>JAOXJM010000007.1:4109514-4129076 GCA_026413425.1 Tringa solitaria
GCCCCTGACCGGCGAGAGGCGTGCCGGAGCCGGCGGCCCTCCCGCACCCCGTCACCGGAGGGTCCCTTCCCTGTCCCCCCTTCCCTAGGGTCGTGTCTCCCTCCCGGTGCGGTGCCCTCCCGCCCTCTCTCCCCGCTGGGGGCCGCGGCCTCGGTGCGGGGCCGTCCAGTAGTCCGTGAGGCCGCCCCGCTTCGCACCGGGCCGGGTGCTGCTGCGTCCCTGGGCCGGGCTGGGTCCCATCCCCGGCAGCTCCCCTGGCTCCGGGTGGGGGGACAGAGGGGGCACAACTCACTCCTCCGGTCCTTCCAGCCTGGAAACCCGCCGGTGTTCCCGTACCGGGGCCGCTGGGTTCGCTCTGCGGCGGGGCCGTGCTGTCCCGGGCGGCACTGACGCCGATTTACCGGCCGGTGGCCTGGCTCTGTCGGTTGTTGCCTGTTGCTGCCAAGTGGACCCTAAAATGTGGCGTTTCGTTGCGTCCGGGCAGCTTTATTTGGTTTCTGTGCCGAAACCTCGGTGTTCTGCTCGGGTTTTTTTCCTCCCTGTTGGCGAAGGCACGTTTGTTGCACCGGCAGCGTCCCCGGAAGATGATTTTTAAGGGCTGATTGTGTTAGGGATGGTCAGTTAGGGATGAAAATTAAGGACAAACAGACTGTGCAAAGTTGGTTTGAAAACACGCATCAGCAAGAACTAATCGAATTGGTAGAAGGAGTCTTTGTGGTTTTCCTCTGTGTAGTTTTGCCTGTTCCGGGCATTTCGGGGGAGAGGAGGAGAAAAAATGCTTAGGAGAGGTTTGGAGAGAGAGAAAAGATCATGTTTATTTCTTAGGTTCAAGTTGGAGATCGAGTACTCCTTACTGATATTGTTATATGGGTATAGCTTGATCTATATTCCCAATTTTATTCTACTTACAGATTTTGTTAAAGCTTGGTGAGTTTTCTGAGATTTTTGGCTACTTTATTAGAAAAGGTGTAACTGCGTGGACTTCCCCATTGCTGATTAAATTACAGAAACACTGTATTCTTTTTAAAGGCCTCTACTTAACATTAAAAGGTCAAGGACTGCGCAAACTTCGTTTTGTGTATACAGTAAACAAATTAACAAATGGAGCTTGGCATAGGGGTTTCCTTTCGGTTTCCAAATCCAAGTGCAGGCAGCTTTTCGTAGCACGCACCGCATGTAACTCTCCTTTTTTCAGTTCTTTCACAGCATATTTTTAAAGTGCTGGTTTGTCTGGTGAGCATGACTCTCTTTCTGTTTGAATCCTAACGAGAGAGGAGCTCCAGAAGTCTATGGAGCATCCTCCTCGGAGTTTGTTCGGCCTCTGGCTGCGCAGCCTCCAGCCTGTGCTGTGTCCTGCGTGTCCCGCTGCCCCGTGCCGATGGCACATGGATGTGCCCGATGCTGATGGAGTGGCAGCCGCCCCGCGTGGATGAACCTCCCCTTCACAGAGGATTCATTCCAGCAACATTCTTGTGATGGGCTCGCGAAGGCAGCGTCAGCATTTCTTTTATTAACCAGTTTCCCAGGACCTGACGCGTGTTTCTGGGGTTGGAGAATTTGCTTATTACAAGAGCCTAAAATCAGAGTTTTGTCCTCTGAGCAGAGAGTTCGAATGAAGATTAAAAGCAAAATGACAGTTGGCAATAGCTGTGAATCTGTGAAGGATTGTTAACCAAGATTGCATTACCTTATCTTGTGTGTTTTGTCTGAGTCCTGGTTTTGCATACAATGCCTAGTAATTCACCCAGCTTCCTGAGTCCTGTGCTTCTCCGCTCCTGAAAAGGGGAGGGAGGGTGAAATTTGAGGCAGCATTATCTCCAAATAAATACAGGGTTTTTTCTAGCACTTGAGGTTAATGGGAGCATCTGTGGCTGTCGGTGTGTTCTAAAATGAACAGAAAAGTTGCTGGTGTGGTTGCTGTTTTTCAGTCATCCCAAATCTTTATTTTCGCATGCAGTTTTCCACTGGCTTCCTTGCTTCCTTTTCAATGCAAAATACTTCTCTTTGCATTAGAGAGTGTGTGTTGCACGGGGAAGGTGGGTAAAGATCAAACACATGATTATGCAGACTAATCATGTGATATGTGAGAAGAGAAAGCTTGCTAGTGATTGATCTTTCTCATGCTTTCCCCGCCCCCCCCCCAAAGCTGCAATAAAACACAGGTGGTTTGTATGTGCTCAGAAAAAGTCAAATCACAGCTCCTTTCCCGCGTGTCTGTGGGTGTGACATCACTTTTGCTGTTACACTTCTTTTGCTGCTCAGACTGAAGCAACCGGCACAAACACTTAGAATGATGGCATTGGGCTGTAGCATTTCCCAGGCTTTTTTCGGGGCTTGCTGTGTATTTTTAAAGCAAGAAGTGTACGATATGTGAGTTGCAAAGGTAAAAAAAAAAAAAAATCACAAATGTCAGACTGTAAAGAGCTTAGAATCCTAAAGAATGCTGGTTTATTTGGCATAAAGCAGCATTGCAAAGTACATTGTAAAGCTTCTGAACTCTGCTGCAAATTCCACTTTTCACCCACACTAAGATGGTAATGATGAAAACTAGGAAAGTAGAACTTTGTATGATTAATTGGAACCATACTGGGTATTATTGTTAAGCTATGCATAAAGCCAGAGGAATAGAAATGAAAATACGTTATTTACAGTGAACCAATTTGCATTGAATCAGTAACCTCAGTGTCTTGGCTGTGTGCTACCTCCTTGTTTTCCATGGTTTTTAATATTATACATGGTGGTTTTATATTTTAGGGGGTAGAGGATGCAAGTTTATGTTGCATGCCAAGCTTTCTGACTTTGCTGTTCAAGGTAGCTTCTTGAATTATACTTCTATTATATACTTCTATTAATTCTTCAGTAATTTAGTTAACATTGCTGTGTTGTTCTTCTCTATCTGGTGCATTCTTCATCACATAGACTGTAACTTTGTGGTATCACTATAGGAGCTGCAGCTAAAGTACAGAAGCTGAGAAAGATATGAATGGGGAAAAAAAAGTCTCTTTTCCACTCTGGTTTGCATACTGTTATCACACTTATTCTCTGCTCACCTTCTGGCTTTTTGTGTGGCTGGGGATGTTCTAAACACTGGAAAATGAGGACCCTTGGAAAAGGAGTGAGACCAGCTGTAGTTATGAGTGCATTGCTTCACTTGCTGCACGTGTCTCAAGGTGGCATTCAAGCCTCAGTCTCTTATAGTAATGTACAATGGAAGGGTTTCTGGTGTTCTTTTATTTTTTTATACACTGTTTGCTTTAAGCTCTTTTAAATTCATCCTGGCAGTACTTAATAAGGAAAATTTTGATCACAAGTTGCAGGTCAGGTGCCAAATACTTGGGAGAGGACAGGAAAATGAAGGGTAAATATTTTGTAAATCCGTGTAACTAATCTTGAACTTTGATAGGTCTGTTTTCTAGTAGTTTGAGATTTTAGCATGGTGAATTGTGCCTTTGCTGTTCCTTTGAATGTTATCTTGAGAGAGTAAAGTAGGTTGCTAGTTTTGTTTGGGTGCGTTAGAGATAAAAAAGAACATTTTTAAAAAAGATGTTTTGATTCTCGGACTTGCATTGTCTAGCAACAGCAAGTGTAGAGTGAAGGTGAATTGCATTAAGAATTAGAATTTGAAATAAAACTGAAAGCAGTGACCCAAGAGCCAGCCGTGTTGCCTTTCTCATTTCGCAGCTTTTGCCAATGGTCTTTTGTGTGAGGAGAGGCCAGGATACCCATGTAATTACACAGGTGATCAAAGAAGTTAATAAAAATTTGCCTCGGTATACATTTTACCTAGACACTCTGTCTCCTGTAGAGGTGTAAAGACACCTTCAGGCAAATACTATGTAATTGTGTGTAGTTTTCTGTCAGGAACTAAACTATGCTGAATTGAAAAGCTCCTATTTTATTTACATTGAAACAAACCAAAGTCCCTCTTGGTGTAAGGGATGAGATGTTGACTTCTGAGAAACATTAAAACTTTCTCCTGCCACTCTAAACTGTGAGAAGAGAAAGCTTCAGCTCTTGGACCAGTAGTGGGTATTACTAAAGAGCCCCATCCCCGCTGCGGTTTGGTCTGGGTTTTTGATTCCCAAGGAGTCCTCAGGCTGCCAGACCTCACTGCTCTGCTGGTCTGTGCCCTTCTAGGCTGGCCCAGGTTTTAATGAGCTCCTGGGCTTTCTCTTGTTGATTCCACCAACCTGAGTTTTCTGATTCAGGTAAAATGATCCCTGATTCCAATCTGCATGGAACAAAATGACAGCAAGGAACAGAGGAAACAAAATGCATCCTAAGTAAAGTGTGGGAATAAGGAATTTTTTGGTTAACTTCAGGCAATATTTTAGCATTTTTAGTGTTTTAAGCCTGTGCTTTTGCACCTCGACTGTTAGAGCATTAATTCACTGAGCCTCTGTGGCCGATTCCAGTGCTAATAAACAAAACCATCACTAATAAACAGAAGCTTACAGTAGTCTGCTACTCGTCCTCTTTCCTCTGCTCTCTTGTGTAATTTCAGTAAGACTTTTGCTCAATGTAAGGTTGGCAGAGTTGGGCTAATCAGGACCTTCTGCTGTTGCAATTCTGTATTGTGAAACTGCTGCAGGGGCTGGGCTGAGCCCGCTGGGCTCTGGGTTCAAGTGTGGTCTCTGTTTCCACCACACTACTAAAAACAGGAATCCGCAAAAGCACAGCATGCTTTATCTTTAATTGAAATTAATCTTGGCGAAAGGTGTCAGACTGAAAGACTTTAGAAACAGGTGAAGTTAACACTTCAAGACAGACGCATTATATCAAAATAAATTGCTAAATTGATCCTTGCCTAGATGATCTTTACAGCTGCATGTGATCAAAGCCTGCTCTTCTGCTCATGCTGTCTTCATGTGGCAGATGAGTTTGTGCTGTTTGAATGAAAACAGCAAAGCCAAAGAGATATTAACTGTTTGAAGCTTAATTTTAGTCTGTGTTTCAATATATTTGATTTAGTCATTTTCAGACGATCTGTGTATCATGTAGATGTTACAATAGGGAACGTCTGGAGAAATCTTTTGAGTTCTTTAAACAAAAGCATCTTTAAAAATGAGAGTTCTGTGCTACCGTTAAGGTACATGTGAGTAATACCAGATGGACATGTACAGTGGGTAAACCTTTATAAAATATCTAAATTGCTCAGCAGGTAATTCTCATTGAAAGTCAGTGGGTCTTTAAAATTTTATTATTTTTTTAAGGATACTTAAATATCTTAGATGCTTTTAAAAATGAAACCCAATAATCATAGGTATGTGTTATTCCTGAACAACCCTCATCGGTTGTTCCTCTTGAGTGCTGCTTCAGTTGTCTGGTGAAAGATGTTTCAGGACCATGAAGTGACTCGGTTGGGAAAGCAATCGGGTTAAAAATAACCTAGAGGGGGGAAAAAAAATAATTGTTGTCCTCCTGGCAGGTTTTCAAGTCATATTGGTGGCTGTGGAGAGAAGGGTATTGATAGAAATAAAAGCAGGCTTTGCTATTTTGGGTGCATTGTTCTTGGTTCAGCGAGGAATGCGATGAGCCACGCTTGTGGAAGTGCCAGGTTGCTCTGTTGTTCGGCTGCTCGGTTGGAAGCCAGGCTGGGATAGTGCTTCCATGAACGGGAGGTATAACTTGAGGCTGAAAAAGCACTTGAGTTTGATCATGCTTGGGAGCATGTAAAGACCCAAGCCATTGTGATAAGGGTATATTTGGGTTTCTGGGAAATTTAATCGCCCATTTTTATCACGGCAGTCTGTTTTGAGCCATGGATTCTGAGAATCTGTGCTGTAGAGTTCAAGGTGTGCAGCTGAACTTCACCTTTTGTTCCTTTCTTCAAATGCCTCTCAGTGCCAGTTCCAGCTTTTTAAAATCCTCTGTTGGCTCCGATTCTCAGTACTGATCCAGCCTACGCTGTTCTTCCTGCTTCTTGGAAGTCTTTTCTTTTATTGTTCCTTACAGTACAGAAAATTCAGCATAGTTTCATAAAATTCTGTACGTCCCAAGGTTTTAGAGCATCCTTACCACAAAATGCCAAGAGTTAGATCTAACTCTTGTTTTGGGGGGAAAAGAATGTGACTGCAGCATGCGGTGAGCTCTGATGACTGCTAAAGTCGTTTTTGCATGAACGTAGGTGAAGGCAGACGGATTGTCTGAAGAAAGTGAATGGACTTTATAGTTCTGACCTTAATACGAGTCCTTTGTCAGTAGGTGTTGTTTGTCTTCCAAGGGCTGTTTTGTGCTATGTGTAGAAAGTGGTGCCTGACATAATCTTCAAATACTGTAGGAAGATTTAAAAGATTTATTAACTTCCCTTTGGTGAGCTCTGGAAACTGGTGCTCTAATAATCGCCTGCTTCTTGGCAAAATGAAAGCAGGGCCCTGAGTGTACACTGACAGAAGAGCTGGAACCTGGTAAAGCTGTCAGATGTGTTACTTCTTATAACTAGTCAGAGAGTTTCTGAAAAGAAACGTTTCAGCATTTTAGCATGAAGTTTTATATAAGTATTTTTATGATTTTTGTTTTTCAGGAGTTTATAAAATATTTAATCTCATTCATGAATCGAACTTCCTTTTTAAGTCATGGATGACAAGGCTTCTGTTGGAAAAATCAGTGTCTCTTCAGACTCGGTATCCACTCTTAACAGTGAAGATTTTGTCTTGGTTTCCAGGCAAGGGGATGAAACACCATCTACAAATAATGGTAGTGATGATGAAAAAACAGGACTGAAGGTAAGAATCAATAACCTGAGTTTGTTCCCTATTCTTCTAACTCAAACTAACCATAGAGAGCTTAAAGAGGGACTTCTTTATTGTGGAAAACTTGACAGAAGGGAGAACTTATTCCAGAATTGATTTTGCCAGTAATTTCTGCATTACTTTTGCTGATGTCAGAGGTGATAATTAGGTTTTGAGTAAGAGCTCTCTCCATCACTACCTGTGGGGTTTTTCCTCACTTTGCAGAATCCTTCATGAAATGCTTAGGATGAAACAAACTGTCAAGAACTTGGAACTGTGATTTTATCACAGCTTTCAGATGGAAAGCAATTATTAACATACACTTGATTTGATTGTATCTGTTAATTCAAACACGTATTAAAGTTTTCCTCAATGTGAAATGTTCTCTTTAAGAAATGTAGAAGTGTAGTTACAACTAACAACTTGGCATGAATCTGAGATACAAGCCCATGTGGTAGGCTTGTGTGAACTGGAAGGTCATTGACATCTTCTCACTTTTAAAAGTGCTGTTCTGAAAAGAGACCCTTGTCACTCTCCTTTTCTTTTTTGTTTTTTTTTTCTGGCTACTTAAAATCTTTCATCCAATTTATATTTCAGCAGCCTTTAAGCAAAGTAACACCACTAAGGTGGGCTCCAAATTCTGTCATTTTAATGTGTTGAAAACCAGATCTTTCCAGTTGAGTTCAAGTTAGTGTGTTCTTTGTGGGAGATGGAAAGAGATGTTCCACCATTGCAACAGACTGAAGTCTATAGTAACATCTATGTCTTCAAAATAATGTCTTTAAAGATGATAAGAAATCATGTATTCTGCCTATTGATCTGGATGTTTCTCTTTTCCTTAGCCGCGGTTGTAACAGAGACTTTATTGAATGTTTCTTGATGCTTTTGCTCATCTTGCTTTTGCCTCCCAACTGCTTTGGTTGTTTTTCTTGCATTCCTTTGAGTCCTGGACAAGACACATACCATTATGGTGGCTATTTTCTTTTACATAGGACTTCAAGCTAATTCTGTTAATTAAGAGTCTCAAGATCTTACTTGAAGCTAATTCTGTTAGTTAAGAGTCTCAAGATCTTACTTTTCCTTAATCTGGCAAAAATACTTACTTGTATTGCTGTTGCAGAAGATTGACACTTCACATCATGGGGTAGTCTAAAAAAATTTGAAATATTCTTGAACAATCAGCCTGGTGATCTGTGAGACCCGCTGAAAGACTGTAACCTCACGCTTCTCTCTCCAGGTTCTGTAAATAGTAAAGAATTCAGAATAGTCTCCATAGTGGTGCTTACCGCGAGAGTGCTTATGTGACAGTTACGAGATTAACTCCCAAAGTTGTGATGCGTCATCATTTGAGACCCCAGGAGACAGATACAGGCAACCAGATTTTTCATTCCATCCTGTTATTTAAAAAAATATATTTGGAAACCCTAAGTGCCGTAGTCTGCAACACTTCTTGCTCCGCATGGGAGCTATTTTACTGCTGGTCTAATGACTGCCTTGTGCCCGTCCTGCAGTGCTTGTATCACACGCTGTGTCTTGTTTAGTACAATCAAACAAATTGAAGAGACTTGTATATAATGTCATCTTCATAAAGCTTGCAAATATTTCAGAGAAGAATATCCTTAATCGATTTCAAACCAACTACTGAAACTTCTTAAATTTTCCTCATCTGTTTGCTTCCAAAGTGGTTATAAAATGCTGGCTCAGGTGTGCTGTTCCTCTTGGTGAGAAAAGAACATCTGCTGCCTCTTGATCACAACCAGTTGTAGAACAAAGTTATATTATACTATACTACACTGAGTTGGCACTGACTGTCACAGAGCTTTGCAGGTCTTAAAGATAAGCTCCTTTATGAATTTGGTGCCAAGACTGAGCACAATCCTTGAACAGAGTGGTTCACCTTGAGCTTTCCAGTGTTGCAGCACTGGAGAGTCTGTGCTGTTTGGTTTCTGCCGTGAGCTGAGTGATTAATGGAAACGTTATACCTTCGATAAGCCGTCGGTGCAGAGTCTACATTCTGCCATCTTCCTGTTAACCCTCCTGCCTTCTGCCTCAGGAGGGGAAAACTTTTAACAGAGGAAATGGGCTGATCTTCAGGACAGAAATTGCCTTTTGGCATTGTTCTTCGAGAAAAGAGAGATATTACCCTAGAATATGGCTTTGGTCTTGGTACTCCCTTTTGGTTTTTTTCAGCTTGCAAAAATTCAGTATCCAGTTTTACTGTATTATTAAACTGTTTATCTGTGTGCATGGATAAGTGGAATTGTGAAGGTTGTTGGCAGTATCTTGAAATACCTGAAAGTGTTTAAGCACTATATAGAAAATGAATATTAATGGTACAACACGAGAACTGAGGTCATTTATTTCATAGGAACAAATTAGATGAGTTTTTTTCAGGGAGAAGCAATTTATTTCGTAGTTATAACTAAGTTAATTTGTATATGTCAAAACCCATTTGCTTTGATGTGCTCACTAAGAAAAGCAGAAAATAAGTTGAGGTTCGTATTGGGCATCTTTTTCTGATGTTCTGCTCCTTTAGAAAAGCAGTTTGAGGGTGTTACATTTGCTGAGAGCAGTCTGAGGATGGTGCTAGAAGTTTAGGCTTGTGTTTGGTGATTGTGATAGGGTGTGAAATTTGTGCATCAAACCTAGGGCTCTCAATTCATGTTTTTTGCTATTCTATAGTTTTAAGGAATAGTGCTGTGGACTGAAATAATGCACTTTTTTTTTTTTTTTTTCCAAGTCCAGACAGATAAATATTTCATATGAATACAATAGTAAGCCATATTTTTTCTGAATGAATTTTAATGTCAAGTTTCAGAGAACACATCCTGTAAACTAGAATTTACTTTAATGGAGCTGGTAGGACATTATAATTGATTCATTATATTTTGTTGCAAAGCATGAACTGTGTAAAGTGACACGGTGCATCTTCCATCATCATCCTCTTTCTGATGAATGCCTGCAAAGACCTGAATGATAAACTTGATATTTCAAGGGAATATGCCTTGGATGACCACATGCTTGTGCAAGATTTTTCATTGTCTCCATGATGAATCATGCAGACAAATACTAAAAATATTGGGAGGGAAATGCAAATGTGTGAACTCCTGTAACTAGCTACAGGGTACTGATACTTCTGTGGATGTACAGCTGAGTAAGGCAGTTATTTTGTCCTGCTCCTGGTGGGTTATCCCAGACAGTGCGTGAATGTATTTTAATCCATACTGAAAAAAATACTTTCTGTTTGAGTATGTTTCAAGAGCACAAACATCTCACTATAGAATCTAAACAATAATAAAACTTGTGAAACATTCACTAGTTTATTTTTTTAATGTCCCTTCTGCCTCTAGCATCTTGTGTGCTTGCTGTTTTTTTCATTACCTGTGAATTTCACTTTTTGCCAACTTTCTTCTGAAGGACAGGGTATTGGGACTTCTTCTTTTAAAGGAGTTGTATTCTGTTCTATTCTAGAGTAATTCCAGGTCAGCAGTTTCTGTTCTTTGTTAATATTCTGGTATATTAAAATAGTTATTTTTCACCGGAAAACTAATACGCAGCTTACACCTTTAATGCACTGTAGCTAGAGGCTGCAGATACAGATAATTATTTGGAGTTTGTGGATCTGAGAGTGAAGGAGAAGACAGTAAGTAAACTTCATGTTTCTTCCTTTACCCTCTGAACTGAGAAGTTTGTCTTCAGGATGCAATAGAAATGACCATAAATCTGAATTCTGACTTGGCTGAGAACCCTGTAATCTCGCTGTAATTATTCCTGAGACACACCTGGTGGAAATGGATGTAAGAGTATTTAAGTGACACCTGATCTTTTGCTTACAGTGTATTTAACTGGTTGCAGGGCTCATCTGTGTGCATGAAGGTGTTATATTGTCTGACCCAGTGTCCTTTCAGCAATCCTAACTGGACTTCAGGTTGATTTATTCACTGTTAAAATGTGAGAACGTTGGCCACTGCTTTAGGTACTTCCAAGATAATTTAAATTTCTAGTATCAGGTGCTAGTTTTGAGGCAGACAGAATTTCCTTCAATACACAGATGGTGTTATGGGCAGATTTCTGCATGCTCTGTTTTCTTCCTCCTCTTTTTAACCACTTCCTTTGCTATCTTATTTTAAAGATTTAAAAAAAGAAGACTTCATTTACAGTCTTTTTTAAGGACCTGAGGTAGTGGCACAATTTGGATTTTATTAGCTTGCATGTATTGTCTTAAGTCAGTAAGCTTACAGAGACATAAGGATATAGAAATGCGTGTCTGCTCCTGGGGCTGAGTTTTGGTGCCAGCAAAATCCCCAGCAGCTGAGGTGTTGGTATCAGGTACCTCTCTCTGACTGTCATCTGGTAAATTAATTCTGTAAACTCCATTTCCGTGCTTAATTTCTAAACTGTGTAAAGCATCAGTCACTTCCCTATTAATTGCAGAGGAATGGACAAAGTTTCCTTAGATATAGTATCTAAGAGTTTCCTGAAATTAATGTCTTGATTCTCTTTCTACCTTAGCACTGTTTAGGTCACCTCATGCTTTCATGTTGACTTCAGCGAGCACAAAGTCAGGCTGTAGATGAGTGTTAGGAAATAAGACAACACCACCTCTGCTCAGCACAAGGGCATAATCCTGTTCCACATCCTTCTCTTCCTGTGAAACCTTGCTGTCTCACCTGGGAACCATGTAGCACATTTAATTATATTTGCCCCCTTCTGGTACTATTCTGAGAATTATTACAGACCACTGTACTGTAGACATCTGTAAGTTTCCCCTGTCAGAAACTTGTCTTTGTAGTTGGTGATTAAAGATTATTTTTAAAGTAATCTCTTTACTTTCTCCAGTACTAGAAAATTCCTGCTTTGCGCTCCTTTTCTTAGTTTGTTGAGCAGGGAGGATCTAATGTGTACTGCTGAGTGTTTGCACACTGCAGTTTGTGGTTGTGGTTGTAGCTAGGTTAAATTTATTAACTGCTGCTTTGGTTGGCAGAAAAGGCCATGTGAATGACTCTGTGCCTGAGGGTGGTTTATTTTTTTCACTTGAACGGTCTTTTTTTGTGTCCCTACTCTGTTTGCGGTGCTTAGATTGTGGGGAATGGAAGCGAACAGCAGCTCCAGAGGGAACTCGAAGACGTGCTGATGGACCCACCCATGGAAGATCAGTCAAGTGACCGGGACCATGGGGAAGAAGTTAGGACTGATGGAGATGGGGAAGAACCTGTTGTCCTTGAAGCTTCAGCATCCTCTACCATTAATCCAGTGTCGGTGGCAGGACTGCAGAAACCAGAAATGAGTTTGCCAGTGAAACCATCCCAGGGAGGTCAGAAAAAAATGCCAAATGCCTGGTAGTATCTTGTGAACTAGCTTTATGTGGGGAAAGGAAAAATTTAGCTCTGGGTGCGTCCACTCACCTTTCCCCATTTCTCCCATTATAAATCACCTAGCGTAGTGAATGCCAGGTTATGTGATACAAGTTACCATATGCTGAATTATCCTCTCTTCTGAAAAAAAAACTTGCTATGCTAGTCTCAAGAAGTGTGCAGAAATATTATTCCTGGCTGTACAAAATACTAGTCTGCTTAGCTCATCTGTGCATCTTATCGCTGTAGTGAAAATCCTATTGAAAAGAAGGTCTGTGAGTGAACTGGTTGTAGAGCTGGGATAGCCGAGCTGCTCCCTGCCAGCAGTAACTCACTTTCGGGCAGGGTTTTCCTATAAAGCCTGACCTGACTTTCTATAATATGTTTCTTGGTTGCTTTTGTCATCAGGTTTGTCATGGGTCAATCTCTGATAACTTACATATACCTTCTTTTGCTTCTTACGTTCAACTTTGTGTCTCCCCCCAGACTGTGAGGATTTGAGCCCTTTCACCCCTGTGACGGATGAGGACAGCGTGGTGTTCAGCAAACTCACCTACTTGGGCTGTGCCTCTGTGAACGCTCCCCGCAGCGAAGTGGAGGCCCTCAGGATGATGTCCATCTTACGGGGCCAGTGCCAGATTTCTTTAGATGTGACCCTGTCAGTGCCTAATGTCTCTGAAGGAACAGTGAGGTATGAAGCTCACCCAGCTGCACTCCGGGACTTTGTGCATTTAATCTTATTTACTTTTAGCAAAGGAAAAGACCTACCAGTTTACCTGGGAGGAGACATGAGCAACTTGGGATTTCGTTTAGTGGAAAAAGTGGGTTTTAACGAGATCTGAGGACAGCGATGCTTTGAAGTTGTTTACCAAAGACATTTTATGTCCAAGGATCAGTATGAAATATTATGATGATCCCAGGTGCCCCAAAAGCCATAGTGGGAGTATGTAGAAGTAGCCTGTAAAGTATTTTATTTGTAGGGCTGGAAAGTGGCTGATCCACAAGGCTTAACAGGGATGGGGCTGTCCTCTGCTGCATATTCTAGTCAAGCTTTGCAAGAAATGACACTCAAGAGCTAGTTTCTTTGTCACGTAGTTTCTCCAGTAGCTATGAAGTTGTTAAAGCTCGCAAGTTAGTATCAGACTGAAATTATTCTTCTAAAGCTTCAAGCTTTGTTTTGGTTTTTTTTTTCCTCTCTTTCTTTTGACAGACTTTTAGATCCTCAGACCAACACAGAAATAGCAAACTATCCAATCTATAAAATCCTTTTCTGTGTACGAGGGCATGATGGAACCCCTGAAAGTGATTGCTTTGCTTTCACTGAAAGCCACTACAATGCAGAACTCTTCAGGATTCATGTCTTCCGATGTGAAATCCAAGAGGCTGTAAGTTGAATTTTTTTGTCCAATTATAATTACATACATCTAAATGCTATTACTGAAATGAAACAGAGGTATTTCAGTTTAGAAGTAATGTAATTCATCACTTAGGGCTTTTTGTTTCTGCCCCAAGTTAAGATAACTGTAGAAACCTCAGGTAAGAAATAAACTATTAAATAATATGCATTCTTATCCTTTTAAGACATGTAGAAAACCAGTTAATTAGATGCTAAAACTGAATTATTTTCCTCCAGTTACTCCTCATTCTATTATTTAATGAAAATTCAAGTAGGTTTCAACTGCTGCATTCAGTATGTCTGTAGCTTTCTGATCTTTCTTTGGTGCCATCAGGTGAGCCGGATACTGTACAGCTTTGCCACTGCCTTCCGTCGTTCTGCCAAACAAACCCCACTCTCAGCCATCACCACCCCACAAACTCCAGACAGTGATATCTTCACCTTCTCCGTGTCACTGGAAATCAAAGAAGATGATGGGAAAGGTTATTTCAGGTATAGACTCTTCATTCCTGTGCATACAGCATCTGGTTCTGTTGCAAGTGAGAGCAAAGAGAGTGTGAGTCTGAGGGGAACCCTAAATTCCCTTTTTGAAAGTGTCCTATTCTAGTTTAAATGAATCCCAGACATAAATGTGTTGGGGAAGTAAAGCAGTGATGACCCTCTTGCCTATTTCATCTTGGTCATTGAACTGAATCTGGTGCTACCTGCAAAGTGCTTTTTCTATTTTGTATTTTTCTTTCCTCTTTAAACCTTTTTCTATGCAATGTGTTTTAAGTCATGTTTAGCTGAACTGCTGCTGAAGCTGGAAATGCATTGTTGTGTCTCATAGTCAGAGTTGTGTGCATTTTCAGCCAGGTTTTTAAAGGTGCTGAGGCTGTGTGAATACTGCAGGAGGCATAAGGGTGTGTATTTTTAATAAAGTCTTATGAGATGAGGCAGAGAAAATTAAAACTCTGAAAAATTAAATTTTTGAAATAATTTTTCTGATCCCAAAATATCAGTTGCTCTCTAGAGAAGTATTCAGTGAAATGTGTTCGTCACGAGACCTATTAACTCTTTATGTCTAGTACAGGGCTATTACTGCTTCATCACCCAAGAGCTTCATGGTCAAGATCTGAAGCTTTTTCCCACACAGCTATTCCAGAACTAAAAGAAGGTGTAGCTAAGAAGGCAGAGTTCCAATTTGTTATCACAGATAATCAATATTAGTTCTCCTTGGTTTTGCTATGATCTGTTTCATTAAACTACTCACCTGTTCTGTTCTGTAAAATACTGTTTATCAGTATTGAAAAAGCTGTACAAAGCTTGCATCTGTTTCTAACTGGTTCTATTTTCCTACCCAGTTCTTAAAATTAATTTTTCCTCCCTTTTTTTCCTGAACCAGGTGTTTTTAGCAAGTGGTGGTGTAGGGTGAGTGTGTTAGAGCAGCTTTTCACGTTGTATCAGCTAATGCTGTTTCCATGTTCAGTCTGATGGTGAATAACCTTGGTTTCTAAAAAGACCTTTTTTAGTTTATGCTAAAAAGTGGGTTTTTTTCTGCTTAGCCTATACACAGTGCCTTTAGATGTTTTATCTAACCATTTATAGTGTTCTGTAATTGCTGAAGTGTCTTTATTTCAGTACAGTGTGTCTGCCAAGTGTTCTGACTTGTTGAGCATGTTGGCTCCAAGCCACAGCTTCAGAGATGTTTCTCCTCCTGGATTTACATCCAGCGCAAGTTTTATGTATTAAATAAATAAATCAATCCCATTTAATAATCCAGTATTTATTCGACACTCCAAAGGACTGCTCCAGTGTTGAAACTGAAAAATGAGTTAGTTCAGGGCCTGAGCCTGGAAGGTACCAATGGTTCTTGGGCTTAGATGCAGCAGCCCCTGGGGTGCCCGGCGGTGGAAGTGTAGCTCAGCACATGGTGGTACCGTGGGTGCAGCTCGTTCCTCCTGGCGTGGTACTGATGTCAGCACAGCCCCAGCAGCGCAGGTGGTGTAGGCAGCCCAGGATTCCATGCTTATGTGGTTTCCAGAAGCTGTGCTGCTAAGAGCTGTTTCGGTCCTAGCCAGCTGGGGTATGTCCCCGTGGACCGCAGCCTGTGCTGTGGAGATGTATCTAAAGATCTTTTCAGCTACAAAAATACAGTTGCATTAGGGGTGGTGCATGTGTTTAAAAGCTCTGTACCTACTCTATACAAAGTGAAGAAAAGTGGATTTTTGTCTCCAGCTAAGCAGAATCCTACCTCTATTGGGTGACAGGTTTTAGTTCAAATACCAAGCTCTAGCAGTTTGACACTAATCCTTGTAGGAGCCTTCGCGTGCAGACCCACGCTCACCTGGAAGCTGAGAGAACACTCTCTATACATAGTCTCCAATCTCAGTCTTTAATGTACCTGACCCTGTCTTGGCTCATCTCCCTTCACTTGTCACCCTGGGTCACCAGTGGTGCATTTCTGTCGTGCCGGGGAAATGAGGTCTGGCTGGTCCTCTGATGGTCTGTGAATCCTCTGTCCTGGCCCCGGGGACAAAACTCCTGCTGACGGCTAAAGGCAATTGCCATTCCCTGGCCTGGGAAAGCACCTCTCAGAAAATAAACCCAAATTTTATTGGAGGTGTTAAACTATGGGCAATACTCCCCAGTCCATTTTGCAACTCCTGGGGGTAACACCGCATAGTTTGAAAGTCTGAAATAAAATACGGATTATTTTCACATCCAAGGGAAAAGTGAATGTGTGGTTGACTTAAAAGGAAAGTCAAAACCCAACAGTCTCAGTTTGTCCAGTATTTAGTGCTGCTCGACAGGGAATAGCCACTCTGTTAGCATTGAAGTGTAATTTTAGGTTTTTCCACTGCAGCACACTATCCCCTCTTTTTGCAACATTTAGGAGAAGGTGCTCTCTAGAGGAAAAAGTAAGGGAAACAGTCTAAAGATTGGTGCGTTCTCTTGGCTTTTGGCTTGTGTGTCCCAGCAGTCACCTCCCTTGTGAAAGAAAGCAAGATGCAGTTTCTTACAAGTAATTGCTTAACAGATAATACTTGCGTGTTAGGCAGGTAATCAATATTTAGATACTTTCTTGAAATGCCACTGGAATTCTCGCAACACTAAGCCACGCAGTATAAAATTTCTGTTTTTATTTGTGAAAACCAAGGGCACTTAGTTTTCACTAGTGATGATCAAATAACACCACCTAATTATGTTGCCATTTCTTTCATGTTACTGATTGCAGTGTGCAAGGAAGAAGGGTCTGAGTGCTTTTGTGTGAGAAGCTGGCTTCACCAAGTGTCTGATGCTGTTCTGATACATGCAAGGAATAAAAATAAATGACATTCTGAGTTTTTTTTCCTTTCCTGGTAAATAACAGTGCAGTTCCCAAAGACAAGGACAGGCAATGCTTTAAACTCCGCCAGGGAATTGATAAGAAGATAGTGATTTACGTCCAACAGACAACTAATAAAGAACTTGCTATTGAGAGGTAATTTCATTGATTTTTAAAAAATTCTTTATCTATTTGATATTTTTTGCTCTTTCTTCTGAGGCAGCAGATTAGTTGTTGTTCTATGAATAGTCCGTTTATGTAATTTAACCCCACACCTCTCCTGTGTGAGGTTGTGCAGAAGATCGATTGGTTTGTTCAGCGTGCGTGTGGCAGGGGCACGATCCAGGCGCAGTCAAATCTTGCACAGACCCACTTGTGCAATCTAAATACCCATTTCAAAGTCTTTTTTTTTTTTTTTAAAATCTTGCTTTTCTTTTCAGTGGCCAGTTTGTCTTAAATGCCGAGGCTGTAATCAGTGACTGAGTTATTTCAATTTGCTTTCCTTTGATGCATCTAAGAATGTTGTTCTATGTACACTTTGAACCTGCCACAGTCTGAAATTCTAGAATGTGGAGCATCTGTGTAGGGAAGAGGATAGCTTAGACTTCAAATCTTTCTCTGCTTAGCAAAAAACTAGCGTTTTTTAACTACTGACAGAGTTTAGTGCTGCTCATGCTAGAGAGAACAGACGCAGCTTCTGCCCGGCTTTGCAGTCCGCAGAGAAATACAGGATGTTTTGGTAAACCGGGGGGTGAAGTGGAATATACCTGTGTGGGCCAAAGGTCTTTGAGAAGTGAAACCATAAAAGACAGGTCCTTGCACTTTATCTGGAATTTCCTGATTCTTGTCTGTATAAATTCTATGCAAATATGTCTCCAAAAAAAAAAAAAAAATGAAGGGAGGAAGAATGCAGGCCAAGTTGTCCTGCGGGATGGGGAACCCTTGTTAGCAGTGTTTATTTTACTCTGTTCTTGCAAACAAAGATAATTGAACAACTTCCCAGGCTACTGTAGGAAGGGTGAAATCATATTGTAAATAAGCTTATGGAATCTTGCTTGATGTTTTTAATATTGGCTTGACTTTGTTTTGCTTGACATGCTTGATGCTGCTTTCAAATGTCAAGGTTTGTTGGCATTTGTTATTGGATTTGATGGGCTGCTTGCGATGGATGACAACGAATATTTAGATAAGAAATGTTAATGGTTTGTTTATGAGTAAGTCTAATTTTTTGTGGTTAAATTTTTTGCCTGGCTTTGCAGATGTTTTGGCCTTCTCCTGAGCCGTGGGAAAGATGTTCGGAGCGGTGACATGCACCTTTTAGATTTGGTAAGGATCTTTTATTAACAGAATTCAGATAATAATTTTGATTAAGATTGTGTGTGGTCTCAGAAAAGATTTAGACACTTTTGCACACTTGTTGATGGGGATGATGCTGTAGCTTGAGGGTGAGACCCTGGACGACTGGGTTGAATCCCTGCCTCTGCTACAGTTAGAATATCACCTGATGCCTGGTCAAGGGAGTTACCCAGTTTTGCAGTCAGTCATGACTTCTCATTTCGGGGCCTGGAAGAAGAAATGTGGAACCTTATTTTTGGCAGTGCTGTTCTCTGAACATGAGAAGTTTCACTTACCACTGCAAAAATTGAGGTGTAAACACCTTCAAATATATCACTGAGAAATAGTGAGTGCTTTATGAGTCACTTTTCCATCTATAAAATGATGATAGAGATCATCTGATTTCACAGGTGTGTTGTGAAAACAAACTTGCTGGTGTTCATAAAGTACACACTTGTTACAGTAGTGAGTCCCCAAGCTGGTCCAGTACTACATGAATAATTTTGCTTTTTACCAGGCTTTGGATTGCCCAGAAGATAAGGCTGGTGGGAAGACACCAAAGATAAAATACTGACTTGCTTCTTAATAGCCAAATAACATGTTTTGTGTGCTGAATGAAGCTGGATCTCAAGATGTTTTAGAGTAAAATTTATTTTATAAAATAGCTACTTAGGATAAAATAAAACACTGCTGTTGTATTAAAGCATTGTAGTGAAGTGGAAGGTATGTTAACATGAAACATCTGCCAAGTTTACAAGTTCAGCAGCTTGTAAGAGAGCGGTCTGATTTGTTTTCTTGTATTAGAGGCAATGAACTGCATTCCCTCGGTTTGTGATTAAAGCCTGGCGTGTCAGGCAGCCTTCAGTCAGAGACCAAGTGATGCAAAATGAGGCCATAAAGAGTGGGTTGCCTTGGGTTTTCCAGGACAGAAGTTTGAAAAGACGTTTCTTTTTTCAGTTTTTTTAATGTTATTTGCTTGTTGATTTTTTGCGGGGTTGGGGTTTTTTTATAGGTTTTTTTTTGTTTGTTTTGCTTTTTAGGGCGGGTTCTTTGGGGTTTTTGTTTGTTCATTTCAAACAGCAGCAACAAAAAAGCAAAGCCGTTGCAGCTCAGAGTCCTGTCTTTCCAAGTCCTTGGCTGTGATCTCACCTACACCCATGTGAGCTGAAACTTGCTTTAAAATGACCACCGGCAAAAGGAACTATTGGTCTTCAGTTCTCACAAGACAGATGTTCATACCACATACATATATAATAATGAATATTAATTGGTCTTTCTGTGTTATGAGCAAGGAGACCAAAGTTTGCATGGGAACTGTATTCTTTTTTTCAGAGATGGTCTCTGTTACAGGACTGTCACAGGCACTTCAGATGCTTGCCCTTCTCTTGCTGTTTTATGGGGCTGAGACTTCATGATAATCTATTTAATTTAAATAAAAA
>JAOXJM010000007.1:4151584-4181492 GCA_026413425.1 Tringa solitaria
TGATCTCAGAGGTCCCTTCCAACCACCACAATTCTGTGATTCTGTGATTCTATGTTCCAGTCTCATCTCACCCCATGACAGGGCTTGAAGTTGACACAACTTCTCCAAATTCGGGTTGGTGCTTTAAAAAACATGTTTCTTAGGAACTAATATCTGGGCATAGGACATTAGACAAACGGCCCATTTAAAACTTTTCCAGTTACTTGATTCATCTGTGGTAGGTAGTTTTAATTTAATAAGAGGTGGAGGTTTTGGAGGTGTTACTCACTCCGGGGTCCCTTATGCTTTGGAATAGTCTGGGCTTGGAACTGGCCCTGGGCCATCAGGCTGCACATCAACAGCCTCTTTTCTGAGATGGAGGGAGAATCCCCCATCATGAGAACAACCTGTTTTTCACTAGAAGAGAAAGGTTCTGGCTTCTAGAGGCCAACGATGTCTTAAAGCTTCTCAGTTGTTACTTCTCCTCTTGCAGAGGTACCACTTTGAAAGACATTTTCACAGATAAGCAAAGGCAGACAATTTAATACTAAAATTATGTGTGTAAAATGTGTTTGGAAGAGGAGAGTACTTCAGAATTAAAATTCAGTATGTGTAGAGTCAGATGCAGTTGTATTTAGAGAAGGAAACTAGAAGTTGTGGTCAGTGGAGACAACCAGAGGAAGCCCTCTGGGCAGCTGTGCCTGCGCTGATGGTGGGATGGCAATCGCAGTTCTGTCACAACCATGGAGTGTTTTATTTGGGTCATATCCTTTACAGGACTTTTTTTTTTTAAAGATGGGAGTTTAACCTTGTTGCTTTTGCTTTGCTGTACTCCAAAGGCAGCTTTTCAGGTGTTTATTTTCTATGACACAGGGTTTCCTGGGCAGATGAAATGTTCTCCTTACGCAGGCGGCTTGGCTGGGGCTCCCACACAGCGCTGACTCCTGTCACCTTTCTGGTTTTATTCCCATTGCAGAGTTTAAAATGAGCCACCACAGTTGGTGGTGGTTGCCCATGGAAGTGTTCATGGATTTCACCCATATCATATTTGCATCTCTTGAGCTTTAGCATTTAACTTTCGTTAAGGTTTTCATTATGTTCCTGTATCCTCATCCAGGACAGTTGTTTACAGCCTCTATGGCAGTGTGTCCAGGCAAAGCTGATTCTCTAGCTGGGGAATTTGTGATTATTTCAGTTGAGAACCAGAAGTTGTAAAAATCATGGTTGGTTTGTCCTGAAGGTGCTGGGGAGGGTGATGGTCACTGGGCGGATCGGAGGAGGCACAGGCTCTGCCCCGGGCAGAGAGCGGGAGGGCAAGGCACGGCGGGAGGGTTACCTGTGCCCAGGGTGATAACCTGCCTTTATTTGCTGAGAATTCTTTAGAAATGCTGAGGAACACGCGTTGCACTGGGTTACATTTAGAATTTGAAGTGAGCAGCGGGTGCCTGCGTCGGGGAGAGCTGCACCCGGGCAGCCCTGGGTGGCCGGCCAGGGGGACGCGGGTCCCAGCTTCTTCTCCAGACTTCTTCCTTTTTATGAATTTGTAAGATGAGGATAGCAATTTTGTAATTCAAAGCTTTGGCTTCTCTCTGATGGTCATTTACTGGAGAGCCTTTCATTAAAAAGTTAAATAAATTCAAGTACCTCCTTGTAAAGATGAACTCCAGTCTTGCTGTGCGCACGTCAGTCATTCCGGGATGTGACAGAGGTCACGTGAGACACGCAATCAGATGCTTAATCAACCAAGTCATCACTTCTATGATAAATTGAAAAAAGTTCTTCTGGGATTTCAACTGTAAATGAGTCCTTGAAAAATCAATAATTAGATTAGTAAAGGATGACGTTTTAATGTGCTGGCAGGAATATAGAGGGATTTGTCAGGGGAAGCAAAAACCAGACTTTGCACTAAAGTGGCTTAGGTGTATTTATAGTGCTCGTGGTTTGTGTGTGTGTGTGAAATCTTTGGACTATTTTAATATAACGTAAGGCTTTGAGCTTTAGCTAACTCGAGTTGCTCGTTTTATGAAGTTACATTAGTACCACACTGTGAAGTATTTTTAAATATTAGCATTGCTGAGTATTAAAAGTATTTCATAAAAACATTTTTTAAAACATTTTCTGTAGATACTGTCAAAAGAATTGATGTTTCATGTACAAAGAAATAAACCCCCGAGGGCTGTAAGGTACCTGTGTGTTTCTGATCACCTCGGTTTTTGAGGGGTTAGGTATTTCTTGAGGTTAAATTGTTGTCATTAAAACCTACTAAAAATAATGGTGCCATTAATCCTTTCAGCTGAGAGGGAGCAGCGTTACCCCCATCCAGGCTTTTCAGCTGTCTGAAAGGGTTTGCAATCGCAGTTATTGTCTTCACAGACTTATGTCTTCAGAAATGCTGTACAGCTCAGTGTTTTGCAAGTTCCGACGCTGATAAGTTTCTCTCCAGATGTAACCTTTGAAAGTTGAGTTTCTGTTGTAATTCTGGCATGTGAACACTAGATTCAATTTTGTATTCCTCTAATGAATGCAACGGGATGGAAACGAGTTTGCAATTGCTAATGATGAGCTTTTTTACTGTTCTTAATACTCGTGGGTATGTCTTTTTCTTCAGGGATTTCGAAATTGTATTAGTACCTTTTTTAATTGTTTGGTTTGGGTATTTTTTTTCCCACATGCTGTTTACAATTAAACCGCAAGCATGGGAGGCTGCTCCTGCATGTGCTTTTGGGTTGCTTTGCTGAAGGAAATGCAGTGGAGCGACCTGGCTGTAAAGGATGCTCGCTGTTCCCTGGGTCCCAGCCGTGTCCCTGTGCCTCCCCAGTAACTGGGGCAGCAGGAGCCACCGGTGGGATCGTTTCCGTGTGTTTTGTGGAGATTTGACATTTGTCAGAGGGTTGCTGTGAGGAGTTCTGGGTGGGAGGCAGTCCAGCTCCTTGCACGAGTAGTTTTACAACTGGTAGTTTTTTCCCGTGTCAGTGAAAAGGCCAAGAATAGACAAAAGTCACAGGTAAGAATGTGAGTGTGGGTGGTTGTAAGAACTTTGGGCACCTTCTCCTGCTGGAAGTTGTTTTGTATTAGGAGAAGAGAAAGAGGTGTGAGTGTGAACCCCCTGCTATGAAGAACTACGGGGGAAATACTCCCGCAGAGCAAACAGGTGAATGGGAGCCAGTCCCAGCCCCGAGACTCTGGGACACGGGGTTTGGTCTGGGGGGGGTTGGGGTGTCCGGCTCCATCCTCCTCCTCGCTGCCGGGGTTTGCTCCGCTCTGCGCGGGACGGGGGATGCTGAAGATGGGGTTTGCCGTCCCAGGCAGCTGAGGGAGGGCTGTTGGTGTGGCTCTGGAATTACCTATTTTGTGCCAACTTGGAATTGTTGTTAAAATATAGGGGAGGGGAGTACTTCTGCCCCAGCGTTTTAATAGACATTTCTGTAGCTGATTTTTTCAACTAACACTAATAATAAGA
Source organism: Tringa solitaria (assembly GCA_026413425.1). Lineage (NCBI taxonomy): Eukaryota > Metazoa > Chordata > Aves > Charadriiformes > Scolopacidae > Tringa > Tringa solitaria. The sequence continues at coordinate 4,155,024 of JAOXJM010000007.1, forward strand.
AAAACTACAGTTGAGCCAAAAATGACAAATGTTACTGATTTAAAATAATACTTGCATATTTTTAAATATTAAATGGAACTAGATAAATCGGAAGCATGTAAATATCTGATTCTAAATCTTTGCATAATTATTTCCAAGAGGTAATTTTGCTATGAGTTATTAAAACTCAAAGAAATGTATTATTCCCTTTGAGCTGATCTGTACCCAGCTGTGTCGTACATCTCTTGGCTTGTTTCTTTTTTGCTGTAGATGTACATAATATATATATATGTGTGTACTGTGCGACTGTACAATTCCTGCCATGTTAATGTAGTTGTTTTAAAATGCACATATATGTGTATTTTACATATATATGTATGTGTATATATGTATTTAACCCAAGCAATTGTCACAGCAGTAATTATACAGTCACACAGTTTAGGGCTTTGTAAAATATGTAATTTTAAGAATGTCAATGTGGTTCTTAGCGGATTTTCTAAACACTTTTCTGAATCTGTTATCAGCACTTCCCATCCTAAGAGAAACTGCACATTTTTCAGTGATTGTTCCACTGGTTACATTTTTGTCTGCCATTTGTTCTGGATTGATGTAATCTTGATACTACTAAAATTTCAAGGGCTGTTGACGCATTTCACATAGCCTAGGATTGCCTGTTCTCCAAATATATGGATCATGCATCGACAGTACTAAGTAGCCTTACTGTTTTGCCTAAAAGCCTAGCTAATTTATTTAATATTCTCTCTTTAAAGAGAGGTCTCTGGAAGGGGTAGCATATTTTAGGATGCTCCTTCTCTTTAAAGGGAAACTTGGAATTGAATAGCAGTACTTGTTGATCAGTGATATTATTGTAGCCAAAGGATGCATGGGTGGTTTAATAGGAAGTTTTTGCTTCAAGTTTCTTGATGAAATGTAGTGTTCTACAGAGCTGTGTGAAGAGTGTAGTTTTTTATTCTGAAATGCACTTGTACACTTTATTTGAAAGGTCTGAATGGATCATAAATACATTTAAGAAATAAATGATACGTCACATGTTTTCATGTCTTGTCTCGGATGGCTTTTCTGTATCTGCATCTGTGCTGATAAAGGTGTGCTCGCTTGGGAGCGGGTGGGTTTTTTTTCCCTCTTATCTTGGTTGCTCTGAATAGTCTGGCTTGTACGTAACTGCCCAGAGCAGGAAAACCTTCCAGCACACGTTTTGTGTTTAGGCTTCATCCATACATGATGTAGGGCACTGTAGGCAAACTCCTCTCTCTGATTTTTCCTGTGGGAAACTTGAGCCCTAAAAGGAAACGAACACAGCGAAAGGGCTGGATATCACAAGGGATTCACTTTTATTTTTAGAATTGCACTATATTGCCATATTTGGACTGAAAGTATGCTGTATCAATGCACTATTGTATCAAATTGCAGCTGTCTAACCCTTCCGCATTTGTCTGAATTATTCAGGGTTTTTTCCACAAATACTATTTATTTGTGGAAGTTCTTGGTAAGTGCCAGCTCCAGGTAACACCTTTTGTGGGCAGTGGTTTTTGTGAGACGCTGACGAGTACATTGCTTTGAAAGTGGGTTTTATGGTATCTCCTTGAGGTCTAAACAGCAGGTGTAACGCTTCTTCCCGAGCCCTCCTCACGGGGGCTGCCGGAGGGCAAATGCAGGAAATGCACTCTGTGTGAAAGTGGGGCTAAGTACGGCTTATTAAAAGTACTCTGGGGAATGCCATCCACCTGCAAAACAGACCTGGAGACACAGTAGCCTACTGATATTGAAAATAGCTGTCCAAAGACCTTTTAATGTTTTAGAATGTACTTAAAATACACGCATCTGCCCATCGTGTAATATTCTGAAAGCTTCAGAGAGTTTTGGCTTTATGTGCTTGTCGGAACTGCTGAAAGCTGCCAGCTGGTGGCTTGTTGCTCTCTTGACTGGCTGGTCCATGCCTTGCACAGAGATGCCCACAACGTGCCACAGGCTGATCTGATGCTGATCCGAGGCAGAGCAGGTAGAATTCCACGGATGGATTGAGTCTCCAGACCCTTCTCACAGGAATCTCTTCCCATGTGACAAAATCCTGGCAGAGTCAGTGGGACCTACCTAAGAAATAACTGCAATGTGGAATCGATCCTGGAGTGAGAATGATGCAGAGTTTGGGGTTAGTGGTGGATGTGTTGGGTACCTCACCCCAGCGAGCAAACTCCTGGAGTTTGGATCATTCTGGGCATGGGGCAGAAGGGAATCATCATTTTTCCATTTGTATGTTGTTTTTGAAGTCAGCCTGTGTGTTGGTAAAGACTTTCTCTTTTATGCCTCCATGCTCCAGTATCCAGGTGGGACAGGGGTTGATCTTTGGATGGCAAACCATTTCCAGCAGGCAACTTCCTCTGCTTCTCTGGAGAGTTCTTATTCCAGTCTTTTTTCGTCGCAGATCTTGTTCCTTCAGCAATTCTTTGCTACTGTTTTTTTCATCCTATTGGGTTTACAGGGGATTAGGGGGAATAAACCTGAGCTGTGGAAAACTGAGTAGATCAGCCCCATGTAGAGGTATTGGAACTCCAGCTCTTCCATGTCTTTTAATTGTGGCTTAAGCTACTGAGAAAGCTTCTAAAGTAACACGGTCTGTCTGAAGATGTTGATTGAGGTTGTAACTGGATGATATGGTTTGCAGATCCCGGGATGGTCCCTGGAAGATCACAAAAACACAAGGAAAATATCTTTTAAGCGTGTCCATTTTTGCAGGTGGGAACCAATATGCATTTATAGACAGGCTGATAAAATAGATGAGCTTTTATCTGCCGGACTGTGTTCTGGTTTCTATAATTACTTGTGTAGTTTCTTTTTAAATCAACTGGAGAGGAAGGTTTCAGTATTGCTCCTCTAATATATTAAAGTGCATAAAAGGAGGAGGAAGGGGTATTATGTTCTTAGTCTGAGCATCTACATTTTCCTGCTTTCCTCTGGAGCAGTGAACTGTTGTGAGAATTTTAATCTTCACTGCACTTGCCTCAGTTCTCATGGCTGTTTTCCATTCTGTTTTCTTTATTACTTTCTTTTTCTTCCTGTCATTCTTAGCTTTCTATTTTTCAAACCCAGTTTGTGAAGGGTGTGGGTTCAGAAGGGTTTCCTTCAGTTCCCAGTCCCCTGAAAGCATGAGAAATTGCCCATTGAGCCAATTCTCACAGCAAGGTATAAAAATAGGAGTAAAGAAAAGGTTACACAATGCTTGGATTGCAGCAGTTTGTACTAATGGGGAGATTTCAAAGCCATGGTTTGGAAAACATTTTTTAAACCTTATCATTTCCGTTAATTTTTCTCTCCCCAAGCTGTGTTTCAGCTGCAGGAACTAGCGTTACAGATTACTTGAAGAATTGTACTGAGACATAGGAGTCAAGTGCTGAACGAGTCACGCAAAGCCAGAGACCGCTAATTAGTGCTCTTGAGCCATAATGAGTTATTTGTTTGAAAAGGCTGTCCTAAGAGTTTCCAACCAGATGCTTTGGTCTCTGCTACTAAATCAGTGGATTAAAAGGCAAGTGGATGTAGGATTCTTTAGCCGGCGTGGCAGAACACAGGTGACACTCAGGAAATCCACTTGTTTGGTGCCACAAATTGCCATCAGCAGCGACGGGTCCCCGTGCCTTGCAGAGCCCAGTGCCGGGCTGGGGTGCAGCCCTGCAGGCTTTTTAGCACTAAGCTGTATTCATGTGCTTTAACGTTTTCAGAATTGGTTCTGAGCATTGTCTGTCTCCACTTGCAAAACCAGCGGAAGGGAACAGTCATTACTCTGCTTGTCTTTGTTGACTTAAAAGGCTTATAGTTACATGAAATTTATTTAGCATTGGGTTTTGTGTCTGATTTCCTTGTGATGAGACAGACCTCTTTGGCGTGTTAATTATTATCAAATTGAAATGCTGAAGAGTACTTTGGATATAATTTCCAAAACAATCCAATAGCTTGATTCTAACAGCAGAGTAATGCTTTCCTAATGAAATGTCTGTTAAGCCAGAGAGAAAATTATTAACCTTGGATTAAAACGAGAAGAGAAAATCAACCACAGTGTGGTGATTTTATTCTTGTTTGTAAAATCGTTTTGTGGAGAAAAACATGAACTAAAAGCTGTATTTAATGATCTTCACACTGATTACATCATGTACTTTTTTACTATCTATTGTACTGCTTTTTTCCAGTAGTCTAACAGAAAGATGGATTTGGGTATATTGGATATAGTAAAACTTTTGGATATATTTGGATATAGTAAAACTTTTGTTTCTGTTTTATTTCAGCAATTTGGGTAATAGCAATGGTCATAGCAATCAGGTAGATAACAGCTGGGTCATGACTGCCTCAAAGGGTACGAGACATTATGGTGAAACACATCCATACAAAATCTGAAATCTGACTCATCAGAAATCACAAAATATGGTCCAGAATTATAGAAGTTGTTCTGAAATTGTAGAGGTAAATTCAGATTTTTTTAATTCAATATGGTGAGCACAGTTTCCAATTCAAAAGACACACTGAAATTGCCTATCGTATGCTGAGTAAATGAAGTGTTTGAAAGACACTTGAGTGATTTCTGTTGTATGCTCATGATAGAAAGGCTTAGGTTGGTCAGGATTTCTGGAGGTCATCTTCTCCATCTGCTCACAGCAGGTCTCACGGGGTGAGGTTGCTCACAGCCCTCTTGAGTGGAGTCTTGAACATCTGAGGGGATGGAGACTTCACAGCCTCCTTCAGCAGCCCTTTGCCATCCACGTGGAAGAAGCTGCTTAATCTTCCAATTTGCATAAATGTTCCTTGTAAAGTAAAGGTTTTGGGAATGGTGTTGAATCGTTTGACAGCTGTTTTCCATGTGCCCAGTTAGTAACTTTTCCCTTAGTGTCACTGCTATGTGTTTTTTAAATATATATCTCTTATTATTGTTTTCTGTATTAGAGGACGTATGATGTGTATGAACTATTTCCATTGACTTCCTAAATAAGCAAATTAGTTTATTTGCTGATGGGGGAGGGCAGATTTTTTTCTGTTTTCAAAGGATGCTTTTCCTTGCAGTGCTATGAGCTCTGGCTTAAATGACTGCACTAGAAATAGTTTCAGACTGGAGTGAGAGAGACGGATCCGAACATCTCCCTCGGTGGTGTGTCTGATGCTGGCAGAGACCTGGGATGGCCTCGGTGTGGGGATGGCACCTCCTTATTTTCCCATTCGGAACATGAAGCTGTTGTAGAGGGGAAATGAGGTTAAGCTGGACACTGTTCACAAATGTTTATGGTTTCTGATGATGTGCCTGATGCAAAGCTCTTCCTTCCATGGCCTGAAAACCTTTTTTTCAGGATATTTCTCCAAGGTAGGACTAGGATTCCTTCTAAGCCGCCCTCAGAAACACTGACAGTTCCTGAGAGGGTGGGCTATTTGAGGCCAGTACAGGCAACTAATTTCATGGAGATCGTTTGGTGTTTAAATCACTTGGATCAAAGTCAGGAGGAAAAGGCCCTAAAATTCCCTTTTACTGTTTATCGTATTTAATTGTTATGCTTTTGTGTAGGACTCGCCCTTGATGCAGACTTTCTTGGTGTTTCTTCCATTGGTCCTTTCAGTCCATTGTTCACATTTACTGGTTTTCTAAATTGTTTGCTAATTGTTATTGTTCAACTTCCCGAATGTCTGAGGCGTCTGAAGCTGATTGCATCAGAGCAACGTGGAGAACAAAGTTCCATCTGCCTCATGCTGAAATGTACAGGCAACCGACCCTGCATTATATTAGGTTTTGCTATAGGATATTGTCTTTCTTGGGCTCATACTCAGTTTTCTACTTTTCTATTGTCCAATTCTGTGGAGGGGATGGAGAGAGGTTTCTGTGGCTAAAACTCAGGACATTTTGGACGGCAGCTGCTGTCCGTTGCCTGTTCCTCTGTGCAGCGTTGAGATAAAAGAAATGTGACTGGGCAGTATTCACCTTCAGGAGTCTCCAAGGAAGAGCTGCTGTCTGCATTGCAATGTCCTGGAACACGTGTGTGTGTGTGTGTGTGGTTTTTCTGCTCCTCACTGACCGTTCCCAGATGTGCTTAGGTAACCATATCTGTCAAGATTGCGATCCGAGCTGCCAGCCTGCAGGCAGCCTGTTCTGCTTGAGTAGACTGCGTTTTGTTAAATTTAGAACAGTGCACAGAACACCATGCCAATCTCCTAACTCTCAGTCCTAGCATATTGCAATTTATATTCTTTTGATGTGTATTAATTTACATATTATTTTTTTCTAATAGGAGTCTCCACAAGACAGTGCTATCACCCGAGACATCAATCGAACATTCCCTGCTCATGATTACTTTAAAGATACTGGGGGAGATGGCCAGGACTCCCTGTACAAAATATGCAAGGTATTCTTTAAATTCTTCTTGACTGGTTTTGGTAACTTGTATTTAACATCATTAACAGCTGTAACTGTTGCCTGAGAAGATTGTGTATGTATTACCATTAACCATGTCACAGAGACAGACTCTGGCACTAGGCTCGGTCTGGTTCCCCACTGTAGATGTTTAGCTGATCATGCCATTCAGATGGGAGACCTAAGGTGATAAACCCTTCTGGGTTCCTGAACTCAAAGGTGTTTAGTTCAGAGGTTTCATGTGATTCCAGAGGCATCAGCCTGGATCAAGCTGGACAAATTGTATGCTGTGATGGAGATGAGGGCTAATTCTGTGCTGATGAAGATCACCTTACCTTTGGCTGCAGCGCACTCCCTGGGTGTCAACATTGTCCAAGTTGTGCTGGCAAAGGCTGGGACAGTGTTCTGTTTTCCTTATGTTTGTAGCTCAAGACAGACATGCTGTAAAGTCTTGATTCTTTTTTGTTTTAGGCCTACTCTGTCTATGATGAAGAGATCGGCTACTGTCAAGGCCAATCGTTTCTTGCTGCTGTGCTGCTTCTACATGTAGGTGGTGGGGTTTTCCCCCAGTTTGTTAGGAGATTAAGAATAAATATTGTTCCACCTGCCTAAAACATTGCTAACTCCTGAACTAGTAGAGTTCAGGCCACGAATCCACTTATGTGTTGGTCAATAAAAATGTGATTTTTAGACAGGGAAGAGTACATTGTTTAAAACTTAAGTGTGGTGTTCGTAAGGACTCTTGTCTGCAGTCAGCGTTCATTTCCCTGGGTTTCTGTGTGAGGACCCCTTCCATTCCAGCTCCACAGGCTTGTACTCACGAGAACTAGCAGGCATGGAATTTGTGTATAAGGCAACACTGTGAATGTTTCTGTCAAAGGGTTTCTAGGTCAGATTTAAGCTTTTTAGAAGATGTTTTATATTGGAATCAGTCAGAAATATGGGTGGCAATTGCTGTGTGCCTCGTCTACACCAAAGTGTCTTTCTGACATCGATGGAATGTCAGTTTATCAGGTCTCAGGGCTTTGAAGAAGGTGCTGCCTGCGGGGGCTATTGTATCGTAGGCCTTTGTGCTGCTTGGTTTGAGAGCTTAGTGAAGGATGCAATCCTATTTTAATTTTTTTTTTAAAGATACTGAATTATGCTTTCTTAAACTTAATTGTTGCTCATAGAAATGATCTCAGAGTAATAGCCATTAATTGCTTGCGTGTTCAGAAGCTAGAGAGATTTATGGTCACCGTGTATCAGAAGCAAAAGTTTTCGATTCACTCATGCTTGGGAAACATGAGAGGACTAGAAATCTACACAAATTATTTATAGACTGTTCTTTTTTAAAGTAACGTCTGCTTTTTATCAGTGTTTCTATTGTAAGCATGGGCAATTGAAACCAAACAGAGTTCCTAAGCCCAGTAGTGCTTTGAGATTTCTTTTCCCCAGCTGCTTTTTAGTGATTGTTGCTCCCAGAGAGCACTAAGTATAAAGACTTCTCTGCAGTTTTCAGTGGAACAGGAATTCTCGTCCGCAGTGGAGGATTTTCCATAATGTTGTGAAGTTGGTGGAGGGTACAGAAGAGATTATAAACACCGTTCTTTTGAAACAAAAGCCAGATAATTAATGATAACAACCTTTTAGTCCTTTGTAACTGTAATCTGAAATATTTACTTCATAAGCAATTAATTCTTTATTACTACACTGAATCAGATCAAGAAAGATGATACTTTCTGATAGGAGAACTGGACACTTACATACATGCTTTCTTCATTGCCTTATGTCTGGTTTTTTTAATATCCATTGCATTAGAGAGACTCTGTCAAGAATGAACCCTGTGTTATTCTAGAGTGCTTTCTTTAACAATAGTTGTTGCTTCTGGGAATAATGTATGCATTTAAAATGGCTAAATTTCAAATAAGTTTCTTTTTATTTGATTCTCTTTGAAGTCAGCCTTTGGAGTGTGGCTGCTAGGGAAAATAAATATTAAAAAGAAATTTTGCAGAAAAGGAAATGAAGTTTCTGCTAGTTGTTCACTACTGGTGTGGAATGTCTCAGCAAACAGTCTGTCTCAGTTTTAACAAACTCCATCTGCAGATTAATAATAGAAACCTTGAGATGGATGTTCTGTCTGTTACAGGAACAAGTGATTGACCTGAACTCAGACTTTACTATAGAAAACTGAATTTTCATGTTGGGGAAAAATGTCTAAACACTGATGAGCTTTGCTGAGTGTTTATTCATTTTTTGGCAGGAAAGGGATATTGAGCTTTCCCAAACCACTGCTGAGTTGTGATACGTGGAGCTTTTGTTATCAATTACTGGTCTTGCTTATTCATGCCATATAATAAATAAACATCAGTTGCTATACTGTAATTTTAAAAGGTAAATATACCATTAAGAATAAGGGAAAGATCCTGTTTAACATCCTTTGGTAGTAGTGCTTCTGTCTCAGTGACACAGGTGACAAAGTGTTAGGCTGTTCAGTATCTGTAAGGTTCTGATTCTGATATGTTTTGGAACAAAGACACCCAGAAACTGCTTTGGTGCTGGTGTTTGAAAGATGTGAGTGATTGAAAGGTGATTTATCCCACAGAATAAGAATGAAATGCCATGTTCAACACTAGACCTCATCTTGTGCATTAATATTCTTGTTTACTTTTAAGCTGGATAGGGCCAGATTCTAAATCAGTGGCAATTTAGCCTTTCTATAAGAGGAGGAGAAGGGAGGTGAGGGTAAATGGAACCAATGGGAAAGATTTAAATACACTTTCCTCTCTCACAGATGCCTGAGGAGCAAGCTTTCAGTGTTCTGGTCAAAATCATGTTTGATTATGGACTCAGGGAACTTTTCAAACAAAACTTTGAAGATTTGCACTGCAAGTTCTATCAGCTGGAGCGCCTCATGCAGGTGGGTGGACACACTTGGGTGAAGTGAATGGATCAGAACCTGCAGTTCCAAATAAGGGATTATCTTATATGTGAATAGTGTCTGTGACCTCTTAGTACGGATGAAGAGTGGGGACTATACATACTGGAGGGGTTTTAGAGACTTTTGGCTGGTGCCCAGTCTGATGCCACTGGCAGCATGCAGTCAGCTTGAAGGCAGCTCGGTCTGACCAGGCAGAGTGTCCCTCGTATGGCCGGGTGCAGCAGTGACTTCTGAGCTCTGGAGTGTGTCAGCACATCCATGGGCTGGGTCTCCCGCTAAGGCAAGAGCTCAGAGATTGCACTCATTGTGCATGGGACAGTGTTCTTCTGAGCAACCTCACCGGGGCGAGCCTTTGGCATCCTTAGAAGGTCCTTTAGCTCGTCGGGCAGCTTTCCCATCAGCCATGGGTAGATACAGAAACTGGCCTTGCTGCACTGATTGTCACTCTACACTAATTACTTCTGTTACTTTTGGATTTCAGCTACAGTTCCATGATGGTATTAATTAAATTTGAGTTTTTATATGGGTTTTTTATTATTAGGAATACATTCCTGATCTGTATAACCACTTTCTGGACATCAGCCTTGAAGCACACATGTACGCTTCCCAGTGGTTCCTTACCCTCTTCACTGCGAAATTCCCTCTCTACATGGTCTTCCATATTATTGACTTACTCCTGTGCGAGGTATGTGTTGTAACTGGGGACTTGTGCTGCTGGCACTTCTGACAGTTTCTCACTGTCTTGACTCATGTCCTTGTCTCTGTCTGTTCTTTCAGAGCTGGGCACCCAATAATTATTTTTATGTAGAAGTGTTATGTTTCTGCAATGAAAAAGAGTTCTCACAATTTTAAAGTTATAAATTAGGACTCTCTCTATATATATATATAAATATTAACGTTAACATCTCCTGTTTCTTACAGCTGAATCTGTGTGAGATTCTATGCAGTGCTCATGGGATGAAAGTTCATTTACAAATATGTGAATTCCTCTGTTATTAAATTGTATTATACGCAATAATAACTTTTTTTTCCTCCTAGAATATTATTGCTTGGAGGCCGTTGTGTATAAAATTGCCCAGCTAACTCTCATGCTGGTAATCTGACAAGCCCGGAGCTCATTCTCATTGAAACTTGAAGTCTCTTTATGCTTCCCAGCATATGTTAAGAGAGCAAAATTCTTTATATTGAGATTTTGTACGTACTCATGTTCAGAACAGTATATTTGGTGCTATGCCAGTAGGTAGTGGAACTTGAGTCCGAGCTTATTAACACAAGTGAACAAATCACCTTTTTTTACTGAAGCAGTCATGAGTTATTTAATGATTTGCTTTTTTACTCACTGGTTAACGTTATGCATCTGTTCTGCACTGGATCTGCAGTTGTTACTGGGAGGTGGCAGTTTGGCTGCACGTCCTTTACCGAAGGTTTCAGCGTTTGTAAATCTCCCGGTCGATGTTTTTACCCTTTCTCTGTGTCTGGCTGCTGCTGGCTTTGTCCACGTGCCAGTGTAATGGAAAGCAACAGATGGTACCCAGAAAATCAGTTCTATTTGTTTAGAAACACATGTTTAATTCATAAATAGTAAACGTGTTCGTAGTGAAGTTTTAAGGGGGTTTTATTGTTTTAAAGTAGTGAATAGGGAAAGAGTAATTTAGTGGGGAAAAGAAAGAATCTTGAAATAAGATGAGCAACGTGTCTTGATTATCAAAGGTACCCCTTAAGAAGTTGTGTGCTACTACTGACTTCTAACAAGTAGTCGCAAAATAGATGACACAATAGTAAAACCTGTGTTGAAACATTGTTTTGCCGTCTATAGTGGCTGTCCAGTAAAGATATTTTCCTAATTGTTTGCAAAGTCATTCTCTGGGTCTTTGATTTAATATAGCACCTGGCTACTCCTGTATCCTCCTCCTCCTTTTCACGGAAATGAGACAAACAACAAACCCCAGCAAATAAATTAATATCCAGGCTTGGAAGTACTGAGAAATTAATTGATTTTTTTGTCATTGTTTTTCTCCCCAGGGAATAAGTGTTATCTTTAATGTTGCACTGGGATTATTAAAAGTGAGTATCAAATGTTACATTGTGTTTTATGCATCATCATGCACAATATAAAGAAATTAAGATGCCTGTTAGAAAAATACTATGGTTTTTTTCTAAAAAAGCTAGTAGCTTCCTGTATCACGTGCTGTTGTGTGGCATGCCCTGTACAGCGGAGTGCTTTCGGGGCGGGGAGGGTAATTATAGGAGGTTGCAGAAATAGAAACAAACAGTTATTTGGAGAAGGTTTAAAGGCAGTTATGTTGTTGGAGCTTTACAAAACTGTTGCGCCATCGTCTCTGGGAATTCAGTAATTGTGAGGATCTGCTTTGCAGTCACTGCTTTTTTCTTTCCCTGTCTCTAGACTACCAAGGATGATTTGTTACTGACTGACTTTGAGGGGGCGTTAAAATTCTTCCGTGTACAGCTGCCCAAGAGATACCGCTCAGAAGAAAATGCAAAAAAGCTGATGGAATTAGCATGTAATATGAAGGTAAAGATGTGCTGATAGCAACTGCTACCATTTCTTTATGGGTATGGTTTCCATCCAAATGCAAACACGTTGCAGGTGCTTCACAGTGAAGCACTGTACAGCCCCAAGATTGGCAGAGTCACATGGGCCCACCCGAGAACTCAAAACCGGGTTGACTTTCAGAAAGCATTATTCAGTGCTAATAAAAATCAGGCTACAAAAAAAAAAAAAAAACCAAAACCAAAAAAACAACACCAAAAGGCAACCAACCACCAACTTAAATGACTAGTGGCACTGATATAAAATATAGAATACTTGCACATGTGTCTGTAGTTCTTTGATGAAATCTTTCTCCGGTAGTAGCTGTGAACAGGGTCGTATCTTTCATCGAGAGGTAATGGGGAGGTCTCATTTAAAGCAGAGTATATAATGTAGAAACAGAACATCATCTTTCAGACAGAATATGGCTATTTTTAATTGTGGGTGCATGTGATGTTTACGTACTGCAATAGGGAGCTCATTAAAAATGCATTGATAGATGAAGGGAGATGAAGGGATATGATTTGGCATTTAAAATTTCTTACAAGTCAAGGTAGGGAAATGACCTTGAGGTTTATGTATCCCCTGTGTGAAGTTTTGATTTGTCACAGTTTTATGGTGGGCGACGTATGCTGCTTTTTGAAAAAGATTTTTAAGTTAATTTCCTGTTCAAGACTATTTAAGTTGTACTCTAGGTGGTTGACGATAACAGGTTGATCTCTTATGATCTTTATAGTCTAAAGAGGGTCTTCTTTATATAAAAAGGAACCAAGTGCTGGTTGAGTTGTATGTTTTCTAGAGGTGCCACAGTTAGATGAAGATGTTTCATAATGCAAAAAAGCACTGTTTTTCATGAGCAGCCCATGTGGGAGGTTTACAGGGTTGGCTTCCTTCTTGGCTTTCCCTCTGGGTACTGGAAATGAGTGCTACAATGCCCGGGCTGGAGGTAGAGCTCTGCCAGGTACTGTACAGTGTTGGGGTGCAGATGTTTCTGAACAGGAACCTCATGTAAGTACCTCCTGCTTTCTGCGAGGGTTTTTTGAGGCCAGCAAGCGAAGCCAGGCTGGCTGTCAATGTCATCACAGCTGTTTGACTTCACCCACAAATCACTGAGTAACTGTTCATATGGTCGATGTTTAGGAAATGCTGACTTGTATAGCAGAAACCACGTATTGCAGTAAAATGTCATCTCTGGTCCTTCCAGGAGCTTTCTTTTGAACAGAACAGGAACACAGGGACTGCAGTTCGGTGTGTACTGTAGACTGTAGAGATGCTGTCCCATAAATGAATTAATCTCAGTAATTCCTCTTTTCTTAATAGAATTTATTCAGAGAGCTCAGTGAGCTCTCCTTTATGTTTGAACCACTGAGGTAAGCAGCGGAGGGGTTTTGTGCTTGATTGTGGGTTTTCTTTTATATTTCAATTGCCCACTAAGCCCTAGTTCTTAAATATAACTATATGAAATAAAAGTTCTAGCCTTTGACATTAAGACTTTAGTTATATATAGCAAATATCACGTTACCTCATAGCTGAAAGTCAATTGCTTTTCTAATCAGTAAATATTGTAGCTAAAGCTTTCTATGGGCACTTTGGAGTAAGCCCTTAAACTGAAATTTGCAAAATAGGTTACAGTTAGGAAGTTATTGATTCCTCTTTATAGATGTAACAATTGAGTTCCAAAATGGAACTTCGATAATTTATTTAGTGTACTTTAAGGAAGCTGTGATTTTTTTTTTTATTTACAGTTTCATGTAGATTAATTTTTAGTCAAGTACGCCGGTATGATCCAAAGTATCCTTTTTCCTGAAAAATAACTAGAGGAATTCTCTGTAGCATCAGTGCATGAGTACACAACTTCCCTGGTATGTGAACCTTCAAGGCATCTCGTACTCCTGGTGCAGTAGCAGTGCAGATTGCAGTGTTCTGCATAGAGTGCAAGCATGTCTTATGTGAAACTCGTGTAGAAATTATGGAATAATCAAGAATAAAGTGAGCTGTCGTAGCTCTCCAATCATTTAACAGTAGCCACATGCATCTGATTAAGATCACGTGTAATGAGTGAGTGCGTTTGCCTTTCATGTTTTCGAATAACAACTTATTACTCTTCCCACTCTGCCAAAATTCCCTGCGTTCCCAGGGCTGGGTGAGGTATTTAAAGCAAACACTCTTCTCTGTGCAGTATGGGACGAGGCTTTCTCCTGCTTCCTCCAGTGCTCCGGGGTTTTGAGTGGAAGTTCTGGAGGAAGCAGGGACGGTGCTGCCGGGCTCTGCACGGAGGCCGAAAGCTTCGGTATCGCATCCGCGTGTTCTGCCCCTGATGGGAGTGCTGCACATAATTGCTTTCTTTGACCTGAAATGTAAGTCCTTACCTGTCAGTAGAAATCTCCGGCTCTGTAGCTGGAAGTGGTTTTGAGCAGAAAAGGTCCTGATGTCAAAATAAATCACTGATAGGAAGGGAGAAGTAGCCTGGCTAAGGCATTGTTATTACAACAGTATTCTGCTGGAAAGGAGGTCAGTAAACGATCACCTTGAGACAACACCAGATTTTTAAAGTCACTCCTCAGTGTTGCTGTCAAATGTTAACAAAGTTACTGCTGCCTCCTGTGCCCCTGGAAAACTGTGGTGGGACTTCAGTGTTCATTTCTGCTTTCTGTCACTGTGCAGGGCCTTGCTGACTTTTCCTGGGCATGATTCCCACTGGGGCTCCAGTGCCCAGAGATGGTGACAACAGATCTTCTCAGGATCACCCTAGTATTGGTGTTTCGAGGCAAAACTGGTTTAATGTACTCAGAAAAGCCAAAGAGGAAAATACAATGGTGTGCCTTCCTCCCTTTTCTCTCTTGTATGCCTGCCTGCCTTGCTTCTCAAGATCGCGTCTGTATGGCTTGAGATTTGGGGTATGAAACCCAGTAATCTGGGCAGTGTTTCAGCAGGGGCAGAGCAGTGAAATAATCTGCTGGAGTTACTGGCTTCGTTGTCAGCAGAGGGTTAATGCTCTGCGTGTTTGCCTGGAGTGCTTAGTAAGAATAACTTCTGCAGTTGTGATGTGGCTGGACTGACTCCAGAGAAACGGGCTGGCATCTCCAAAAAAATGTCAACCGAAGTCAAACAGGGAAATTTTTCTGTGCAGCTCTCACTAGAGGGAGCCTAAATACCAGTTTTCTAGAGTTCATTTCAAGTAAGGTTGTTAATGATAAACCCAAAGATAACAGAAACTAAACACG
Organism: Tringa solitaria; assembly: GCA_026413425.1. NCBI lineage: Eukaryota > Metazoa > Chordata > Aves > Charadriiformes > Scolopacidae > Tringa > Tringa solitaria. The sequence goes on from JAOXJM010000007.1 coordinate 4,170,098, forward strand.
TTTTTTTTATTCTGCCTGTCATTTACACGTGTAAAACTTGTTTAATGTGTTTCTCGGACAAGGCTTTTTCAAAGAGGAAAAAAAAAAACATAGCCTTTTAATTTATTTGGTTTGCTGAAATAATAATAAAGGTTCAGCAGCAACTTTTAATACTAGAGGGTTCATTTAGGTGAGTACCAAGTTGCATGTGAAAGACGCTGAGTGGTCTTGGCGTGGTCTGTGCCGCTAAACCACTGTAGCAGATGGCCCAGCCGAGAGGTGACACCGGGAAAGATGCTGATGGGCATCTGTTACAGGTTCCCTTGTGTTCTCCCTCCCTGGAGGACTTGAACACCGGGCACAGACTACTGAATTCAACACCAGCTTTCTCTTCCTTCTGACAGAAGGGGAAACTGGGACCCTGAGAGTCACTTTCCTGGTGTTGTGTGAGTGTGTGTCTGGGAGCTGAGGACAGAATTCCAGCCTTCCGAAGCCGGGAGCAGCAGGGGACACAGCATTCATGCCTCTGGGTCACTGCTAATTGCCCAGACACCTCGGCAGCTCTGGGACTGGGCTGTTTTCTGCTGAGCTTGAGTGACACCAGCAGAAATGTCAGCTGAGCCTGCACTTGCCCTTTCAGCATTTGCAGTCTCATGTAAAGTAAACCAAATACTTCTGCACAATGATAAATATTGCAGCTGAAAAAGCAGCGGGAGAAACCTCAGCATCGTGCTAGTTCAAAAATTAAACACATCTTGTGGGTTTGGAGGCAATCTGTTACGCTGAGCCACGGCAGTATTTGGAGCATCAAACAGCTGTGCAGCACCAGGGAAAACTCAGGAGGATGCCCCCGTGGATGCCTTTCCAAAGCTATTCTGTGTTCCACAAAGGGATAAGAGGAAGGGATGCTTCTCTCGTTATAGAGTGGAGTAGAATTTTTGACCATGTCTAAGGGCTTGATACACAAAATTGAGTGAAGTTACTAGCCATGTTTTGTAGAAGGCAGGAGCTGCCTAAAGCTTGTACCATAACCCTTTGTGAATTGTGTTCTTTTATTGATGTTCTGGGCAGGAACTAATGGGCTGCTTTAATTTAGATTAGCCAGAAGAAGCTGAAGAAATATGAAAAGGAGTATCATACCATGAGAGAGCAGCAAGCTCAACAGGAGGATCCCATAGAAAGATTTGAGGTAACGCTTTACCTGCTGCAGTCTGATGTAACATGCGGTATCGGAAGGAAATTCCTATTTTGACTCCTTTTTCTTTGAGATGTTTTCATTTTGTGAGCAATTTGGATACAACAGGGGAATTGGGTACAGGAACATGAAGTGAATCTCTATAAATAGTCAATGTTAATCAGGACGGGGTTGTTGTGAGCCCAAAAAGAGGAATAGTATGAATTTATATTTGGGTTTATACAACTGTTTCACTAGAGGCCGTTTCTAGCCCTTGTGTAATATGCTGATTGCACCAAAAGTCACAAACAGAAAGAAAATGCCTAATTGATTATAACTCTGCCTTCCTGATTATAATCCTGACTTCACTCCTCTCCCTAATTTCAAATTATATATGGTAGCTATGTGTATATATATATGGTAGGTTATGGTAGGTATATAATTTTATAAATATTTTATTTGTCAAATAAATATAGGAATAAATTTTATGTGTAACATTATGTATGGTTACACATAACACAATAAAACACATACGTAAATTTAGATATTTTAAGCTGAAGAGGGTTTTATTTTTTTTGTAAATTTTTTTAATATCTGTCTGTGTGCTGGGAGTTGTAACAGGAGGGAGAAAACAGAGTGTTTTTCCCAGGATCCTCCTCACACCTGTTTCCAGCACGCAAATTCTATTTTCAACCAAGAAAATCAGTACTTGTAGGAACCTCCTGGCAAGCTGTGGATGGCAGAATGACACCCCTACTTTTGCAGTCTTCAAAAACATTTCTGTAGCTCAACAAGTAATTGCTGAGCAGTGTTATTTATACATGGTTTCCTCCCAAGGCAAATATTTTATTTATTTTATATTTATTATATGGTTAGCTAGTTTTGTCCTCAATGAGTTTCATGCAGGTAAAGTTGTCTTTAAGGTCTTGGGAAGACCTGTTTCTTGATTTCTTGTGCTTTGTTTCCCACAGCGTGAGAACCGGCGCCTACAAGAAGCAAATATGAGGCTTGAGCAAGAAAATGATGATCTTGCGCATGAACTGGTGACCAGCAAGATTGCTCTGCGAAAAGATTTAGACAATGTAAGCCGTGTCTTTATGCTGACTAGTGGAGACAAGGTACCAGGGCTAATTCCTCTTTACTCCTCTCACTGCAGAAGAGATTCATAGAGTGTTTTTTATTTGGGTGGGAAAGGGTTCTTTCCTCCATGCCCTCACTGCAGACTGATGATATATAGGCCTGTGCTGGAGGTCCATGGCAAACAGGACCAGTGACTGAAATACTAATTACTGTGAAAAGCATTCAGAGTAATTTGAGGGAGAGGATAGGTTCTGAGCCTGTACTAGAGCAGTTGCTTTCTTCTCTGTGTATATTAAAAGGAAGTCTAGCAGGAGCTAAGTCAAGTCTTTGAATTGTCACAGAGATAATAACATGGATGCTGTGTTCTGTTTTCCTTCAGCTGGTGTTCTTATGAGCATGATTTCACGTCAGACAGGCTTTTGCAAAGTGCCTAATAAACATGAAAGTCTGAGTCTGGCTGGCTCTCTGGAACCAGATTCTTGGGTACCTTTGGCAGCTCTGAAAATGTTATTGTGGTTTCCATTTGGCTTGTTGAAATCTGCCCGTGTGAACTCATCATCCTGGGTTGTTTCCCATATCAGTAGAGCTCTCAGGAAGAAACTTGGGTTCACTTTGTGTTACAGGATATTTTTTAAGCTTGCTGTCCCATTCCCTTCTTTACATACTCAGGTTTGGGAGAGTTTATCAGGATATGCTTTTTTTTCCAGGACACGCAGAGACAGAGAGATACTGGTGTTTGTAGTGCAGGAGGTAACTAGAACGTGTTTAGTCTGACTGTTGGGGAGGTGAGGGGAACGCTTTGCGTGCTCATGTTTTGCTGTTCTTGTTCTGTACCAAGATAAGTGCATTTCTGGAATCTCAAAGGAAAATCACTTTGGAAAATCATACAATGCAGGAGTTGACGTGCTTTACAATATTTCAACTTACCTGCTACGGAGAACTTAAGGTTTCCCATGGTCTGCTGGAAACTTGCTGTTGGAAAAGTATTCAGAGTCAATGTTGACGCTATTGGGTAAATGTTGCTCTTAACGAGGTTTGGTTTTATGACTTTCAGGTTTATTACATCTAATAATGCTCTTTAGTGGTAAAATCTGTGAATCATAGAAGTGTGTTCTAGAAGCAGGGCTTTCACAGCACGTCGGTATGTTCACTCTCTGTTACCTCTGCTTTTTCACTTCATTAAAGACAGCTCATAGAAGGCTGCGCAGACTGCCCAGCAGCTGGACTGCAGCAAAAAATGTACTGAAGAAGCTTTTTGTACCAGCTATTAACTGGTGTTTGTGGCTGCTGGAGCCTGTATGAGACACAGTTACATTTTCACAATGATCCGTTTAAATGGAGAGCTGAGAGAGGAACAAAATTAAGCAAAATCTTTGAGGTACCTCATTGGATCTATAATAGTCATGCCTTCAAAGATGGTAAATGATGTTGGCAGCATTTAGGTTATTTCCCAGGAGGAGATAGGTAGGTTTGATCCTACTTTGGGACCCTGATTAATTCTTCCAATTGGATCCTGAAAGAAGTTTCGTTCTACTAGCCAGATGTCCTGAAAGAAAAGTACCAAAGGGCATTGTTTAACACACCTTTTCTAATACTTTCATGGCATGTCTGAAATCTTGCAGCCTAAAAGATCAAAGCAAAGCATTTGGAAATATAAGAATTTCCTTAATATCTTTTGCACTAGACCAGAAAATAGGCTTCATTTTTCTCCTGTTGTTGCACTCCCACATCCCAGTTTTCTTTAACTTTAAAACAGCTTAAAAACCACATATAATGAAAAGATGTTCTCTTTGCCTTTGCCATCTGTTTTAAAGGATCAGCAGGACTTTAAGGGACTAAAATTCACTTTTTGATTTTCTTCCTTTGATGGGAATTGGTACAGCTACTTTCTGAAGATTTTATATATCAGTTGAGTTATTGATCTATTTTTATGTAGAATTCATACAGCTATTGGGAGGCGCTGAGTTGCTGTGTATAAGACAGGAAAAGGTGACTTAACTTTGCAGACAGAGTTTTTAGTGGTTTATAAAGAGCTCAAAATTTTTCAGTGATACATCTTTATTCTTAAAAACCTGCAGTAAAAAAACCCAACAGATGGTATGGTTTCTGGTGGGACTTCTCTTTTCTTTAAGGAGGAAAAGAGAGGGGGGTCTGACTCTTGTTTGCTTTGGCAGCTGAGTTTTTTCATGTGGTATTTTCTGAGGGACATAATAAAGATAGTATCACATCCATTGGTAGGTGTCATAGAGTTCTGTTGATTTTGGGGGTTTTTTTAATGTTCTAGAGGCATTTTTATTTAATTCTATTTGTATTACAAGGTTGAATGTTTGCAAATTGAACTTGGTTCTAAGCTGCTTATAGTCTTCTATCAATCTTGCACATTGTGAGCTGGTTTGTGCTTTTTGAGGTCTTCAAAATGTATTGGTCAACTTTCAGTCTGGCTGAGAAAAAACCACAAACTTATTTGTTATTGGATTTCTTTGGAGCAATCCCTAGTGCAGCCTTCCTAAAACTAATCACTGAATTCCAGGAGTAGTTTTGGAGTGATGCAGTGCAGTGATACACTTTGTTAATTGTGATTTGTTGCTGCTTTGCCCATTGTAGATGCTAATTTTAGAAAAATAATTTTCAGAATAAAGTTTTGTTATTAATAACAACGATCAGACCCTTATTAACAAGGATGAAAAGACTGCTATCTTGGCTGTGTCCTGCTGGAGTGTGTGCCCATGGCTGCCTACCAGCGGGGGCACCGCAGGAAAGCCCCTCTTCAGTGTTGTACACTGCTCTTTGTGTTCCAGGCAGAGGAAAAGGCAGATGCTCTGAATAAGGAACTGCTAATGACCAAACAGAAGCTGATTGATGCAGAAGAAGAAAAGAGGCGCCTAGAAGAAGAATCGGCTCAGGTTAGGGGCATTTCTGTCATTTCCACATTTCTGTACAGTATAGAAATTAAAAATTAAAAAAAAAATAATTGACAAGTGTGGGAAGGGCTTTATGTTCAAAGTCATTTTTGTCCCTCTTCTGTACTGTAAAGGACGTCAGCAAAGCAGAATTCTTTGCTTTCCTGCCAGGTGCTTCATAGGGTAGTAATTTTTAACTTGAAATCACGGAGGCACAGCCTGTGCCAGAGATTGCTGCGCAGAGAGGCAGTGTAGCACTTCTGCCGTCAGTGCTTTATTTTAATACTTTCTTCTCTTGACTAGTCAGTTTTGCCAACAATGATGACCACCAAAGTCCAGCTTTTCCTAGTCTGCGCAGAGCTGAGCTAGACTGTTTTTCCCTGGTGAAGAGGACAGCAGTAAGGACAGGGAGAAGGAGGAAATGCCACCTGGGTATTTTTCCGACTGTACAAATATATAAACTCTTTTTTTTTCTTTTCTGCAGCTGAAAGAAATGTGTCGTAGGGAACTAGATAAGGCAGAGTCTGAGATCAAAAAGAACAGCTCTATTATTGGGGACTACAAACAGGTACGTACAACTTCATGATGATGTGGGTAGCTATTGAAATGCAGGACTTTCTCAGGTATTTGTGGAGATTTCTGGAGTAATCAGTGTAATCTGCCATGCACTTGAGGAGATATTTTAGATATTTTAAATGAAAAGCCTGTGGTTGGGTTTGCCTTTTCTTTTGCTGAGCCCCTGATGCTCGGTGGTCAGTTCTGTTTGCCCCCAGGGTGGGTATTTGTAGGTCATCAGTCACTGCAGCATCGGTTACAGCCTGACGCTGTTCAAATGGGCTCTTGGATATCAAAGGTTCACCTCGTTCCAAAAATATGTTCTCTCCCAGCTTCCCTTCTTCAGTGAGATGGCAACTGCACTTAAGAAATAAAAAAAGATGCCTTTTTCTTTTCAAAGATCTTGCTTTGGAATTCAAGCTCCTGATCATAAGGTATCAGGGGAGCAAATTCACATATCTCTTCAGTGGCCCGTTACCTTCAAAACATTGTGAAGTCTGTGTCACAGGGGTCTCCAGGAATGAACTGGTGGTTTTACTGCTCTGGCTGTCTTGCCTGGTTCTTTTATCCCAAAGGCAGCAGAAGGAACTGTGCTATTTCTAACCCTTTCTGGCTCCTTTAGCAAGGCCAAACTGCTAATAATGTTTGTTGAAACTGCTCCTTTTCCTTTGGGCATAGAAGAATATGTAGAAAATGAGAATATGTATGATGAGACAACTTAATGCAGCATCCCAATTTTCCTGGCTTTCTCAGAGCCCTCAGACTATCCATGTTAATATTCCTGTAGCACTTATTTGTGCTTTAGCATTCATTTGGGACGAAATTTACATTTATAAATGGTCTGGTAACATAATTTTTCTTGTCAGATTTGTTCCCAGCTGAGTGAGCGACTGGAAAAGCAACAAACAGCAAATAAAGCTGAAATTGAGAAAATACGGGTAAGAGACCAGATAGATCCACAGTCTACAATGTTTAAGTCTCTTAGCAAAATCGTAACAGAAAGCACACAATTTATTTCATTACTAAAATGGTGCCTGAAAGTGACTTACATTTTGGGAAAGAAGATTATAAGGGGGAGATCTTGGAGAAGAATGAATAACTGTCAGCTCTCTCCTGTGCTGTATTGATAACATACTAACACTGATGCTGGGCAATAATAACTGTTAATTTTTTTGAGGGTTCTTTTCTTTCTGGAGGATATTTCCCCGACTGTCTTTCACTATAAAGTAACAGAGCCCATTATTGTAGCAATCCCATTTCACCAAAAATACAGCAATGTTTTCCAGAGCCCATAAATCTGGGGGTGGCTGGAGTTCCCGCTTGGCAGTGCTTCCCCAAAGGTTCCTGAGTTTGCAAGTCATTAGTGGTCCCTCTCGTGTGGGGCTGCTCTTCCAGAGCAGAGGCAGGAAAAGGCTTTGATCATCTCACCAGCACTTCAATGCGAGCATTCACAATCAGGTATTTACTTTAGCAAAAAGTGGATGACTGCGAGCACTGCCGGGAGTTCTTCAATAAAGAAGGCCGTGTGAAGGTTGCCAGTTCTGCCAAGGACGGTTCAGATGAGGACACGGACGAGGAGAAGGAAACGCTGAAAAACCAGCTGAGGGAAATGGAGCTTGAGTTGGCCCAGACCAAGCTGCAGCTTGTGGAGGCGGAATGTAAAATACAGGTAATGCTTTGGAGGTTCATTTTGTAGGCTGTATGGCAAGTCTGTGTTCGTAGAAAAATGTGTGTGCTGTAGAGGGATTGGAACAGATCCTGTTGGTTGAAACTGTAACCCACTATTTCCTGCTTGGGGTTATTTAACCTAACATTGGGCCTGAAACTTAGTGTACGCAGACAAAATAATTGAAATTGTACTGAAGTATTTACCAGCTACTACAACTTCCAGACATCTGCCTGGCTGCAGTGCAGTTCTTACCGACGGATCTTCTGCAACTTCTTGGAAGGAATCCAAGCTCTGACAAAAGTACTGAATCATGCATTTCTTTATCTCATAATCAATGTTAAGTGAAGAAGTAATGTGTGACAAATGTTAGACATGTTTCGTAAAACATGACTGGAAAGCACTCCAGGTATTTGAGGTATTTGTGTAGAATATGACAACATTGTTCTTTATCCGAAAAACTGGTGTGTCAGTACACAGAGATGTAGAAATTATTTTGTAGAAAGTCCGCTTCCTGAGGGAATAGCTCCTGCTCAGACAGGAGAGAATTAAAGGGTTTGGATGTACTAAAGAAAGTGAACGTTTCACAAAGGGCAATGACACAAGTCTTGGTTTGCTTTTCAAAGCTTTTTTTTTTTCTTCATCAGCTTGTTGTGCTACTTTTAATTTACGTAAGACTTGTTTAACTTCTCAAGCGGCCAAGAGATTGTAGATGTCCTAGAGCCTTCTCAGTTTAACTCATATAACCTTGTGCTGTGGATGCATCACAAATTAATGAAATTACTCTTTCATTCGCAGGATTTGGAGCATCATTTGGGTCTGGCATTGAATGAAGTACAAGCTGCAAAGAAAACATGGTTCAACAGAACAATAAGCTCTATAAAAACAGTGACTGGAGTCCAAGGAAAAGAGACTTGTTGAAAAGCAGTTCTGTCAAACACACCTTCTTAACACAACACCTTTTGTTGCCTTCCTTGGCCAGATGTTTAATTCTGTGACGTGAGAGGACCAGAATGTAAATAAAATAGAAACACAGCATGTCAGGATTTCAATAGGTCAGTGATAAAGAGGATGGAAACGCAAGAAGGGTTTTATTGCTAGACATGGGATCTTCATACTACTGATATTTAACAGGTGATGTAGCTAGATTGAAGCTCTTCAGAGAAACACTCCATTCTGCGGTCTGGCTGGAGGCTTTTCACAGACTAGGTACGAGAACTTACCAAACCCTAATTGTTAAGTTTACATATGATAGGTTTTTTTACAGTTATAACCTTTTTTAATATTTTATTTGAAAGGAAAAGTGTCACTAACTGAGTAAAAAATAAAAAAATAAAAAAAAAGGAAAAAATGAAAAAAAAACCCACCACAAACAACAAAAAAGAGAACTTTAGCAAGAACTACATCAGTGCCAGAAAGCAGTCCCCAGAGGTAGGATATGGAGAGTAGGAGGTGACATGTTTTGCTTTATGAATGGGGATGATTTCAGCATTCCTGTCGAGCAACCCCACTTTGTTTTAGTAGATGCAGCATCCATCTCTCTGTGTTTGGCATTTCTTTCTGTTACTAATCAATTCTATGCAACTCTGGGCTTTTTTGGCATGGGCTGCCAAACAAATTCACAACCTGAAGCTGGGAGACTTGTCTAAGTGCTAGACAAGAATAATCAGAATTCTTGGCAAATTTCCGTTTCACTTCTGTGTCATATTGTTTGATCCACATATCAACAGCGTTAAAATCTCCAACACCAGGACTTGCTAATAAGTACTAATTATGTGGATGGTCTGACATTTAATTGAGTCTTTTTGTCTGTTTTTTGTCAGAGTTTTTGTTTCGGTTTCGTTTGTTTGTTTTTACCCGGCTGTAGCAGGCCTTCTGTGAAGCTCTGAGAAAGCTTCCAGGATTTAGTTTTGCACATAGGTATGAATGGGACAAAGAAACAATAAACTGAGATATATATGAGGCGAAAATCACTGCGTGAGTGTAGCTGCAAGCATTTATAGCTATCCAACTGGCTTCCCTGGTTACGTGTTCAGAGGTTGTGTAGGTCAATTTTCACACTCGATGCAGTTGCACTAATAGGTGCTAAACGTGCTTTGGATTTCTTCTTCCTTGGATTGTCTTGAGTTCTCACCAGAAAGCTGTAGAATGGAGTTTTGCACCTTGTAACTTTTTTTTTTAATTTATAATGGTTTGTGTTATGCTGAAGTATCTATTGCATCAGTGGATAAATTTTGTGTGCAGTGTGAGTATAAGCTGGTAACAATAAGAGGCACTGGTTTGTATATAAAGATATTTGGTTTATTTTGTATTTCTACCTTTTTCTTGTTTACTGTACTAATGCTAGCTAATGTACTCTGTAACTACGGAATAGAACATGCTATGTCCAAGCTTTTTTCCTTAACTGCATACATTATCTCTATTGTTTAATACCAAAAAAAAAAATATACTGTAACTCCATCAATATTAGATGCGTGGACATTGTGGTAGCATAGTTGCAGTGTGTATACTTTATGAATTGAAATATAAACTAGTAAAATTGTATAACTATTTTGTTGTTTCATTTCATTTTAACAGGAAATTAATTAAATATTTTACAATATAAAACTATTTCTCTTCTTAAAGTAGAAGCAGCAGCATCTGCAAGCTTCTCTAATACTGAAACTATAGTCATGCCGCAAAGGGCTTTGCTAAAAATGACTGCATATTCTAAGTGTTGCCAACACTGCTTTATATAATAAAATCTAGGGTTTGCTTTGAAAAAAGAAACTGCAGCAGTGACCTTGTGCAGCTCGAGGCTTGTGACTCAGTATTTCTCAAACATGTCCAATTTAGAACATATTTTTTTTTCCCATGGCCCTCCAAATTCTGCTTGGATCTGCAAAAGAAATGTAGACTTACCATCAGCAGTAACAACTTGTGTGGGGTCAAGCATCGTTCATGTCATCATCACTAGGATTTTCTAGCTGTAGCTGAATGCAAAGTTTAGCTGGGCGACTGGGCGACTGCACTAATTGGGTCACGGTGCAGCACAGGCTCCCTGGCCCTGTGTGTTCTGCAGAGATAACAAGGAGTAAAAATGTATTTTTGTCACCAAAATGACTAAAGGTGACTCTGAAAGCAGCCTTCCTCTGGGAGCCTGTTATCACACTGTCACTTTTCTAACCATACTTTTGCTTGAAGAGAATGGCGTTATAAGGTTATGCGTATTTTTTGCTGCTTTGTCTTTCACAGAGGATCCATTGGTAACTCCAGCTCTGTGGTTTCTCAATAATTACAGATTTTGGAGGAAGTGCGAAGGTAAATATGGGAAGGGGGAGTGGGGGGGAAGAAGGAGCAACTCAGGCCCAAAGCTCTTCATCCACTTATCTTCTCCAAAGGGACTGGGAAATAGTGTAGCTTGCTCTTTCCTCCAAAAATGAGATACTTAAAGGGAGGGGAAAAGTTGCTTTATTGTCCAGATCTCTTCCACTCTCTAAGTAAACTTTACTTCAAAATTGCATGCGGCATATACTCCCCGTTTTAGTATGGACATATAACACGTATAATGAAAAGCTTATTTCTTCACGATGTTTTAGAAGAAACATTTTATAGCCAGTTTCCAGTCACTATGGGTTATTTTAGGTATCTCCCTCAAGGATTTTTATGCTCGGAAGTAAATATTACCAGTGTATTTCGTATCTGACTCCATGTAAAATATACACAGATAATTAAGAAAAATGGATCCTGTGCTGAGATGCATGTCTTTTGAAGCACAATTACATGTGAACCACAAGGAGCCAGGTCATTTTTAAGATGAGGAAGATGAATTTGCAGATGTTGAAGACTGAAGAAGCAAGGTTAAAAAAAAATTAAAGAAGAGATATTGAGTCAGAGCAGGAGTATTTTACAGATCTGTAAGTGAAAAGGAATTGAGTGTATTTGGTAGCATTTTTGGCATTAGAATCATAGAATGGTTTGGGTTGGAAGCGACCTTAAAGATCATTCAGTTCCAACCCCCTGCCCTGGGCAGGGACACCTCCCACCAGAGCAGGTCGCTCC
>JAOXJM010000007.1:4181525-4203202 GCA_026413425.1 Tringa solitaria
TGGGCAACCTGGGCCAGGCTCTCACCACCCTCACAGCAAAGAAATTTTTCCTGAGTTCTCACCTAAATCTCCCCTCTCAGTTTAAAACCCTTCCCCCTTGTCCCATCGCTCCCCTCCCTGATCAAGAGTCCCTCCCCAGCTTTCCTGGAGCCTCTTTAGGGACTGGAAGGGGCTCTAAGGTCTCCCCAGAGCTTTCTCTTCTCCACTTCTCCAGGTTGAATATCCCCAACTCTCTCAGCTTGTCCTCACAGCAGAGGGGTTCCAGCCCTTGCAGCATCTCTGTGGCCTCCTGTAGCCCTGCTCCAACAGCTCCGTGTCCTCCTGCGGTTGGTGGCCCCAGAGCTGGGGGAAGCACTTGGGGGGGGGGTCTCCCCAGAGTGGAGCAGAGGGGCAAAATCCCCCTTCCCTCCCTGCTGGCCATGCTGCTGGGGATGCAGCCCAGGGTGCGGGGGGTTTCTGGGCTGCCAGCGCATGTTGGGGGCTCACTTTGAGCTTCTCAATGAGCGATCATCGTTAATGAGGTGGTTAGTGATTTGCTGGTGGTCAGTTACCTCTCTGTTCACATACACCTCTCGGTCAGTTTTGTGTTCTGAACCCCAGATCAGTCCCACTCTGCTGATGCTGGGGTTCAAGTCTCTTGTGCTCCAGGCTCCAACTTCCTAACGCTGTGTATGTTTGTGCCACACCATTAAGCCCCTGTGGTCTCCTCGTGTGGTAGCTCCAGTGTTACCACCTCCTTTTCATGGCAAAACTTCTCGGCCGCTCAGGGTCTGCAGCTGGAAGCGGATATTCAAGATCTATCGGGAAAGTTTTACCTTTTAAGCATTGCTGGTAAGCCTGCTTGAAATTTATATAACCACCTCCCTGACTTTTTTTAGCTGCCCTTCTTATCCGTGGCAGTGATATAAAGTTCCTGTTATCAAGAGGAGGATTTCGCTCCATCTGTTCAACAGCTTGGCTTGCGTTCATCCAGCCTAACTTTAGACACTTCAGAGGTGCCTCACGTAAGAGCTTAATCTGGGGAGGTTCTTCAGGAGCGGGGACGGTGCCCCGAGGTAACTGGGAGGCCAATGCCAGCCCCCTAACTAACCCGAAGGTCCTTCTTAAATCAAAAAGTAACAAAAACATGGCATCTGTGTGCACAATGAGGATTGCTTTCTATTTTAAATTCTCCTCTTTCCTCCCCCCCCCGCCTTTCGTTTATTATTGTGCAGTATTATTCCTTCTGTATTACCAAAGGCAATCAAGGGTTCTGCAGACAGACACCTTCAAAAGATTGCTAGAATTTACTGCCGCACAACCATAATGACTTTGAGGAACAAGAACTGGATTTTGCTGCATTTTCTGCATGCTAATGAAATAGACAAAGTGCAATCCTGTATTGAAGGCTTTTTCTTAGGATAATCTGGCCACGCAGCTGCAGTCCAGTTTCAGGAACGGCAGGAAAGCATGGACTGTGAGAAAAGCATGATTGCCCCTGTCAAGAAACCATATTTATTCCCTGACGTGGGTGTAACACTGAAAGTCAAGTGTTTTCTCACAACATTTTTAACTTCTCGCTAAGCACGAGATTAGTGGAACTGAGCTGAGGTTGAAGTTTAACATGCAGATGATTGTCTGAGGCCGATCTAGTTGAGGAGAGGCAGTGTGGAGCACCTCAAATTCTTCAGGCCCCTCTTTGTACAGCCCCGAAGGGTAAAACGCCGCCGGGCACAGCCACCGCCTCAGGTGCGCTCGAGGGTCCCTCCGCCCTTCTGAGGTGCGGGTGGGCAGAGCCCGCGCGGCCCAGAGCTGCCTCTGATAGGCTGGCGCAGTGATTGGCAGCCGGAGCAACCCTTGAGAGGCGGCGGCTCGTGGGGCTGTCGTTGGACTACCCACGCGGCGGTCTCTCCCCGGCGCCATCTTGTTTGCTGGAAGCTTCGTGGTAGGTGGGACCCCACGGCACGGTGATGGGCGGTGCGCTGAGGGAAAGGGGCCGTGGAAGAGTGCGGTGGCGAAAGGGAAGGGTGGGTTTGCCCAGGCGGGAAGGAGGGGCTGAGTGCGGGCACAACGGAGGGCGCCCGAGCAGCCCGCCCCCAGCTGCTGAGCCACCCCTGATCCTGTAAGCTTGAGGGGAGAGCACTAGGGCAGGGGGAAATGGCAGAGATTTAGAAGAAGATCTTAATCGCCGGAGTTTGATAATGCTGAACCTGGTAGTGTGTTAAGCTATTTGTGGAGATAAGTTAGTTATTTCTGGAAAAGGTGTAAAATTTTCACTTAATCTGCATGGGATTTAAATTGCTGTGTCTTTTTCCTTTTTTTTGCCCTCTGCAGACACCACCATAGGCCCCTCCGGTTGAGGAAGGTGATAAATTCTCTTGGTGTGTAGCATCAGCAGCTGCTATTCTGGGGGGTTAATTTTTATGCCAGCTTGTCACAGTCACAGACAGGTTTTTTTCCTTTCTTGCGCCAGTTCGCTGAAAGGTGAAATGAGGCCTCCTGAAAAAGAAAGCTTTGAAATCGAATGTGAGAACTAATAAAGCGTTGTGTGCTTGAACCGTTTGATCTATAATGTGATGAGTGGTTGCCTTGTACTGCTCTCCCTATGGAGACCCCACACAATAAGAAGCCAATCAAATTGGTAACTGCTGAGCAGGTTAAGGCAGTTTATGGTTTCCCTGTTAGAGGCTCTGCTGAACGTTGGTTGTCTGATGCTGGAAATAGAGAAAGCCTGAATAAAGAAAAAAAATCCACTCCTGTAAATCTTAGAATCACTGAGGTAATGCTTGTATAGATGTGTAAAAGGAAGCTATTTCTGTGCAGTAGCTACTGTGCGTAGAAAAAAAAATACGTATTTACACATGTAATGCATAATACAAACACATAATAGAGTAAAAATTGTTGGAAATAGAAGTTTTCTGATTTCTGTTCCTGAAGTAATGGGATAATTTGATTTATCTGATCTCCCCCTGAGGACTGCAGAAGCAGTTCGCTAACCAATTTTGTGAAATATCTTTTATTTTTAATTGAGTAATTATATTACAGAGTTTGGCCCAAATTGGCATGGATGAAATTGCTGCAGATGGCACTGTGAAAGTCCTGGACCTTGCAAGACTTCTAAAGAGCAGGGTTCTTAACAGAAATCATCTCTGTTGAGATGATTCGTGTCTGTGCTAGAAATCATCTCTGTTGAATGATTTTTTAATGTTAAATTAAATGTTCCCTATACTTTTCAGGAGCTAAAATCTATTTTAATAAAATTCAGCAATTAGGTAATTCAAGCAATGAACTAATAAAGACAGAATTTGTCAGAATGCCAAATAGCATTCAGCCAGAGACGTAGATTTCAAGATAATATTTCTCTTTGTACTCTTATCCTTACTACATGTATTACTGAGTCTGCTTGGCGCATCACATTAATTCTGTGTATGTCAGAGAAGAAGTAAAGAGAGAAAACACTTGCAGGTGCTTTATTGCAGGTGCATTTAAAGTACAAAAAAAATTAAATGTGCCTTAATTATAAGGTTAGGGCAAAAGTATTTTAATTGGCCTTAATGACTTGAGTTGGAGGTGATGTGACCTTATTCGTCCACTTGCTATATCATGATCTTACCTTATGGGCCTTTGGCGTGCAGCTTACCTCTGTATATGGCTGTCTCTGGAGATGGTCACTATTCAGAGTACAGGTTGTTTTATAGAAGTGAGCATGCTGTTGTAGTTACGGTGTTGCAGGGGTTCACCACCTATGACAAAATTTATGATTTTTTGGAAGGTTTTCCAGTGCTACAGATGGAATCACAGCCACTCTGGACTCCCAGGCTCCAGAAGGTGCAGAAGTGGTGAGACTTGCAGACTGCCACATATGAGCAGAAGCTCTCATCATGCAGAGTGTACAGTTAGTGTAGACCATGAATACATCAAAGCTGTGTGTTTAAACTCCCTGCTGTGAGCATCTGTTAATGCATAGAGTTGTCTGTGTGATCCAGGGTAAAGGGTAGTCTTAGAGCCACATTCATAAATGAATTTTGGGAGGTGACACTAGAATGACTCCTGGTGGGGTTTTCTAATCTGTCTGGCCAGTTTATTCCACCTAGGAAAAAGAAGACTGCTGCGCAGATTTCATTCAATTTCCATGCCTGAGAAAAAATAGTAAAGTATTTGCTGAGATGAGACTAAGAGCTGTGTCACTATCAGCGTTTGTGATGCAAGCAAAGGGGTTTTATCAGTTCTTTAAGAATACTGTAGAAAACCACATGGTTTTGACACAGTTCTTGGCTGACAAGAAAAGAGGGAAGTAACTTAATGTCTTCTGTGCCCTGAAGGCTTATGCTAGTTTAAAGAAGTGGTTTTATGGTAATTTAATACTGGTGCACCGGAGTGAATGGATGGGAAAGAGGAGGAGGATGAAGGCTTGTTGCTTACAGCATAGTGTCTGTCTGAGCTCTCCACCTACTCGGGGCACGGTAGGACTGCTGCATAATCCCACTGAGAATTACTTGTGTAACAAGATCTCATCTAGCATGGAGGGGAAAGGATAGTGTTTCTATGAGATGACGGCTGTGCATTTCCCTAAGGTGTTTTCTGCATGGTACGGTGAAAAACCCAGCATGCCAGAGGGTTTATGGAAGCCTCTGCCAGACTTGTATGAATTATGGATGAGATATCTGCTGCTAGCACAGACACGAACAGCAAACTGTAGAGCTCCTGGGTGCCTTCAGTCTCGGCATTACAGTAACAGTCTGTTTTTAGAATCCACTAACAACTCATCGGCCTGCTCTGATCTCTTAATGTGTTTAGAAGTTACAGGTGCTGCTCATTTCCGTGGTGGGGACAGAGTGAGGATGCCAGTAATAAATGGCATGGCTGGGAAGTTCTAAATGTTGTTCAAGTCTTCTTTCATTTATTCTCAATGAGAATTATGTAATGTACTTGAATTTAGTTTATTCATCATCTTTCACCTGTACACTGCTGCGTTTTTCTAATCTGAGTATGTGCTAGTCTGGCTTTAGTGGTGTGTTTGGTTTTTTTGATTTTGTTGTTTATGCAAGGGAGGGTGTTGTCTTTTGCTTCAACTGTGTAATTTTTAATTTGTTCCAGTATTAAAATAAGCCAGGTCATTGTCTGAGACAACCCTGAATAGTCCACATGCCCTTTGTACATAGCAAGCAAGGTGAGAGATTATTTTAAATAGAGTATGAAATATCTTGAGATAGCTGCTCAAACATGCAGACCATTTGCAGAACAAAATATACAAAACAAAGGACTGGAATAATGAGGAAGGATCTGTGTGACTGTCCTTTCTGTACAGGTCAGCCAGAGCTGTGAGGAACAGATCCTTTTCTGTAACTGTGGCATCGCAGGAATAGTTTATTGATTCTTTGCCTTCCATCTCCAAGTACAAAGCTGTTGTGTAGGAACAATTCCACCCCTCAGCCTGGCAGGGTGCGGGCAGGGCTCTGCCTTCACTGTTGCCAAGATAAGATGAAATTGCCTGGAACTAGGTCTGCCAGTTGAGGTTGAGGCTTGAAAACTGGCTCTTGGCTTTCTCTGCAAGAGCACCTTTTCTTTTTAGACTGCATAGAAATGGAGTCCTCAAAGTCAGTTTGGAGCAGTTTCTTGCAGTTTGGCTTAATTTTCTGGGGATTTAAGCCTTTAATCTTAACCAGCATAAGGAAGATTTTTGGAATAACTGTATTAATAGAAGATGGAGAGAGCTGTCATCGCCCTTTCTGCAGTCACTGGGATTTGGTCTCATCTTTGTCTTTCAGGTTTGATTATTCACAGCCTAAACTGAGGCACTCGCAAATCTCTGCAGTTCCCAAGCTGCAGACACAAAAAGTTACGTGACTTCAACATGTAACAGCGTGTTTCTCAAAACCACATTGTTCATTAAAGCCAGTATAACTGACCTGTAATTTGCAGCTCAAATCCCAGTCCTTGTCCACATGCTTGCTTTGTGCTTTATGCAAAAATCCTGGTGCCACCACAAGACCTGCAGTGTCAGTAATACAGGAGTTTGTGTGGAACTGCTTTGCAGGGCAGTATGATTTCATTTACTGAGCAATAGTTTATTGTCTTGGCCCATTTTAGCCATCCTTCTTCAGCTGTAATCAGCAGTTATCCCTTTGAATAAATGATAACCAGCAGAGGGGGGCTGAGTTTGCCTTCACTGCAAGCAGGAAATCCCATCTTTGGTATGTGTCAGCACCTAAGGGAAGGGTACCAGAGGGAAGTGTTATCCTTGCTAGGGTATGTGACCCTTTTTTGAGATCCAAAGGCCTTTTTAGATTTTTGCCCCATGTTTGTGCATGGAGCAAGAAAGGGCTTTTTTGTATTACTGTTACAAGAGTACACACAGGCCTTTTACAGCTTTAGAAATAAATGTGCTGGAACGTATAGCCCAAAGTGAAGATGAATGCAAGGCCCTGAAAGCGTTAGGAGCCCCGGTTTCTTTCAGTTGAGTGTACGAAGGATTGGGGTGACAAAAGGGAAGGATAATTTACAGCTTAGCAAATGAGAAGGAGAAGGACTCTTTCTAGCTGACTTGCTGGAATTCAATCCTGCAGCAAACAACCAAAGTCAGCATTATGTCTTGAGCAATTAAGTGAGGTGACGCTTCTATTCTTGCAGAAAGAGGGGTGCTGTTCACAAAGACTTTGTGCTAGCTTAGCAGAGGGGACAGTTCTGGTGAAGAAGTAACTCATCTCTTTTATTGAAGGCTGGCCCTGTAAGGAGAGGTAGTGCTCAAATAAATGTAAAGTGCTAGTAGGGAGTTCTGCAGCAGAAAAAAAGATTCCTCTGGTATCGGCGAGACTGAGTGCTTGATGGAAAGAATGACAGAGTGCAATAGTTCTGTGGAATTTTGGTCTGAGGATGAAATTTAGAACAGTATAGCTGGCATACAGTGGACAGTTCTGTAATCTGCCCTCTTGTATGCTCTTTGTGGAACAATAGGAGTTGATCCTGTGCTTGTCTTTGCTCTGAGCAACAATTAATTGTTGTCACCCAAGTTACGGGTCCTGTGGCAAGTAGGGTGTCATGCACATAAGTTTACAGAAACGTAAATGCTGCAATGAGTGCTGATTATTTTTGCAAGGAAATCTGGAATCATCAACTGTCTGGCAGCTATGTGGAAGGTCTGCATGAACCTGGGAAGCACAGATGTCCTTGTTTGAGGTACATTAAGTATCCTGATTTCTTGTGAAAGTAGACCTCTAGTTTCACTCTGCATTAACGGCTTTTCCTTACCATTTTGCAAGTCTCTTAAAATAGACCAGCATCAAAGTAGACCAGAATGAGGGATGGTTTAGTGTTTGCTGTACACAGACTGTAAGTGTTTTTGAGTAAATAAGAGCTTTTGTCAGCCCTCAGTGTCCCCAATGCCTGTTACGAAACCTTGCATTTGGGATCTCTTGTTTATCCATGAGAAAAGAGAACTGTCATCTAGATAAATTAGGCTGCTGAAATTAAGAGGCAGTAGGATGTGGAATTTCCATTGTTTGGTATTGCATGTTTGTTGTAAAGTGAGACTAGAGCTCGTTCTCTGATTTTGTGGGCAGGTTTATAAATGTAGCAGTTCTTTACACATGGAAGTGACAGGCTGGCTTGTTAGTTGCATGGATATGTTGAATAAATATTTTTTTCCTGCTTCCCCTGTAATCAAATACACTTTTTCAACGTGCTGTTGATTGCAGCAAGATAAACTGGACATCCTGCTTATTAATCAGATGGTTCCTTCTGCAGGGATCCCTTCAGTGCTGTGCCAGCAAAGGATGGGGCTAGAGATTGGGAGGGTACGAAAACGATGAAGGAGCTTTCTGTTGCAGATTTCCCTGCATGCATTCATCTGCAGGTTGACAGTGAAACATTGCAGTATGCTGAGAAAAAGTAGACAGCCTTTGCTATTGTTTGTTGGTTTGGAGGGGGCGGGGAGGTAACAGTAATGAATACAAGGGGCCACAGATTGCAGCTTCCCCGTTTTCCCCAACAGGACACTCTATAACTGCCTGGGCAAGTTTAGGCTAGCTACATCAGGACAGGAGTAGAACTAAGGAGGAGGTGTCAGGCAGTTTCACAGTGAAGAAAGAAGGCCATGCCAACCTGCTTTATCAGTCGAGAATCAGTATTGTATTACTCCTCCCACGCACCACTCCCTTATCTACCCCTTCTTTCATTCCTGTGAGGCCACAGAATGTCAGCCAGTTCCTGGAGTGGGCCCAGCTTATTTCATTAGCTGGCACTGACCAGCAATTGCCAGGCTGAAGATCTGCCAGCCTTCTCAGCACCTCTGAGATGATAATCCTGAGGTAGCTTTCTGAATGACCTCTTAATAAGCTAGCTAACATTAAGCATGTACATAGGTATGGTATTACGCTGATATGTAGGGTAAAACTGACCACAGTTTTAGCCAAGTGTTAACGATGTTTTCTTAACTGACTGCGTTCAGTTCTTTGTGGATCTTACTTGCTAAATATTTGATGCAGCTCTGAATTTTAAGTGAGGCATGGTTTAGTTGGGTTTGGTACAGTGGTCCCTCAATAGCTCTTATGTGCAGTACTGCCTTGCTTGCCACACAACAGCAGACTCAGGTGGCTGCACACTGTTTTGCTGAGTGCGAAAGTCTCACGCCAGCTCTTATTCCAGTTGTCATATATGCTACGCTGTGGGGCTCCACGCATCCCATTTTATTAAAAGCAGTCTCAACTTTAGTCGGCTCACAACAGTTTTTAATCCTTCCTTAAGGCTGATATCCCTTGAATTTGATTAATGACCTCTGCTGAAATGCTGAGGTCATTAATTAATTAAAGACTGGAAAAAACACTTCTAAGAAAAGGTAAGAGCATATGATAAAATGACTTCTCTGTCTTCCCTTCTGGAATAAAACCGTGTTCTGTAATTCCGGGCAACTGGACATACTAGTATATTCCAGTACATCTTACCATGAGTTGCAGCCTCAAGCAAACAACAGCAGCCACCCAACTGTTGTGGTATCCTCAACTCCTACCCTCAGTGCTTGGATTTGCTTCAGACCTCAGAGGACAAACTGAGACCACAGGAATTTAATGTTTAGGAAATGCAGTGAAGTGAGAAGGGCAGGAGAGTAAAAAAGTTTGAGAGAAAACCTTACTTGTTCTTTATATATATAATTTATCTTTTACGAAAATAAGACGTCCAATTTTTTTAATTAGCTAAATACTCGGAAATACTCAGTTTTCATTCTGAAGTAAAATTTGCCTTCCTGGGTAGTCTGATCACAGCCTTCTCTGGGCTTTTCTGTTTCTGCTTCCATTGGCTAACCCCCAGTCGTATTTGTGTGCAGCAGCCCTTGCACAATTTCAGTCCTGTATACTCTATTCGCTGCCATTTTTGTGAAGGAATGCATTCTGCTTGTTCCAGAATAAATGTGCTTTATGTTTACATCTCAAAGTCATGACTTTGCTAGTAATCATCTCTGATAAAACTGCAGCCTTAGGAAGCGCTGTCTCTCTGTCTGCTCAGCCTATTACCTGACTAAAGTAGAACGGACTTCTGTGGTTTGGCTTTCCAGGCTTCAGAAAACCTTAAAGTCAGTTTCCTCACTGTAAACAAAAAAACCCAAACCAATCATAAGGCGGTAATTCCTGTTTACAGAGATAAGCCTTTATTGTATGCTATTGGAAGCAAATGGGATATGGTTACGGTTTTATATACAGAGAAGTCTGTAGCATGGGGTTACAACCAGTGGCAAATGAACCAAGATTACAGTGCAGATCTAAGTGGTGTGTACAGTTAGTAACAGTGGCTGGCGTACAAACCACAACACAGAAGCCAGATGAAGCCAAGTGTACAGGGTACAGCATCACGGGAGGAAGCAACTTAATGTACAAAGAGCATTCCATTTACTTTACATTTGCAGGCTTTTTTGGCTAGTGAGTAGATATAGCTCAATTTAAAATCCAGTGTGCAGTTATTTTTCTTCCCATTCAGCTGCTACCAAATTAAGACAACTTGAATGTTCAGATTACATTTTTAATGCTATAAATAGCTAAGATTATTGCCGAATTACTTTATTTGAAGTTGCATTATTTACAGTATAGTCAGGAATAGTTTAATCATCGTTGTTCTCTACATATTAAAACTTGGGAGAAATTTGAAATATTTTGAAAGTAGTCTGCAATTAGACCAAAAGGATCTCTTGTACTTCATTTGGAAGTTTAATTCTGGGTAACCTTTTTGGAGAGAGAGATTTATTGGGAAGAAAGATGGAATTATCCACCAAATTACTCATTTGTGGAATTTGTTCATAGTAGTTAAGGTTTAGGTAGTTCAAAGGTCATACTTCTTTTTATTCAATGCCATATCCAATCTTAGTGTAAAAATAAACACTCTGTCCTCTGTGGATAAATAAATCCATCTGTTGGCTGCAGGTCAGACCTCTATTTGTGAAAGAGATTTTAGAAAAATAGATCTTTTCTTTAATGTTCACTATGCTGACCCACAAAGGAAAAGTGAAATTCATTCAAGTCTAGAAACAGAAATACAGTACAAGTGATTTATAGAATTGCATTCCTTCCCTCTACAAACTTGCTGAGCATGAAACACTGCCCCAAAGCACTGCCTCTCTCTTCTCCTTGTCTTGTAGAAGTACTTGTCATCAGAAAAGTCACATTCTACTGCACTGCCGCATTTCCTGTCTGCCTTCTAGTGTGCAGACTCTTAGCAGGGCTCCGCCTCCTGAGGATTCTTTGCTTAAGAATTCCTTAGATGGATGGGTAGTGGTAGTTTGGGTTATACAAGGGAAATGTTTTAGCCCAAATTAGCAGCAATTGTTCTAATTGATTTGGCTGATGGTGATTTTTGGAGGGTGAAACTCAACCACTATAGAAACCCCCAAAACAACGTATGAGTTGGACTTGGAAAACACCAGCGTTTCCTCAAAATCTCCACTTACAAGACTGCTTCCCATAGATGTCCTTCTCATTAAGGGGCTGGTACGTTTGGCAGTACAGGTTTCATGCTCAACTTTGTCACTAAGAACTGGACAGGACTTCTTTAAGAAGCATACAGCCCGCAGGGACTTGCTCTCCTGTAGTATCTCAGTGCTTTTGACAGTCCCCCCACAGCAGTGTTGCTCTCTTAGAAGTGCAAGTGTCCCAGAATGGCTCTGGGACAGCTGGAGGATGGGTGACATTCTGGAGTGGAAGCAGTAGTTAAGCACCAGTTGCTGGCCCCTGCAGAGGCTTGAGAGAACAGAATTGCTTCGTAGAGAGTTTGTCGACCTAAAAAGCTTAGTCAGTTTGATCAATAAATATTGACTTAGGGTTAGGATCAGAAATAAGACACTGCATTTTGGAACTGGAAGACGGAGTCAACTTTCTCCCTTTTCTGTCCAAAAGCAGACCAACTTAGAAACATTTGTCCTTAAGGACCTTTGTGATGGCTGATGTATAACTCACTAAGCGCATATGAATGTACCTGTCCCTTTTTCAGGGAAGAGTAAATGTATGATTGGACAAAGCTTTGAGGTTTTTTTTCTGTGTTTGGTTGGTGGTTTTTTTAAAACATCTGTTCTATGTCATGTTGTCCCTGAAGGCATATTTACCCACTCTTAAATAATGCAGCATTGCCCAGAGAATGGCTCTGTAGTTGAATATGCCCTCTGCATTACAGCCTCTGTTTTCTTCCAGTATGAGTATATTCCCATGCAATAGATGGTATTAGAGAACTATATTTGAGCAGGGAACCAGTGATACTGGTTTGAAAACACAGAAAATATTCTGTATGGCAAATTAGAATTTTCATAATTAAATTCATACAGTTGCTAACTTTTCAAAAGCTGTACTGCTCTGAATGCTCTTCTTCAGCCCACCATTATTCTGCTTGGATCAGTATCACTTTTGGTCTGCTTCCAAACGGTTCTTTGTGGAAATAATAATACTCTCTCTCCTACACTGACTATATTTTCCTTTGTTAGTTTACAGGATGCCCTTACAGAACTACAAGTTTTATTCGGAGTGCAGCAATACATACATTTCCCTATGCATAGATCATTAAATTGTAACGGTGCCAGTAGCAAAGCAAAACCTGCCAAGATGTTCTTTTCCTCTTAATTAAGCTTGATTTATATGTGCCTGTTGACTTAAGATGCATTTAGTGTCCACTGCTGAGATGACACAGTACCCTGAGTAACTTTGTATTGATTATGCTTAAACAAGCTTGTGCTTTTCTAAGAACATAGAAATGAGCACAAAGAAAATAATTAAGTACATCAGGTTGTTTCCATGGAACACTGTTAATCAACTTATTCATAGCAGCTTCGAAGTATGAAGTTAAAACTTACCTTCTGCTCTACTCCCTTCGAAACAGATGAGTGCTATAATTAACTCTCATCTAGCTTAAAAAAAATAGAAGTGGATAGAATGTCAAAATATGCTTTTCTGGCAAGATGAACCTACTTTGTCGTAAGTGGTTGCACCAATATTGGTGACCTGAAATATGTGCATTACAACATGTAGTTGTGGAAGCAGTATCTGCTTTCCCTTGTTGCAATGATGTTCTGTGTAAAATGAAGTTGTCTGGAATACCGTGGGCAATGTAGAAATAAGTTACTAGTATTCCTTTAGGGGAAATTACTATTATTCCTTTTGCTCCCAAAATTCAGTTGCATGCTATGTGCACTGCCTGGAGCAGTCTTCCTGCTTTGGATAGGGCTCTATCAGGAAATAGAATTTGTGCACTGGATTTCTCCTGTTCCTCTCTCTCCTCTGGAAAACCTTCCATCCTGGATTTGTTTACTGAACAGAAAAAAAAAATGCTAATTGCCTGTAGCAACATCACTAGCAGCTTTTAGCCTGCTGTAAGGATAGCTTAAACCTCCTAGCTAATTTTTTACAAACCATTTAAAAAACCAATACCATCTCCCCCTGCTCTTAGTATACTATGGCTCCTGGTTTTCCACAGTAGACATAAACCTCCTGATTTTACCACAGACTAGTAATGGACTTAGAAAAGGCAGTGCAGCTTTCCTTCCCACTTCCTATCTTCGATGCTCAACCTTTAAGACTGGAGGTCATTCTAGCTTCATTTTTGTCTTTTCTCTCTCTCTCTTGCCTCAGTCCATTCTCCCAGGACCAGATGCATTCAGCCAGCCCATGTTCATGTGGAAGCTGCACTACACCTTGGGAACTGCAGAGCAGCGTAAGGCACCCGGCGCTTCGAGACCCAGGTAAGAAGCAGGAATGAGCCTTTAAGTCTATGTGCTATTTTGGAATTAAAAATTAATTGCAGCTTTTACTCATTCCAACTCCCCTGTACCAATGAATGAAGGATCGCCAATTACATTCAATTAATTGCTTTTAGAATTAGTGTCATTTGTTCTAGTAGAGATAACAGTCCAGAGGTTTTCACAAACACACACTTCTGGCTAGGTAGAAAACATTTTGATTTTTACTTACAGAGCATAGAAGAGACTGTACCTTTAATTATCTTATTGCCACAAACCTTTGAAGTTGGAAATCAGATAAATTCAGTCTCAATCTGTGGTTAAAATTTTTATATGCACTTTAAATTCTTGCAACTCTTGTTCATCAATGGGTTATTAATTAAATAGGGAAGAGAACTCTCCCACTGAGAAGGCTTTGCAACAGTTTCTGTAGACTAGGCTTGATGGGTTCTTTTAAAGTACACTTAACTACTTGTTATATGACCTTGGATTGTACAGTTAAGGCACCAAATACAAGATAAAGCAACATCCAAAATGAGAAATTTGCTTTAGAATTGCACATCTCCGTGTTCCACCTTTGGACATTCAGCTCTTCTTAAACATCAAGGTAAACATGTGGTCTGAATATTTCATGCAGCCCCAGGAATTGGAGGAAAAAACCACTTCACTGAATTTAAATCTTATACTATGATGAACTCTTCTCTTAGAAAACTCACACAGCTACTGTTAGTAAGGCATTGCCTCCACAGTATCGGACAGGCCTAGCAGGAAAAGCACCCTTTCTCGTAGAAGACCCCAGACTAGAGGGACAGGCATGTGTCCTACTGATGCTTTTGCATTGTCTTATATGTCGGTTACAGATGAACAATGGAATCAGTCCCATTTCTATGGGCACAGTGGGGAAAAGGAGGATGTTTCAGGAGCACTAGAATACTTGGACATAAATAGGTATGGATTTTGATGACACAAATACAGCTAAGGAGACATAACTTCTGATGTC
This sequence comes from Tringa solitaria, assembly GCA_026413425.1. Taxonomy (NCBI): domain Eukaryota; kingdom Metazoa; phylum Chordata; class Aves; order Charadriiformes; family Scolopacidae; genus Tringa; species Tringa solitaria. Next base: position 4,195,706 of record JAOXJM010000007.1, read on the forward strand.
AAGTAATAAATCAACTTTGTGATGACAATTCATGTAAAACGCTTTATTACTAGCTTAAGTGGTTAATGTTCAAAAGAAAGTACAGTTGAAAACTGCTGACACAGTCCATAGGCACTGGACTTCAGTGCAGAGTTTCTCCACTGGATTTCTAAAATGACTATAACAATTTTCACAATAAGTATCAGATTCACAAGGAATCATAGAATTTCATGAAAGGAATCATAGAATTTTCTAGGTTGGAAGGGACCTTTGAGATCATCGAGTCCAACCATCAACCCACCACTGCCAGAACCAAGTACTAGGGGGTGGCTTGTCTGGGTTTTGGGAAGCTCCGAGTTGACTCCTGGCTCTGTCATGGTTTCTGTGACTCAGTTGTGTTACTTGGCCTCTCTGAGCCTCTGTCACGTGGAGGGAATGATGCTGGATTACCGCTTGCCTCTCGGGAGAAATGTGAGTGTAATTACAGGTGAGGTGAGGGTGCTTACATCGGATAATAACAGGAGCTATGAGCATACGGGATCCTAAAATACTTCACTTGGTTGTCAGTTTGTTATCACAGAATCACAACAAACTAGATGTGCTGAAACAGAAGAATGAAACCAATGAGCTGTTAGAAAAGCTGTCTCATATACTATAGGTAGCAGATGCAACTACAGTATCCCTTTGCTTTGTTTGAAATAAGTCAATAAAGTATCTCATTTTTCAATAGATTTATTCAGCAGGAAGCCTGAGAGGGTCTTTGTCCTGAACGTTCAAGCTGAGTTCCTGTTTTTTAAGAAAGTACAGCTCCTCAGTGAGTCCAGCAGAGAGCTTATTTTCATTCTTTTGATGCCAGAGAGGAGAGGTCTAAGTCAGTTTCACAACCGAGAACAACAATCTGAACTTCATATTTACATATCAGAATCCAGTGCAGCAGTTTTGTGCTGTTTTCCCAGAGCCAGTGGAAATAGTAGCCATTTTTGTAAGCTGCTACTGTGACTTGGAATTCATCTGAACCTGGGACGTACTTTTCCCTTGATTAAGTGACAGGCAACTGTCTACAGAGAATTTAGCTAAAGGCAAGAAGTTCTAATACTGAATGATCCTATCTATCTCAACCTACCAAGCAAGAGAGGCAGACGGAAACTTGCAATTTTGTCTTAGTAAAGAGTGAAATACTATATTGTCTGCTTGCTCTTCATTTATATGGTTCTGGAGAGATGTTCAGGATCCCACCTCTAGACTGTGATCATCCATGGGCTCTCAGCAGTACAGATGCAGAATACAAATGAAGCAAGGGACACTTTCTTTCAGGGCATTGGTGACTGAAAAGACAGGAACTGCAAGGCTTGTTCTCCAAGGACATTACTGGGACTGGATAAGGGATGGTACGTTGAAGCTGCTCATAATTATTGCTATCTTGGAGTTTTAGAAGAAGTGCCAAGAGACTGATGTCCATAGTTGAACAGCCAGCAAACAGGAAAATTTTTTCATAGACCACTTGATATATCTTCGTCCCACTCTTTATTTTCTACTTCCTACTAATATAAGGAACTTGTGGACAAGGAAGTTTTTCTCAATAGTTCAATGAAATGAAAAAGCCTCAATAATTTTAGATTGTGCATTTTTCCCCAGTTCTATCAGTGGCTAAAGGCCTTAGTCTTTTATTGAGTAAGACACACTTTAAATCTTTTTTCCTACCAGAAGGCAAGCGTTCTCAAAGAATCCTAGTCTCCCGAGATACCAGAGTGGTTTTCAGACATCTTGGTAAATGAGTAGAAATGGTCTCTTGACACATTAATAAGTTGAAATAGTTGTAGGAAAACTTGTTTCTCTGAAATTCTTCATACGCTGATTAAAAGGTTTTAAGAATCTAGAACTTCTGTGTAACAATTCCATAATTTGAGAGAATCAGTTATTTACTGGGATGCTAGAAGGTGATCAGAAAACGCAGGGAAGGAGGACAGAATTCCCAGAAGCAAAGGTGTTTAACTGCAGTGAGAGTCACGGCAGCAGGGTTTACAGCACATTAAGTGGGAACCATGACAATTGCTGAATCATCTAATTAACTCACATTGGCTACATGACAGCAAATTAGACAGATCAGGAACCACCTACCCAGGCACTAAATTGCCTTTGTGAGGGTTGGATGGTGCACTGTGTCCAACAGGAATTGCTTGGGCAACAGAGGCCGTGTGTCACACATTCCCTTCATGAGTTTAGGCTGGCCTCCCTCCATGGAAGTGGCACAACGCCCAGGAATAAGGTCACCGTGTTCCAACTCCTGAACGTGTGTTTAAGGAAGACAGCAAGCACTGGCAGAGAGAGGGCATGATGGCAGGAAGGATCACAGACCATGCTTTCAGCTAGCCAAGCCCTCCAGACCAGTCTGGTTGCCTTAAAACCTTCTCTAGATGGAACATACCTGGAGAAATCTCATATGGCTGGCAAAGTAGGATTGAAGTCCTACAAGCATTCCAGCTGCCACTTCTCCATCAGGAGCTAAAATGCTGAGGTATGGTTAGTATGCAGTCCTGAAGGGTTCCCAGCTGTAGAGGCTGCTGTTTAGAACCACTGCAGCTGGTGAAATGGAGGTGCCAGCTCCTTGCAGAGCTACTTTTGGAGAGGAGCAACCAGCTAATTTGTACCATGTACATGATACAGCAGGTGTCTCCTGAAGTCATGTGCTGATGAATTCCTAAAAAATACTTCTGTTTAGGTTTCACCTATTTCAAAACAAAGGAAAACACCGCTTCTACAATGTATGACCTCACAGCAAGGTCATATCGATGCTGCTCTTACACCAGTGCTTCAACTGTGTAAAGTCAACTGGGATTAAGTTCTGTGAAGGGGACATGGGCCCCCGCTGTCCTGCACGGGCATGTCAGACGCCAGTCAGACAATGTACCAGGCTGGTTACCCATACATTTCTGCCTCATGTGGTCCCATGAAACCCAAACTGGGGTAAAAAGGGAAAGAAGTACCTGCCTGATTATGGGTATATATGCAAGAGCGGCTAATGGCAATCAAATGCTGTTGTAACATTGGAACAGCCTGTATTTTATCCCTCCTCACTTCTGCCAGAGTTAACCGAGCACACCACTGGAACTTGGAGTTGTTTTCACGAAGTCACTGGTAAAGGCATCCGCCTCTAGTACGGATATCACATTAAACAGGTCAATTCTTTACTGTAAAACTCTGGCTTCTTTTAATCCTTTAAGTGCCAGACACCATCTCCCAAAATACGCACTGTCATCTGGTTAGCTAAAATTGAGTTCAGGTGGGTAGTGTACAGGCGCAGACTCTCCCTGGTACCCTACTAATCAAAAGGAATTTTTTCAGAATTCTTTTCCATGAACCAGAAATGCAAACTACAGCATTTTTGCTTCACTGCAAAGGTACTACAAAATGGGCAACGACACTACCAGCTGCAGGAAGCATATGGAACGAGGTTTACATATTTGGCCGTTGGGTATTTCCAGAAATACAAAGCTCAGTAGCCGTAAAAGAGACCTCTAATCTCACAGAAAAGGCACTTCAGACCATGCTGCTGTGAGGAGGCTTTTAAAAGGAAACCCGTGTGTATTATGCGAATGAAAGGAGTTTCTAGTTCTGCCTTAGCAAAATGGTGCTTATTGCAACATTGATCAAGCAGATGTTACCCAAATTACTCATCAGATGATAGACTGGCATTTCAGTTAGGTTAAAACCTACTGTTAGAATGTAACTACTCTCTCAAATGCCAATGTATTACACACTTAAGGAGCCTACATCCGTGACCCTTCAGTACATGGGAATGTTTTGCTCAAGTTCCACAGTCAATGAGACAGGTTCCTAGGCAATCTCACATCATCTTATCACTGATTCCAAGTGGCTGCAAAAAAAAGGATTTAGGAGTCTTAAATACTCGGTGTATTTTGCAGGGCAGGAAATGGTGTCTGTCCTGCTGAGAAGGGGTGCAGCAAAGGGACAAATTTCAGACAGAAGTACTTGCTTTACAAACCAAACTATATTAGAGAAATTTAGTATCTTTTCAGTGAAAAAGAGAAGATCCAACAAGGTGAGAATTTAAACAAAAAAAGCAGAAGAGTGGAATGCTTCGGCTTGTAAAGAGTTAAAAGGGTAATGACAAAAATATGGAAATTCACAGTCCAAGCTGGTCTGATGGAAACCAATACAAATGGATTAAGCTGCCAAGAACAGGCCACAAAGAAACAGATCAAATAAAAGTCAGCAAGTCATTTTATTAATCAGTCCTTGAACTGGACAGTGCTTCTCAGACTGACATCAGTTAAGCCTAGGAAAGGAATACTCGAGTGAAGTTCATTATAATGTACCTCAACATTGCCTTGACGCATATAAAATACCGTCTTTGGAAGCAAAGGGAGCAGCCTGCTGCTCCGCAATCAGCGCTGCTCAGCCTGACAGGCTGAAAGAATGAACTGAATTTTAAGTGAGCTTCAGACCAAGCCCCAGGTTTGCACCTTGAAGATAACAGCAGATGAAAACCTGTGCCCCTGAATGGGAAGGACATTCTGGTGGCTCATCAATTGCACCTGCAAATGTAATCAAATGGTTATGTGCTTTCATGGGCAAGTCACTGGTAACGTTCCTTAAGTTCCTTTCCCCAGGTGCAAATATATAGGCCACTGGCAAGATCAGCTTTCTGCCACCAGTAGCAAAGCTGACAGTAAGGAACAGCTGCTTTTCTGTATCAGCCTATGAATTCTATCCAGACATATCCTGAGTTATGGATAACCTACACATGCAGTTATTTACTGAATTTGATGTTTTCAATATTGAAATGAAATATAGATTATTTTTGCTGTTATATTTTGATGCAAAACAACAAGCTTTGGGCCTGATACATTACTACAGATTCCAAACCAAGTGTTTTCCTGTTTTACATCAGTATAAACTGTGACCAGTCAGGGGTTTTTATGCTTCCATCTCTGAATTGTGACCCTAAAATGCTAACACAACATCATCAACTCCCTCAATATTTTTTTATTATTTTTTTTACCATTTTTATATAAAAAGAGTTGTTTCCAGCAACTTCAAGTACTGCAAGTACTGCAGTTGTGCAGTACTGTACTATGCAACTTTGCATAACGCAAGTTTATATAAAGGCAAATTAAAAAAAAACCCTAGTATTTTAAAACTACACATATCATGTGCACCATATAGGTCATAATCCAAACCCATTTTAATCCAAGTAAAATATTTGTTAAAACATTTACTACAGAACTGAAAAGAATTATTTATGGATGGCTGTATCCTAATTTCTAGCTTTAGAAAACCACAGCTAAGCAAATTATTCATGCAGAGTTAAATCACTGCCTGCCTTCCTCTCCTCCCACTGCTCCCACCAGAGGAAAGCAAGCCTGGCTGCTTCAGGAATTAATTTGGCCTCACGTAATTTGATCTCTGCAGATTTGAACTGTAACGTCTTTCTTTCTTCATTTGGAGTTTAGCTTCAATAGTTTAGGGAAATAATTTCTCTCTGTATTAGTTACATAATATCATACATTCCACTTCTCATTTTTATTCCACGTACCTATAACCATGGTACGGCTTCAGCGCAGGCTGTGGCTTTGGTACCTGCCCAAGCGTTTTCCACAGGTACGAAAGGAATGCGGTGCCTGACACACAGTGGTATCAATACAGCTTTTTATGCTACACGAGAGAAATATTTGAAGGAGAACAGTCTGTTGATAAAACCAAACAATTTCTTAAAAGTATTAAGTCATATTTCTTTTTCAAACTGAAACTGAAGTATTTGAAGTGGCCTTGAAAAATACAAAGTTGGAATTCAGACCTATGTATTACTTGTTCAAACATTTAGTTAAGACATAATAAAAACGTACCATATACAAGATTGTCACAGGTATATGAGATTTTTAGAAAAAAGCAATAAAAATATTCTTTAAGCTGAAAATAAAATCTCTTACCTTTTATATCACGATCTCAGCTTACAGTCACTACATTTCTGCTTATTTTATACAAGTGCATATGGCTATGAAGGTCCGGAGAGAATGAGAATAAAGTGGTATTAACCTGCTGATAACTGCTTAAAAGTCTTAAGCTGCAACATATAGATGTTCCAATACCATTTAAAAAAACATTCACCTTTCAGTTATTGCTGATTTACAATATCAAGTTATCAACATAGAAATATTTAATAACTTAGTAGATTTAGAGCATCAAAATTTTTTGAACTGAGCAAATACTATGTTTTCCTGTCATTTTGTGACGATTTTAAGAGACACAAAAGCAATTCCATTTGGAAGTCAAGTTCAGGCCTACCCTTTTTTGTGCCTCATATTAATGGTGTGGGGAAGAGACAGAGAGAGAGAGAGAATATATCATTTAGTTAGATTTTTGGAAAAAATATATAGTCTATTTTTTTCTTCTGCCATTTGCTACATTTCATGTCTGCTGACATGCACAATGGTACAGAGCGCTACGGCTTCAAGAGTGACCATTGCAAGTCTTTGTAGCAATTTTTATAGGAAACATGCAAATATATTTATGGTATTAAAGTTCTGAAGTACTTAAATAGTGAAAGTACAGGCAGGATTCACTGCTTAAAGCAGGCACTCTGCTTGGTGGTGGTTCTTGGTCTGGTGTTTGGTTTTCATCCCCCCCAACACACCAGTCTTTCCCTTCTAATGTAAAGAAATAATCAGAAGTATATCCACATCTATTGCTATGTACCCAAAGAAAGGACTGTGGCTTGGAGTAAGTATTGCTTTTCATCAAACGGAACAGAGTTCAAGAAGTGAGAAAAACACTTTAAAAAAAAAGAAAAAAGGAAAAAAGCTCAGATTCCATGTCTGAAGTTGAGAAACCTCAAAACGAGCCACGTTTGTTCTTGCTTTTAAGACATGTACAAAATGCCATTTGGAGCCACACAACCTGATGGTTCTAGAAGTCAGAGAAGAAATCTTGAGGGCCCAAGTGAATAATAAAAGGTGCGATGCTGAGAGGCTGGCAATAGGGACTGTCAATGAAAAAACCACCTACAGTGGGAAAAGAGCAGAGAAGCAAAAACTTCATGTTAATTTCAGAGACTGGCTGAAGCTAAAGCTCCATTTAAATTTCTCTGCTCTTTCAGCTGCAAGTGGAATTTTCATTGTAAAACGGGCACTTTTAATTCTTTGAAGGTATTGAAACATCTAACACTTCCAAGGTTACCACTTTCTAAACAAAGAACTGACAGCTCATTCATATTTTCAGTAAAGCAGAGAAATGTAAAATATGCAGCAAGGGGGCAAGTTTACAATGTGGTTAGTAACTCCCAACAAATGACAAAAAATAAAAAATGACTTCTATAAATCATCTGAAATGACTGCCATCATGTTGGAAAAGAGCATAGCGCCCTCCTTGTTTTAGAAATAAGAACAAGTTCTTTGGCTTACGAATGTTCATTGTGTACAATTGGTTCAGAGGATATTTTGTTTGAAATTTCACAAAGCTGGGGATTCAAAAAAAGACAAGAACAAAAAGAAACTCCAA
>JAOXJM010000007.1:4203220-4250452 GCA_026413425.1 Tringa solitaria
GGGGGGGGGGGGGGGGAAATGTGGGCAGAGGAAAGATTCCTTTAATGAATATTTGATTAACAAAAATGGGCTTTTATCAGCCATGCTTTTTCTGCTCCGTGATGGCTTCCTTTCATCCATAGGCCAGCAAAAGGTATCAGTGATTTATGAGCAGCCCCGGGACCCTGCTCTTCATTTCAATGCTACCGCATGGATGACACCAGCAGGCTCCCCACTAGTTGTCAACAGATCTACTTTTTTTTATTAAAGTACCACCAACACCAAACAAAAGCGAGAGCTACTGCAGAAGAAAAACCATTGAAGATATAAACATATTCCTAAGCACAAATACTTCGCTTAAGAGTAACAGCTGCAGTTAATTCCAAGAAAAGCAGCTTGTCACATAAGCCACCCCTTAATAAGCTTTTCTAATATTTCTTTCCCTGTAACGGGGGGCGTAGGGGAGGAGGAACTTTACATGCTTTAAGCACCATCCGTACACCCTCTCCATATACAAAGCTCCAGCCGCAGCAGCAGGGGCCGGTGGAGAACAGAGTGTATCGAGGAAATCTTTAAAAAAAGAGCATGAACTGAAGCAAACCTACTGAAAAGCAACGGGTGAGGCCTGAGCAGTGCAACCAACAACGCTGCTGATTTTGTAGGGTGATACCTTAATAAAGACTGCTCCAGTCCATCCGCAGAGCCCACAGCAGTTTTTCTGCAGAAGGCTCCAGTGCACGGAGGGGGCTGGGAGCTGGGCAGGGGCACGCACTCCCCAGCGCAAAGGGGATTCTCTTAGAGAAGTACTGGCCTATGGCTGAAGTGTGTCACTTGTCACAGCAGCACTCAACAAGAACTGGGACAATTAAATAGCAAGTTTTCATGGGGACCTTGTTGCTGCTTTAGATTCTTATAAATGTAAGGGGGAAAAGGAGAACCCTTTGGTTTAATACAAGATTGACAACTAAAATGCTTTCTGTAGAAATGGTGGATGGAAAAATCAAAGCTGGGCAGACAATCTTAAAAGTGAAGAAGGCCACAAGAACAAGTGCAATTTATTTTTTTCTTTTTTGTTTTTTTTTGTTTGGTTGTTTTTTTGTAAAAACAGAAAAGAAAGGAAAACGTGCAGCTTTTGTGCTCTAAAGAACCTGATTGTAACATTATTGTCGTCCTTTCTCTGGGCAATACAGACTTAACTGTGTATCCCTGGAATTGCGTAAGGAGAGTGCTTCTGTGGGAACTTCTTGTTTAATATTTATTTCACAGAATGTAACCTAATACAGAGAGACAGTCTGAGATTAATTCCCTTTGTTTCATTTGTTTTTCAGTATTTCGTGTAGAAGTGAAAAGCCTTCTTGGATAATTAAGACTGTGTCTAAAATCACAGTTACAGTATGCTGATCTTAAGATTATAAGGAAACTCAGGTACTGATCCTTAACTATAAAAAATAAGATAAAACAATATTTTAACCCATATTTTACTAAGTTTATTACACACCATAATATTTACAAAGTTAAACATTAACTGTAAAGTTTCTGTTGTGTGGGTTGGTTTTTTTTTAAATTTTAAATGTTCATTTTTTAAAGAACTATGCCCTGCATTTAATAACCCTACAACAAGTACAGGTCGTTAACTGAATCTGTGTGACTGCATTAGGAAACAGGCAGTACTCTGTGTTACAACAAAACAGTTTATTTGTGATCAGTGTTTTATATTCTATACATCCTTCACAAATTTAATTTTACATAATCGGATACTTCATTTAAAACGTAAGATTTAAGCTTCTAGTTCTTCCCTATAACAGAAGGCTGGTATAAGTTATTTGAAAATGAGGTAACATTTCACAGAACATTTTTTTCAAGTTTTAGAGAACTAAATTTGCATTTTGTTAAAATCAAAAAGTAGGAAAAAGATGTTTCTTTACAAATGACTTTGCTCAAGTATGTGTTCAAAGAAAACAGGATAAAAAGGCTTTTTTTTCTTCTAACATTCTGTACTGTACTGTGTTGTTCAATCAATAGGAATTAGCTTCTGCCATTTGCTAAAAGAATGAGTAGTGGGGAACAGGATAAGTTGGGAATTTCATAACTGGTAACAGAACCATTCTCTTGGGTAAACCTACAGAGAGAAGAAAGGGAGAGGACTCCAAATAAGTTCAGTGATCCAAGAAAGTCAGTAAGAGCTTACAGTAGTGTTCTCATTAACCTTTTCCAGATCAGTCAGTCCATGGGATTTTAGGGTGCAGAGTCCCACAAACAGTAACACTTCGAAACTGTGCACTATTGCAAACAGCTATCTTCAAGTTTGCTTTTATTTTTGTCCTGTTTGGTAAAATTAAGCAATATTGTCAAAAGCAGAGTGTGTATTTGGACTTAAGCTCCACTTCATAATCTTTATGATAATTAATCTCTGCTATCTCATTTTATGTTCTGAATTAATTTCACAGGCCAGTTACAACTGCAGATACTCCAGACCAGCACCGTTGTCTGTAAAGGAGAGCTCACAGGGAAACTGGTCAGCAGTTTTGATAAGCATCCAGGTAGGTCAGTCAAAAATCCAGCACCTACAGTAAATTCTGCATTTCTTCTCCTGTATTGAAGTGGCAAATCTGGAAAGATTAATAGCTGCCTGATTTCATGATTATTATTATAGAGTTCTTGTGGCCTCACAAACTTCTGCACAATTAAATGTTTGTTTGTTTTTTTAATCTTGCCTATTTAAATTCTAGTATTTAACCTATGTATCCATTTAGAAATCACAAAGCAGCAACAGCAGGTATTCCAGAGCACCAGATGATCAAAGTGAAGTTTCCCAACATGCAACAGCTTACAAAGGCAAAGAGACATGTTTACCTTACAGCCAAAAAGCATTATCCCAGTACTTTGCATCACAATCATAAGACATTAAAAACAGAAACTCTTTATGTGAAAAATGGGGGCACTCAATTCCACAATGCTTTGAAGTCAGTGATATGTCACATATACACAGCTCAGTAATTAAAATCCAGCTCCCAAAATAGGCATCATGAGAAAAAACACAGAAGGAATGAATGAAAAAAGCAAGAAAAGCAACAAGGAAAGTTGGTAACAATTGTATTCTTTTCTTCAGCAGGGAAAGGATTCCTCCTGTGTCACTGTGTGTCACTGCCTGTTCAGAGACACGTGTGCAGAGACCACTCATCCTAGTTACAGTCCCTGACCATTGCTGGGAAGAACCAAAGGGGTCTTTTAAAAATTCATACCATGAAGTAAGCCCTAAATTAAATTTCCTTTCATTTTTCCATGAGAAAACATGTAGCTGTTCCTTGTGTAATGAAACACAAGAGACAAGAGAGAGGACACTCAATGGGACAGCGGTGCTGTCAGGTGCTGCTCTGTCACAGCCCCCGGCCGGGAGTACACAGCCAGGGAGGTTTTGCTGCAGCTCCGAAGGGGGAGTTCCCCAGTTCCAGTGGTCCCTTCCTACTGCAGCAGCACAGAACAGGACCAACTAACTGCTCTCAGTCAAGCAAAGTCAATGTTTTCAATAAAGCAGCCGCACTCTTCACTGTTTATACCTCATTCTGCTACAAGAAAGTAATCAACATTTCAAAATATTTCAAACTTTTATAATGCTATCAGGGGAGTTGGTACGGCCCAAGCTATACAAATTTGAGAGGAATAAGTATTACAAATGCTACAAAAGCTAAAAAATTAATAGCAAATTGCAGATTTAATTTCCCAATGAAAAACTGCAGGCCCTGAAATGTACTCAACTTGTCATTCGAGTAGCAGGCTGTCTCCCAGTCCCTGGGCAGGAGAGCCCAGTGGGACTGGTTCTGGCGGGCTCGCTCTCTGTGTGCCAGGACATATCACTGACTCCAAACAGCTTTGCTCCCATTGCCACATAAACCTCATTCAAAGTAACCAAAAGGGCCGGTTAGAGGTGTGCATTGTTAGTCTAGCGTCAAAAAAGCTGGTGGGTGGGGAGAAGCTGAGTTAAGGAGAAGCCTTCCATCATAGCTCCCTGATTATTAGTTTATTTTACAGTCTTCATGAACCCAGTGCTTTGCCAGCCTAATACTGCTATGTCTCTTGATCACCATGTCCTCCCTTCCTTGCAATCTGATTGCTAACAGTATAAGCTACACAGAAACCATTCTGCTCATCCAGTCAGCACTGGTTTAGCCTGGGGAGGGGTGGGTGGGGAGTGGGTGTCTGTGCACACTGACTTCATAGAGTCGGCAGCATTAAGGGAGCTTTGTCCACAAGCCACTTACACTTGGGACAGACATTTTGCCAATGTTACTGTAATGCCATTTAGATAAATATTGGTCAGAGGTGCTGAAATAGGCCCTTCGGTAGTCTTTGAATGGAGCACAGATTGGCTGTAAAAAGTAAGAAAACTACTTCAATTGAGTTTCAGTATGAAAGGGAACAGGCAATTAGAACAAGCAGTCCTTCCACAGATCAGGCAAAGCATAGGCAAAAAAGCTACTCCAACCAAAAAAGAACCACAAGGTTATGGCATAGAAGTGTTGTAGTTGTCATGGTTTAAGAGCTTTAATCTCTTTGAATTTCTCCTTGGACTGCCACATTTGGACTGCCACAACAGTTTCTGTATAATTTCTAATTTGTTAATTACTGGGCTATACATACCGTAAGCTGGCGCAGCTGCGCTGTACCCGTACGGTGCTCCATACCCTGCGAGACAAACAGATAAGGGATGGGGGTTATTTCCAACAGTATCTGAAGACAGACAGTGCACACTTACACACAGGGAGGGACCCGTGCTGGTACATGAAGCAAGACCACAGAAAAACCAAACTCATGCTAATACATACAAATATTGCTGAAAATACTAAAATCCTTCCACATGGTGGCTTGAAGAACATGCTACCCAGTGACTTTTGTAAGCCTCAGCATCAAAGAGTTAAATTCCCTATTTCATTTCCTTAGCAGTTTCTTTCAGCTGAAGCCCTCAAGTCTGTACTGTCAGGGCACAGAGTTGGTGTAATCCAGTCAGAGATCCCATACTCGCTTGTGTGCTTCCTAAAATACAAATACAGTCTAATGCGGAGAACACTCATTTTCCTCAGCTTCCATTAGAAAAAGGGGAATGCCAAACGCCTGCAGCAGATACCACATCAACATCAGTAATGCTCCTGTGAGTTGTGCTTTCTCTGCCATTTCTAACAGACGAGACAGTTTCACAAGGACATCTGAACCCCCGGAGGCAAATCTAGAGCAGCGTTTTTTCCTCCAGAGCCAAGCGTGACTCTGGAGGGAGACAGAAAGCAACAGTGCTGACGCCAGTCCCAGTCAGTACATCTCACTGGGTCACGAAGGCTTTACAGGGTTTTTTTCTGGTGGGATCACTTGTGTCGATCACAAGAGATTTCTGAGAAGAATAGGGGATGAAGAGAAATAATCTGTGAAGGCCAAGGCCAATAAAAACTTAACAACTCCAGCAACTGGGAAATGGAACCTATTTCTGGAGTAATTCCATGCTGGCAAGAAGCATGCCCCTGGCAGGTTAAAGTGTCTCATAAATGACTCCTTAGGCAGAAAGACAGTTCCAAAAACAATGTTAACAGCCATTAAAAATGAATTACTGGTTTTTAATATTTATAATTACATCAACATACAGGAACAATGAAGAGGACGTGCTGTCAGCTGTGCCAAGAAGCAAGTCAACCAACCACCAGGGCTGTGCTGCCAGTGCGTGTGAACTGCTGAAGACTGCAATTAGTGCTTATGCTGTAATCTGAAAACCTAAGCATGAGGAATAAAAGCTTTATTTTTTGGAAGCTATTGGATATGCTTTGACTAAGGAATCCCCAGCATCTCTTTCTTACAAATTGATTCTTATTCCAAGAAAAAACAATGTCTAGATTCCCTTCACGTGTCACCTGCAAGCTTCAGACATGTAGAGTCCCAAACAATGCACTACAAGTAAGGGGAATGAGAAAGTGAAAGTTTTGTTACAATTTTCTTGCCGCCAGAGTATGAATGGAAATTCTTTCTGGGTTTGTTTTTTTTTTTTGGCTACCACAGAAGCTATTAATGGATGCTGTGCTCACACAATTCGTGTGGAAGGTTTCTGGGAACCCAGTGACTCCCGAGTCACCAACTTTATCTCCACAAGCATAAGCACTCCAAATGCTAATAGGCGCACGATCCAGGAGGTTCTTAGCTAGGAAGAGAGTTTTGGGAATTGTGCCATGGTAGTGAGCTATGAAGATGATATGTAATAAAATAATAAAGCCAGGAAAGTCATTATGTCCATAGCTGTGTGCTCTGTGCATGCCAGGCTTCAAGCTGTACACTCATCAAGGGCAGGCATGGCCAGTTTTTCAGCTCTTTGATTTATTTAAAGCCCCGTGAATTCTCTCTTCTGCTTCATCTCAAATAATTAAAGCTGAAGAAATCACTTGCGTAGGTGACTGACAGACATTCAAAAGAACACCTGAGCAGACGAAACTTAAACTATGAATGTCATGCTTTACCTGGTGTTATGTATCCAGTAGCAGCAGCTGCCCCAACAAATGCCCCTCGTGTTAAAGCGCCTCGTCCTCTGCCTCGCACAGCCTGGACTGCTGCAGAAACAGCTGTATTGACCACCCCTTTGGTCTGCCCAGAGCAATAAAAAAAATAGCAAGTCAGAAAGTGACAATACTGGGCTGCTTTAACCTAACTTTACTAGAATGTCACCTTCCTTTTCTTATCGTCACCCTCTACAAGCAGAAGAGCGGCAAGGAGTTACAGAAGCTGCTGTTGCTCCCTGCTTCAGAGCCCAGCTTTGCTCTGCTAGATGCCCCTGCTGCCCCCGAAAAATCCAGGTTATTTCAAAGAAAAGTTTGACAGTTATTGCCACTGCTGCAAAAAGAATGCATGAGCAACAATAAAGAAAAATCAGAATTTAGGAATTGCCTGAGTCAGAGGTCATTTTCATGTCTTAACTGCATGTGGAACATTACTCTGTGAAATAGGATTTTTCTCAGTTTCTGGACTTTCAGGACTCCTAACAAAGATCTCAGTGCAACGGAGAGGACTTAGTTAGAGAACAAAACAAACAGGGAAAAAAAAAAAAAAGGAGTTGACATTTTTTGTAAGTGTATTTTATGATACATTCTGCTCCAGTGTGAAAAGACAAGAAAATCCTAATTGTGACATATTTGCACAAGAGACACAAATTGTAATCCTCAGGATTTAGTTCAGACCACAGTCCTCTGGAGGAAGAACACTGTTTAGTTTCTGCTCTGTTCAACCTCAGTCTTAATAGATTTAATAGATTATTGTGGTTGTTAAACATAATGGACAAGACTGAAGCTTTTTGTTATATGAGTCTTCCTCACCAAACAAAATGGCTCATCTGAAAAGTTGAAAAAGTGCAAAAAAAGGTGCAAAAATGTCAGTTTACTCCAGAATCTAGAAGAGTTAAGGCTTTACCTGGCTATGACTTATCCCCTAAGTCTGCCCAGAGCTGTGATAACAGAGTGGTCCAAAAAGCGAATAACAATTCTTACCTGAGGAAGAATCTTCTTTTTTTTGTTGTTTGCTGCATTAGGCCCAGAGAACAGTTTCTCAAGTGCTGCTAATGCAGCACTTGCTTTTGCTACTTTCTTATTTGGGCCTGCACCTCTGAACTTCTGCCCGTCTACTTCTACCTGAAAATTGAGATATGAGGTTATGCCTGGTATTCATCCTTGGGAAGACCACGCTGCACCCACTCATCATAATGTGCCATCCATAAAGAACTTCAGAAGTAAAAAAAAATAAATCCTCAGTATTTTATGTGACAAATTTCTATTGGTTCTAGATGATGAAGCTGATAAAGAACACCTGAGTGATCCTGTGAACCGTTATATCACTGATACTAGGAACCTGGAACTACGAGTACAATTCAAAGAGGACCAGTATCTGATACTGAATTTAGCCAACATGCTTGAGCTTCTCAACACACGAATGATACCACTGGGAAACAGGGGATTTAGGAATCATTTGAGGTTCCCCTTATCTTTATCAATGCTTTATATACCAACATCTTTGCCTACACTATACATACACTGTTAAACTGGGGTGCTGCCTCACAGCACTTCAGAGCCCAGCACTGGTTCAGAGGTAGCACAACTAGATGAAGAAGAGAAATCAAATGATTATACTCTCTGCTAAAGTCATTCCAGACACCCCTGACAGGCTGGCAATGGGAGATTCAAATCAGGTCACTGACGTGGGGTTACCAAATATGTTTGCAAAATTTGCAAATCAGATATTTTTGTCAAGCTGCAGATACTCAATTTCCTTCCTCTTCCTCATTTCAAGACATGATGTAGTTTGGAGCTGTCAGAATCCAGTTTTAATACTCCTTGTGTTTTCCTAAAGCATAAAAGACATCCCTTTCCCCAGTCTAATCATCACAGCAGCAATAAGAGATACAAAAACCTGGAAACATCACCACCACAGATGTGTGTTGCAAAAATCAAAATGCACAAAATCTGAACTGTAGCAGCAAACACCACCCAAGTGTGAAGCACAATAAGTAAAACCCCTTACCAACTCCGTAACTGCCTCACTCACCTCCATCACAAAGCGCTTGTCGTGGCTGCCTCCTGTCTCGGAGATGAGCTCGTACTTCAGACCTCGTCTTTTTTCATTGAGCTCCATCACCGGGTTTTTGCCACTTGCTGTGAGTATGGGACCCTGAGTTCTTACCTAGAGAGACATTTATGGTGTGACTTTACAACGGTCTGTCAGTACAGCCCCCAGGGAGCTCCCTGCAGAGCTATCAGGCAGACAAATACACAAATTAAAGCTGTTTCTCCATCCTTACTCAGGATGCTTCTCTAAAGTCCCTGGTGGCAATTACAAACTGGTCAAGGAAATCAGGAAGAGAAGGGTGAAAGGGGTGATATCTAAGCGTGAGTTTAAAGTCTCCTGGTTTCTCAATGGTAAAAAGAAACAAATACCAAAACTATGTTAAGAAAATACCCAATTAATGTACTACAGCCCAATCACAGCTTGATTCCTGGGGATGTTCAGCCAAAGTTACTGGAATTTTGTCCTTTGAGGAATACACTATTGCCCACACTTTCAGTGAGAAGACAAGCACAGTGTGCTCCTTGTAGCACCTGAATGCAGCTGCAAGTGCCAAAGTTAATGTATATTATATTGAAAGCGGAGCATTTTCTAGTCCATTCAATATGCATAGAGGTATTAGGTTTTACATTTCTTAATGCTGGCTAATGCATTTTTATGTTTTATTTGGTCTTCATGTGTATCATTTCAAAACACTGTGTAAGTATACCTTTTAGACACACCCACTATTACAACACAGAAATTGTGACATTTGCATTACTAGACCCAAAGGCACCAAACCAACTGGAGCTCCCCCAACCATAAGACCGTACATAAGCTACGAGACAACACCTCTTTTAAAGGGTTTATGGTCTTCTGAGGACAAGATGGGGACCCCACCTTAAACTTGAGGAAAGGAGTGACAATGATGAGTTATTTACTGCACAAAGTCTACAGCAGATCTGAGACTGAAAACCAGCTCATTGTTCCTCATCCACCACCCACGTACACTAAAACACTTCGGGGAGAAGAGAAAAAAACCCACAAAACCCAAATGCCCAAAGCCCTTACCTCCCCATCACTTGTACTTTTTAATGCAATACTCACCTCTAGGGTAGCGGAGGTGTCAGCTGTGGAATTTCCAGTATTATTGCTTGAGATTGAAGATATTGTTTCATTTTTACCTTCAGTATCTGATTTTTCATCAGAACTCATACACTCCACATCCGCATCAAAACCAGTTGGATACCCCATCGCTTGCAAAACCTAAAACAAAGCCACATGAACTGAACTGTAAAATAGGTAACAGTACAGAAACGAATACAAAGCTGATCACAACAAAAGAATGTCCACTGTACACTTAATTAAGGCAGGTTGCTTAGAAATAAGTTTTCTCCTGTGTTGAACAATAGCAATGGGGAAAATAGTCCCAGGTTTCCAGAAGCGGAATCAACACAAACAGAATTTTAATCTCAAATACAGCAATTACTCATGAGCATCATCCATCATCTGGAGAATTCCTTGTGCAATAATAGATCAAGATTCAGAATCGCATACACTGCGTGACACTGTGTAACAGTATGGTAAGAAGGTTGTTCTGCACACCATTCCTCCCCACCATGTATATGGACAGATCGAGCGTGAGGCAAACAAGACAAACAGTCTTAGGAGAATCAAAGCATTGTTCTCCAAGATGGCATTTCTGGAATTTCCTAAGAAACCACAGGCAACAGGCGGTGGGTACCCAAGCAGTACCCAAAAAGTAGCCCTGAAGCTGGAGGGCTGGTCCCACTGTCACCACCAGAGTATAGGTGCTTCCAGAGCTTCAGGGAGCAAGTCCCTGAACTGAGAGGTGAGGTGAAGGAACGCCCAGCGAGCAGAGAACAGTCTGCCTGTCTGCAGTGAGCCTGCCTGCTAATGAACCACACCACAGCCCCCAGCCATTCTCCAGGCTCTTACAACCAGCAGCTCTATAGCAAAGGACATTTTACTGATCAAGGTGTTCATCAGTTCGTTCAAAAACATCCTCCACTAGCAAGGAAGGCCCACCTCTCCTTTAACCACCCTAGCTCTACAGGGCTACCAGACAGCCCAGAAGAATCTGAAAAGAACCTGAAGCTCCCCTGAAAATTTAGTCCCAAGAACAAAGTTTGCAAAAATCAGTGTGTTCCAACACTAAATTGAGAACTCAGTGGGTAACTCCAGCCTCAGCTCCTCTACAATTGTGGTCCATTTGGCTCCATTTTCAGAGCATCTAGATGTTAAAATGTCAGATCTAGAAACTGAAATGGGCACATTATTCCCTTTTATAAGTGCAGGAAAGCAGGGCCCACATCTGCTTAAGAAAAGAAAGGGAGAAAAAGAGGGGGAAAAAAAGAAAAGCTAGTCTCTACCACACCACCCCTTTCCTCTTGGCTGGAATCAGGGGTGTTTTGAAGTGTGGCCCAGGATTTTTGTGTGTGTAAATTTAGAGAAAACAGAGCTGGGGAGGCGCCAGCACAGATCTGGCTGACACAGAGGGGTCCAAGAGCAGAGAAGTCACAGTTTTTCAGAGCAAGTTTTGTTGTTTTTTTTTAAACAACTGCAGGGAGAGAGGTAAAAGAAAAGAATGAGGCAGAAGGTTTGGAAGGACACACATGCAGAGAGCTACTTTTCCTGGAGGAACAGCTCATTCCCAGATGCTTCTGGACACTTTGAACTTGAAAGGGCATGGGACAATGGGATTTTCAAAACTGAAATCAAAGGAAAGCTGAAAGTTGCCAGATGAAGCTTCTAAAAAGGAAATTTTTGTTCAAAACAAAGTGAAACGGAGAATGACAGATGGGCCTGTTCCTATCACAAGCGCAGTTCTATTAAAAGAGGTTCTCCTTCACATGAATTGTCTGTAGGAAACTTTCATTTCTTCCCAGAAACCCAGCAGGCTGGGTTCTGCTTTTGCAGTCTGAACCATCCTCATGCAATAGAAGGACGTTCATGTGGGATGTTCAGTCTATCACTGCTTTACAGAACGGGACTCTGTAGGGCACATTCAAAACCAGCAGCAGCAGGAGGCAGCTGGCCAGTACCTGAATGATACCAATCCCTTACTGAAAAACAGACTGGAGAGCAATCATTTATGTACGTTTTGTATCCCAGTGCACAGAGGTACTCTTCAGACACTGAAGACGGGAAACAACTCTGTTTCCAGAAGTTCACAACCCAGGAATGGAGACAGCGAAGGAAGGGAAGAAAGAGGGAGCCACCAACATGCCATTTTCAAACCAAAAGGAGGAAGGAGTAGACCAGAACTGAACCCCTCCAGTCCAGAACTTATGCACCATATTCAATCCATTGGCACTTGAGCTGACCTGCAGAGCCCTGGGAAGTTCCCCCTCCCCTCCACTGGTGTAAAACCGGGAATGCTCTCTGAACCATGCCCAGCAGTGGTTAGAGTTCATAGGAAACCAAACTTCATCCAGATTTTTTTTTAAATTTGAGGTTGCATATTACTAGCTCTAACCATATTTCATACTCTGTGTTCCAAGATCTGGGGTTAGCAATTACTTCAGGCTGCCTTACCTTCACTGCCACATGGAGCTTGGCTGTTTTCTTAGAAGGTCCTGATGCTTCATATGTCGTACCATCAACATCTACAGACATTGTGAAGACTGGGGCATGGACTGGACCAGACTGTGACAGCAGCTTATACTGAAGCCCTGGCCTGATTTGGTTCAGCCTCATCAGAGCATTCATGAGATCTATTGCTTTACTATCTAGTACTAGTACAAGATAGTAGAAAGGGGGTGGGGAAGGAGGGGGGGAAAAAGGAAAAAAAAAAAAAAGAGGGGAGATGAACAAAACAAGATGAACAGAAAAATGAAACAGTTTGCATTTCAGTGCCTTCTGTCTGTACAAAGGAGCAAAACAACCCCTCAGCCTCTCAGGGATCAAGGAGAGCCCTCACACTGTTAAGTCTTTAATAAGCCATTCTGCTTTTGGGTAACAACTACAATTACCCACTTTTTAATATTGTTAATTCTTATGCAGCTTGCTATATGCTTCCTGGCTGCTATAAAAGGATTAACAAGTTCGATAGGTAGCAAGGAACCAGATCCAGAACTGGCACCCACGTAGCACAATGAAAACAGCAGCCCCAGAACTGACTGGATCCCAGCAGTGCTGAGAGACGACCAGTCTCTGTGGGTATGCAACGTCTATGTTTTGTAGATTAAGCATTTTACTTTTCTTGTGGGAGGCCTTGAGAGACCAACAACTAGCTCTAGAAGAGAAAAATGAAAAAAGGCAAATCTCCACATAGCAAAGTGACTGCACTATTTTGAAAAAAAAGAAACCCACAGTACAGGGACATTATCAATAAAATACCTCAGCTGCTTGGGCAACTTAAATTTTACTGTAACTCAACAGATAATCCCATTTTAAAATGCAAATCATTCAGTAAGTAAAACATGTCAGGGGAAGTTCAGATGCACAATAAGAGATGTGTTTGACATTCCAAATGTGGGGTGATAGAGACAACATTTTTTTGTTCCAAAGACGTTTTCACATGCTATTCCACACCAACACAGAGCAGCTTTGAAACCAGCTCCCACCGCACAATAGAGCTTTGAAAAGAGCCCAGAGAAGTGGTGCACTTACTTTTCCTCAGATTACGCTTCATCTTTTTATTTGGATCTTTATCATCCCCGACGCTGTCTTCGAATGGTCTCTTAAGAGCAGATGAACCTGTACCTAGGGTATAAATTTCCTTGTAATATGGATATGCTATTAGAAAAAGAAAATTCCATAGCAGGAGTCTGATTAGTCCCATATTGTTCTTTGCGTGTTTATAATGAAAAGAACTCAGCCACCAGTCACAGGTTTCTTGCTGCTCCACGTGAGCCAATACTGGCTTGTCCATCCCCGTACCACCCCACGCAAATGTCTGCTCCCAGTATCGTGGGTGACAGAAGTACTGGAATTCTGCAGTGTTGGTTTTTACAGTTAGTCTAATAGTATTGTTTTTACAAAAAATATACATGGAAATTTATTCTTATGAGATGTATATTGTTTTCTAGGAAGAATTCTTGAGTAATTCTTATTATAGACACTCATTAGATGCCTTTTCACCAGTCTACAGTCTCTCCTTCCCCAGCTTAACAATCATAAACACTACTTTTACTCTTCAGACCCCAAAGGACTATGTGCTTAAAGGAAACCATCAGCTGTATATATTCCAGCTGTACTGCTGCTCAGCTCTGTTCTAGAGAACAGAATTTCCAGATTTTCTCCCAACAATGAAATATTTCTTTAAAAAAACACATTTAACACAAACCCCAGCCTTTACCTTGCATTCACAGCATAACTCAGGAATTTCACCCATTCTAAATTAACCCTGTTTACTGCCCAATTAGTGATTTTTTGAGCAAACAATACCTACCTTCTTTGTCAGTTACTGACCAGGAGTATTTCTGAAATGACTTATTTGATGGGAGGGGATCCATTTCCAAAACCTTATAGATCTGACCAAAGGCCGATAATCTGAGGGCATGCTGCAAGGTGACAGCAGAAATGGGAGTTACATCTCAGCACTGCTTTACCACGGCTGTCCAAAGTTTCTAAATACGTTTGTAGACACAAAAGCACTTATATGAGATGACAGCTCCTACAGCTATCGTCTATCACAGCTATAGAAAATGCTTATGTCTAAAAATTTCAATTAATTTCTGTAATACAAAGTGCAGGGCACTTAGATATGGAGCCTGCTCAAGGGCACCCTGCTGTGAATTGGGGTGCACATGGCACACAGACATTAGACTGCACGTTCCAAGGATTAGATTTCATACATTTAACTCTTGCACTCATGAGCTATTGTTAAATCTTTGCAGGGTAGGCACCGGAAGAACTATCAGGACTGCCGTTAAAATAAGCTATGCTAGCAGAGAATAAATTGTATAATGAGCCAAACTCTTCACTGTTACAGTATCTGGCTCCTCAGAAGTAGGAGTTTTCTACCTGAGCACTGTGCGTAATGGCTTCTTTTTGCTGAACTGTCATATAAGACAAAGCATCTGTTGGCTCCCGCTCGCAGGGGTCGTGCAGACCAGGGCCTCCTGGGAGGGAAAGAGGCAAAGCGGATTATTGAGAGTAAACGTGCAGCGATATGAAAACGGGGACTGACGGCGCTCGCGAAGGGAGGCTCAGCCTTCGGCACAGCGGGCAGCGGATGGGATGCAGACACTGTACAAAGCAAGGTAACCCCCTGCAGCAATGGCCACAGAACTCACCGGGGTTAACACTGCATGTGTCTAACAGCACGAACTAAAAGCAGTAGGTTTAAAAAACCCAAATTATTTGGATAGATCTGTAGATTTCAAGGAATCTATAGAAAACAGATGGTCAATAAGTCTATTAATTGTTTGCAACCTCTTGATGAGATTTGGGTTAATTCCTAAACAAACCTAACATTTCCCAGTAAGTTCTACTGCCTGAGAAGTACTCACTCAAACACTTACAACCATGCAACTTCCTTACTTATTTTTTTAATTATAAACAAGAAACCAGTCATTTAGCCCTACTGCAGGTTAGGAGTTCAAGACAGGCATTTTTCATCTAATCATACAGCAACAGCAAAACGTTAAAGCTGCCTGATCAACCTTTTGTGTTCCTGAAGTTAATTTGGCCCCTTACCGGGAAGCAGAATTCCAGATGCCAAACACTCCATCACTCGTCGCAATGCTTCCCCAGCGCCCAAAGGTCTATTGCAAGTACCTATAGATTTTTCACATATAAGCTCGAGTGGCTAGAAAACATTAAATTATGATTAGTATGGACACAAGGGTAACTGTAACTGCAGTTAAATATGGAGGGGTAGGGGGAAGAATACCCACATCCACTTTGTTTGTTTGTAACGCACTACAGGTCTAACTGACGGAGCCATCCCAGAGGACAGCTCATGGCACACATATTTGTTCCCTGCACTGAGTCTCCTTTTGAGGAAAGCAACTGCTCTCCATTAACCGCCCGGGAAGTCTAAAAGGAGGAGCCTTCTAAAGCCAAGTCACGTGAGTATTTCCCTCCTCTCAAAGGGTTATCAGTTCTACATTGGAGAACACACTGCCTCCCCTGACCTACAAAGCGCTCCTCTCTGGATATGCTGAGCATTTGGCCCTTTCCAGACTGACGTGAAACGGAATCCTCTGGCAGGAGCAGCAGTGTCACGGCAGCAGGGTGTTTTTGAAAGGCCAAACTTGGAGGAAACAAGTGGGATTCTATTGCAAGCTCATGAGGATGTGCAAAGCCCCCAGCATTATGCCTCTTCCCGTGCTATCTGTACATCTTACAGACTGAACAAATACTCGCCGCCTTTTCCCTTCCTACAAACACTTTTCTGCACAGGTGAGAGTTAGTGGGGAGTAAAAGGCAGGGGTTAAGGAGGAGTTCCACATAGTGCACTGCTTTCTCCAATCCAGACACCGCTACAATTCTTGGGAGATCTGAGAGCTGACCCTGTGCCCTTCAGCTCCTTCTGTACTTACCCATCCTTTCAGTGGTGCCCATGTGGGGACTCTGTTGCACAAATCCCGCAGAATACGAAGGACAATTACACATGATTTTAGTCCATTTGCCCTGGCCTAAAACAAACAAAATGATTCCAGTACACCTGCAAAAACCTGGCCTTCAATTTTGCTTTTCTTTTTAAATGCACAGAGTCCTGGGATAGATTTTTTTTTTATGTTATTATTACTTAATACTTCATCAGCTTCATGCAAAATAAAAACAGGTATATAAAAGTAAAATATTTCAATTTAGAGAGACATATAAAAGAGGAAGTAAAATGTCAAGATTGCTTTTGTAGCCTCATGACAACTCTAGACCAGTTGGCTGTCTACCTGCCACGCTTGCCCTGCTACAGTACAGCACTGAATTCGGAGTTCTATACCTTCACTCTATTAGGGGCTAGTCAGAAATTAAAGAGGCATTAAAATTAAAACTGTCTCAAATTAAAACCTCGTAAGGCTACAATAACAACAAGGTAAGAACAAATAGCCAACCTGAAACCATTTGGCGTGCCGCAGAGACGCCAAGGCCTCCAGGCATTTCTGCCTGTCCAATAAGTCCGGAGGATCTTTCATCGCAACATTATCTACTGGTAAAAATGGGATAAAAAGAGACAGATACAATTTGACCAAGGGGTTTCTGTCACAATACAAAAAGAGCGGCAGCATCTCAATGAGATAATAAGACTCCCAGAATTTAAGTGCACCATGTTATTTAATTTAAACAAGCCATTAAATGTAGTAAATGTGCACGTGTGCAACAGAAGCAAAGGCATTCACTCCTTGTAAAATAATAGTAATAATAAAGATGGCCACTGCTACAGACAATCTGGGATCTTATTAAAAATGCAGAACACATTTCAGGGCAGAAAATAGCTATATAGCACTTTTCCTTTTTTTTTTTTTTTTTTTTGCTTGGGTTGTATTGGGCTTTTTTTCCCCCTCTTCTTTTTTTTAATCCACAAAAGTGGGACAGAATTTCAAAGAGACAAGTTTCATTTGATTCTCGACGGGATATAAAAAAAAAACTATAAAGAAAAGCATTAAATATTTTTGAAATACTATTACAAGAACATTTTTAAAGTTTGATTAGTCTTTCATATAACCAGAACATATGAAAGAAGTAAGTTTGGTAACTTCCAGATTGTTAACATATTAGAGAGGTGGTCCTGTCATCTAAAAATCTTCTCAACAGCAGCTGAAGAAGGATTTGAGAGACAAGACACTGGTATCTTCTGTGCAGGTTTACACTTTTTTCTTCCCCCCCCCCCCTTTCTCTTTTTTTTTATCCAGCATGGAAACAAACTGCTTTTAGCAGTCACAACCGATTCTACAGTGAGGTACATTATGCATCAGTCCTTTCTTCCCTAAACGTTCTGGGGTTTTTTGGTATTATCCTAAGGAGTTATCAGCATCCAGCTTCTCTGGAAACTCTGCAAAAGTGACAGACTTTGCAGATCTGTGAAATCAGGTTAAAAAGACTGGAGTTTTTAGCAGACATGACAGCTGATGTACTGGAAGAACTGAATGAATCCATGGCTCAATTAAAACCCTGAATATGTTTTTTTCCTATGAATACACAATTACTTTTTATTTCAAAATAAATACTTTGGAAATATAGTCTCATCATTATTCCTAATGGTCAATTCTCCAGGTCTTGAGACCTACTGCAGGCCTGAGTGAAATACAATAGCCATTCCAAATTGAAGACTGTGCTAGATAAGTAAAATCCAGCAAGACTTGTAAAATAGGAGGACAAGTTCGGAGAAAAAAAGTACCACCAATTTGTATTACAATTTATTAGTAACATCTCAAAGCACATTTTCATGGGTTACTTTGGATTGTATCGGTTGCACGTGCAGTTGCATCTTAGGTCTTAAAGCTGCTTCATCTCCTGTTCCATTCAATGGAAAGGTTACTCTGGTAAAAGCACATTATGTTATGATGGATAAAAGAGCCCAAAGCCAAAAAAAAAAAAAACCCAGTGTAAAACTGAACAGAACCAGGTACCTTGTCTGATGGTTCGTAGGTGCAGTTAGCACCCGCTGGCTCTGCTGGCAGCAGCAGATGTAAGTGCTATAAGCTTATTTTCTAACCCCAATGAACTTCGCAGCAGATATTTGCATTGTCTCTTATTGTCCTCATCAACAGTGTTGCAATATTAGATTAATCACTCCTGTTGCCTGTTTTCCAAATAAAAGCTCCAAAGCCTCAAGGAACTAGATTTCCCTGAGCACAAAAGGTCACTTTGGAACACAAGATTTTCTTCTAAATTTCCTTTGCAGTTTCCTTATTCTCCGGAGTGATGTTTTTTGTGGCACACAGTTAGGACATGTACATCTATGTAGTTGTGTAAGAAAACTTTATTGTGGACAATATAAACATCTGCTTAAAGCTCATGTACTGTATAAAACAACTACTGTCAATGAATGATCAGAATCTTATTTTAAAACGTTAGAAATGGCAAAGGTGACTGATTGCAAAATCATTTAGTTTCTTGCAATGAACTGAGTCTTTAAATGCTTAGGGATTTGTACTTAGGATTGTACAAGGCTTTGCTGAAGTCTGTTGCAGCCATTGACAAAGTAACTTTTTTGTTTAAGCTACAAAACAAACAGAATACTTGTCATCTTCCCTCTCGTGAATGAAAAGGCTTTTCTATTCTGGTAACATTTAATTTGTTTCCAACAAGTTAGCCTTAATCCTGTAGGAAAAAGTAAGAGTCTCTTTCCAAAGGTCTAAATTACATATAATGCGGAGAATTTTGCCAATGACGAGTTGCACGGTAGTGCCCTGAGCACTGTCCCAGATGTTGCAGTCAGCCAGCTTTTGGGTGCAAGATTCTATTAAACAGAAAGATGAAGAGAACAGGCAGTGAAGGGGGCGAGCGGCTTTAGCAGGCTCCCTTTCGACACCCTCGGGAGAATGGCATGTTTCTTCATGCTCTGCCAGTCAGGAAAGTGAGACCCAATCAAAATTTTCAAATGCAATTGCAAAGCTTTACTTCTTTTCTTGTGGTTTTAAGAAGGGCAATAATACAGGGAGTCTAATAAACAATTAAGAACAAAGCCCTGACATTAGCTCACACTATGCAACACAGAACTGATGCCTCAGTGATTCTCTCCCACTTGCTGTATGTGTTCTCTTCACACAGGAACTGCCAACATCATTCATTTACAGCCAGCCACACGAGGAGCGTTGTCTTCTCCACGGAGGCAAGGTAAGGCTGGGGCTCCTTACCCCTTCGGAGCATCACTGGCCACGTCTGCACAGCGAAGGCAGCGGCAGATGGTTCTCAAGGAGCAAGGTCGATTTCAGCCCCACTTCGGTAAATTAACTTGTTTATTATTACATACGCGCATTGTTACTCCGCGCTCAGTAGCAACAACTGATTTGCAAACTACAAGGTTCTGGTCTGGAAAGTCCAATTTATATTTTATGCAATGATTAAAAAACTCAGTTTCTTAAGTTTAAATTTAGAACTGATGCAAAATGTGGGAATTTTAGGTGCTTGACTTCTCAAGTCAACATGAGAAAGCAGAGCTTTATGGATAGCCATTTGTGAGAAACACCGAGATGCACACACACACTGGGCCACTATTTATTTTTGCTACCAAGTAGCAAAAACAAATAGGACAAACACCACATCTTAAACATGAACACTCTTCCAGAGAGGCGGGGACTGAAGAGAAATCCGGGAATGTTTTTGGATACATTCTGACACCAGGGCATGAAGGCACACACAGCATTCCCACAGGACACGGGGGAGCGCTGGGAGGCGGTTGGGCCCCGCGGGGGGGTTAGAGAGGGGTTAGTGCCGCTCCCACCCACCGAAACCTTGGTCAGTTTGTGCTGCCGCTGCCCCAGGGCTGGCTCCGGGGAACCCGCAGCAGTGGCCCATCTTAAAGCCAGATGAAAGGCAAGTTGACAAGTGTTTTGAGCTCCTTCATTCAAAAGAATGGATAGAATAAACTCAAAACGTTTTTTGTTTGGTTTTTTTTTTAAGACTGCACAGAGAGTCTTTTTACATTTAGTTGGCATTATTCAGGGGTACTGAAAAAATATGGCAGTGCTTTGGAGAGCAAGGTATTTTCATCAGTTTCTCTGAGTATTTTCTCTTGATATTAGAAACCAAAGGTTTTTTGGTCTGAATCTGTGGCCTATATGGTTGGAAGTAGTAGGGAAAAAAGTATTTCTTCCCTTTAAATTTACTTAGTTAAATCTGCATAATATTTCACATACCTTTGGAAAGAAATGATAAGCGTCTCTAGTTCATCACAAGTGAACAATGTCAGAGAAGCTGGGCTTTAAAACAAGGTCCATTACCCTATTACCTGTCCTCATCAGCTGCACCAAAATGATAGCGTAACGCCGCTCTTCAGAGAGGTAGTAAAAGCACTTAAAGTTTCAAAAGAATTAGTAGAGAATTTTAAAAAAATATTTTAAGATAACAGAACTTTTTAAATGTAAGAAGGTGTAAAAATCTAAATCCTCATTCAGTTTGAGATGAATTTAGGAGTCCCTAGAGTTTACTGCCACAATGGCATCGCTTTTTGCAAGAAAATACTTGGACGGTAGGCTTTGTACAAAACTGTATCCACTTCTGAGAATCTTACAAACCCTTTATCATTAACATTTGTTCTGCACTTTGTGCTCTTTCTCACGAACATGGATCAGCTGCAACAACTACAGGGCTGATTTCAGCATCTTTTGGGAAGTTGAAGAACAACTGAAGTAATATGCAATTTATTTTTAACGGTATTGCAAAAGAGCATGGTTGCTAATTTGAGAATAAATAGACATTGCAATTAGGGAATCTTTGCCATTCATCTGTTTTGTAAGAGGTTTCTGCATCCAACTGCTGCCAAAGTTAGATCTCATTGGAAAAGGGATCCTTCCTGCCATCGCCTGGAACAAACCCGGAGAGAAACTGACCAACATTTCTCATTGTGTCGGAATTTCATGTGGGAGAAGGGAGGAAGCGGAGGACTGGTGGCAAGTCTAGAAATGGGAAGAGAGCGAGAGGGAGTTCCCTGGCCCAGGTGGGCCCGGCTGCCTCAGGTGTCATGACAGAGAGTGGCCAGTTGGTCAAAGGTCTGACATCGTCCAGTGGCAAAGTTTCTAGGGATAGGTTTGGGAAGCGGAAGCAGAAATTACTGATGAGATTTTTAAAATAAAACAAAGTATGGCTACATTTGCTCTTCTCTATTTCTCTTGGTTTGTTTCCAACCTCATTGACGCTACAGTCAACATTCCTCTAGCAAGGGGCGCAGGGCTACATTGGGTGTCACGCAGTTAGGGAGAAGGAACAGAAAGAAACTAAGTTACAGTTTTCTATATCTATTTTGCTCTAAGGACATGAGGTACAATGTTCAATTCAGAAGCAAAAGTGCTCTGTTATAGCACTGTAACTTCAGTTGCATCCCAGCTAGGATATTCTTAAAGCTAGAAACATACATGTAGGTATCATCAATTAATAAAAATTGAGGGCCAGGACGACATACTTGCAGCTTTGCAGGAGAGGGCTTTTTAATGTAAAAAGAGACACAATTTTGAGTTTTTCAAGATACTACGAACCAATCCCACTTGACTGACTTAATTTGAAAACGAGACTGTGCAGCACTGGGGTGCTCAAAAATTAACTAGCAAGTCTGAGAGAAATAACTAAGATCTAATTGTATGTCAAAGTTAACACTACAGAAATATTGCTTGCAAATGAAAATATGCATATTAACATTAAAATTAAGTGAATGTTGTCTTTTTAAGGCACAACTAAAAGTAACTTACCATGGCAATAGCCAATCTATTTAGTATGTGATGCACAATTAGAAACCTACTTCCCAATTAACCCTGTGCTGCACAGTCAGGGTATTTAGATAGAACAGTTAAAAACAAGGTAAAATACTCTGGGTACCTCCTTCCTTCTTCTCTGCTTCATCTCGAATGAGAGGGGATGTAAGTATCACCTTCAAAGTTAGCTTAGGCTCCTTTGTGTTACGAATAATAATAGCTGCCTCATTTACATGCTCCTCCACGAGATACTTCTCTTCTGTAAGTTTCTGAAAGTCACCAAGAAAGATTGCAAGAATCTCTCAATCAACTGAAAAACTGCAGAATCTCTGTATGTGCATGTGCCTCAACTAACGAGCAGCGTACAAGATATTGCAGCAACAAATAAGGCCTTGCCTCTCTCATTAAAAACAAACAGAACTCCAGTAACATGCTTCAGAAAAAGGGGCTGCAGCAAGTTTAATGAGAACATTAAGTAGTTCCACTACATTACCGCTTTTTAAATTTTTTTTTTTTAAAAATAAAGGCAGGAGCTGAGTTTCATAGCTGCTAGTGTGCAAAACACCACCAGCAACTTCTGTTCTTAATAAGCACACACTTCTCCAGTAACTGCCTCTAAACATGAAAGCTCTCCCATGCACCAAAGCTCTTGGTGCATATGGACAACGGGTTCCAGCGCAGGAGCCGGACCAGCTCGCCCAGTTCATGTACCTACCATGAAGTACAACCAAATATGCCTTGGCCATCTCTCACCAACCCTGAGATACTCTTCAGAAGTGCTGGCAACACATTTCACCACCTCTCCAAATAGTCTGTTCTGATTCTAAGCCGCACGTATAATTTCAGTGACCTGTTTTGCAACAAAAGTCCCCCTTGCTTCAGCTCCAGTTACTTCTCATCCTACCTTGGGTAGTCATATGAGATACAGAATCACTGTTACTTTACAAATAACCGTTAATGTCTTAGAACACCTGCATTCGGTCTTGACTTCTTCCAAACCAGATAGTTTTAATTATGTGGTTTTCTAGGTGCTCATTCTGACTTGTCTGATTTTCTTCATGTTGTCCATCCATCTCTCTCACTCCCTTTCCACATAGCACTTGAAACTGGACGCAGGACAACACTGTCACCCACTTCATTCATTAATACCAGCCCCAGGAGAGATCCCTGACAATGCCTGGAAAACCTGACCTTCCTCTTGAGAGCACAACACTCGATCGAGTGCTTTTTAAATTGCTTTCAATAGACTTCTTATTTCTTGCTTAGATTTCTTTTGTAGATAATACTATAACGGCCTTGTTCCATTAACGTGCATTGTATCAAGTTATCTCAAGTGATCAGTATCTGCAGGTATTTCACTAGTCCTTTGGGATCTCTCTCAGGCTCCAAAAGTGCAAAGATAATCACAGCTGGTTCCGAGTCCTAAAGCTATTCCTTGTGTTTGTGACTTTGTTTCAGCAAGACGGTACAGTTAGACCGTATCTAACATGTGTTCTAACTTCTTTCTGTTGCAGTCTGTGCTGAAAGCAGCAGCTTCTAACTCTCTGTGCCCTGTTTGCTCTCTGTCCTAATGGGCCTACACCTTCCTTCTCCTTCCTGCGCCTGACGCCTCTGCAGAACCTCACACTGTCTTTTATGCCCAAGACAGTTGTAGCTGGATTCATGAGTTGGGTTCCTCTTACCTCACAGTGCTTCCCGATAGGATCCTACCTACTTGTCCCTTGAATTTATTGCAGTTTTCACATCTTTTAATTAAGTCTCTTCTGCCGTTCTCTCTTTTTTTGAAGCATATGCTAACTTTTCTTATCACTTTCAACCTCATCTCATGCCTCACTACAAGCTAGTAAAATTTACTCTTTACTACTCGATACTTCCCTATCATTTTCAAACAAGTAAAATTTACTCTTTACAACTCAACAGACCCTTAGCATTTTCAGCTGTGGATAAGGCCACATCTGAAGGCACATTATCTCATTAAAACATGCCCTTTACATGAAAAAACAAACAGTGAGAACAAACAGCTGCCAAGAATGGTAAAACACATACTGTGTATGTGGAAATAGACACAAGGCAGAAAAGCAGATCAAGTTTGGACGGAGTTTGGAGAGAGGCACTGGCAGCAGAATACTTTAGGGCACAGCTTCTCGGCAGCAGCACATGTCAGTCTGGGAGCTGGACTGATTTTTCAGACTCAGACAGAAAGGTATTATCCCCAGCTGCTTCAGAGACGAGTATTAGCTGTAAGTGCTGCCTACTGAATGCCAACATCAGAATTAAATAGCCATAAATAAAAAGATTTATGTGCTCATGAATAACATGAGCTAAAGCGAGTGACCACCTAAAGCGAGTTGTTCTCACTTCAGAAGTACAGAGGTGTTTATCTCAGAATGGCCCAAGCGAAGCGAAGCAGCTGCAGTGGGGAGCTTCAGGTTCAGGCAGGGGACAGGGGACAACACCACAGAGTGACTCATGCAGAGACAGCTTCTGGGACTGCATTTTGGCTCACATTAGTGGTTGGAGCAGAGAGCAAAAATCAGCTGGGTTAGTTACCAAACAGAAAGGTGAGCTGCCATCATAGGAAAAGTGACATCCCAAATATGGATTAGGCAACAACAGGAATAAGATGTGAAATTTTGAGAATAGCTACTTCACGTCACCACATTAAATGTGCCACACACCCTAGATGTTGTCCTAGATTCAGAGTAAATTTCTTTAATCTATATCACTTGTCTTTCTTCCTGGAACAAATTCCAGCCTTTACCCAAATACACCCTGCAGCACCATCAGCCAGTGTTAGAGGAGTACCCTAAGGTAACTCACCTGAATTTGGGCTGGGAGATTGTCTTTAACTATACATAACAACGTCTTTGTGGGCTTTTCTTTGCACATGAGAACCAGCTCCAGATCCATATCATCCTTTATCAGCAAGCCCTTCGCAACCAAGCCAATTCTCATAACACCACACAACGTCCGACCACCTTGGTCCCTGGAAATGAAACAGTTTGGAGTAATTAAAATGGTATTTTCACACATTCAAAATACTTGCATTATCCTACCACAGTGAGGAGTTAAAGGGATGGGACTGATGACTGTGCTAAAGTGACATATCGCTGATCAGAAAACGAAACGTATACGCTCTTTTTATTCAGGTAGCTCCTATGAAAAAATTAATTAATTGAAGCACCAATTTGCAATTCAAGCAAAAGCAGAAGTTGCCCATCTCGAGTCACAAAGCTCAAAAAAGCCCAAATTCACTATCTACAGATCTACTAAAAAAGCAGAATAATTAATCTAGAATATTTTAAATGGAAAGGCAGGAATAGGTGCTTAAATAACAGACAAATGAAAAGGAGGAATGACACAGAAAACAAAGTAGCAATCCCAGACTATTTACCATCCTTGGAACAGCCAGAAGTGAACTAACAAGAACTGTTAGAAAAGTAAACGCCACATTGACTTCCACCCTGAACTATGCTACTTTAACAGCATCTGGATGTAAACATGAGAAAACACAGAACGCCGTTAGATATGGTGTGTAACTAGCATAAAGATTTTTGTCAGCTATATATTTTTCTACTATGTAAGCCCCTTTTAGCTTGTAAGGTGATTAGTAAAATAATTTGTCCCAAACAAAGGCATAAGTATGCAAACTATTTTTATGTATAAATAATACACTGATGTTTACAAAAAACGTACTCTAACTTTGTAACAGAGCACAGGCATGGAAAATCCTGAATGCACACGTTTTTTTCCTGAAGAATCCATTCTGCTCCTGTTTCCCCCCCATCAGAAGACACCCAAGAACATCGCCAGTAATGCCAAGAAGTCCCCACCAGAGCACACAGCACCCTGCCTATCAGGAAAGACTGTTCCACAGCAAAACTCTGAGCTTAGTTACCTTCCTGGAGAAGATGACAAAACTTAATTGTCCATCTGTGAAGAAGTGTGTCTTACTCCAAGGCATTCCCATCTAGTACTGCGAGAGCAGACTTTACTTCCACCATCCCAAAATGTAAACTACTTCACATATATATCATATACCAGGACACCAAAAATTAAAAAAGGCCTCACAATAAACCTTTCACTGCCATAAAAGGTGTCAGAAAACATAACAAATACATATGAAATAATAAGTGTATTCTTACACACTTTATCAGTTTTAATATCAGAACTTACTGGGCAAAGCCCATGTAGCAGCAGACCTCCTTAATATTCCACGTGTCATTGGAAAGGAAACGGGAAGAGCCCTTTGCCTCTGTCTCTGTGCTGGTTCTGCCACAGACGCACCAGCTGAAGTCCCAGGAAGCTCGGTGGAGAACGACTGTATCACAGGAACTTTGCTAAATGCAACTTCACAACATCACAGCAAAATAAATAAATAGAGAGCAGCTGCTGCCCACATTGGGCTTATTACTATTCCCTGCACTCACTCTATGTGCTCCCACCTCAGAAAGTCCAAATATATCTGCTTCCTCCTGTGAACATTGATACGTAACAGACACCAGTAACACTGTGGCTCGTATTTAGCAGGCGAGGAATCCATTGAGAGCAGCACAGTGACACAGCATGAGGCTCAGTCACTCACTTGGCATTGCTTTCTGCAGCTTCCTCCTTGGCTTCCACATCACCCTCGCATTTTGTAGACTTGTTCTTTTCATCCATCCAGTCAGAGACATGTTTAAGGGCACATTCTACTGTTGATACCATGTTCTGGACAGCTTCAAGTTCCTCTGGAGATGGATAAATGGTTGAATGTTTCACCATAACATGGCGGTCATCATTAGCAAAAGATCGGATAGATCTCTGTTATGAAGGGGGAAACAGGGGGGGGAAAAAGAACAAAGTTATTGGATTATCAACAGAAGGACTTTGCCTGAATGGGAATCCTCCCTGACAGATAGATGTAGGAAAGCGTTTTATGATGACCGTTACTTATAGTCATACAGGAGTGACTTCTTACCTTTACTTAAAGAAATTTAAAAAAAAGAAAAAATAAGAAACCAAATACCAGTGAAAAAAAAAAATCAGCATTAAGCTGATAAAACATACAATACCTTGGGTGGGTTTTATGGCTTCTAGTATTTGAGGTCTAAATTCAAGTCATCAAAATCATTTTATTGGCTACTAGGAGGAACAGGCACATCTGTAGCACAGTTTATGTCTACCAGACACATCTGGAGCAGAGTTTATGTCTACTTTAGGAAGAGATAAATTGTGCTTTAGAGGTACGTTTCCTCACCCATCCAAATGTGACTACAGGATTCTACACTGCTATATCACATCAGCTGCTCCTGACATCTAAAAATTGAGCAAGCTGAATTCCATCTTTTGCCTGGTGTGTCCACCCTCAGTGGAAGCTGTGACACTGTGTGTGCTTCACACGAATCAGAAAAAGGGAGAACTTGGATCTAGGACGAGGCACATCTCCCTACTCCCACATACAGCAATGGGGAATACAAAACAGGGCCAAGACCTTTCCTATGCATTACTCTGTTTGCAGTGGCTAGAAATGGAGTGTCTGCATCCTGTCCTTTAAGAACTACCCCCTCATTTTCTTTTTTCTTGTTTTCATTGTTTTTCCTCACTTCTCCTGCCCTCCCCTCCACGATTCTCTCCGAGAAGAGGGCATGGTCTGTTTGGCTAAGGGACAGAAAGGGCCTTTGAAGGATCTCAAAGGCCTCTTGATCGAATCCTTAAGGAACTGGTCATGATTTCCTGATTCATTACATTCACTTGGTCCCTTCCACCAAAGGTCGATATGACATCATTCCTTTCCTAAATTTTGCACTCCTACCCAGATGGACAATTAAGGTGGTTAAGAAACCCATCAGTCAGGGTCTGGTATCGTCTCCAGTACTTTCATATGCTGCAAAATGCTTCCAGGAGGTCCCTCTTGTGGCTTATCCACAACATGGATATGGAAAGAAGCTGCAGTTCAGCGGTGAAAACTGACTAGCTGGATTTATTAGTTCAGCCCCATCTTCTCTTATCTCATGAAATATCAATTAGGAAAAATAGCCAAACGGGAACAAATTAGTAACTCATAAATTAGAGGACGTTTGTTTTCTTTTCTAATGAAGAGGGATTTACAAGATTAATTCTTCATTACAATTTAGGCCAAAAATAATAGCAAAATGGGACACTAAAATACAATATAGTGACAACTCTGCTTTATTGAGTGTTCCTCCTCCCTTTGTGCTCTGTAACAGGTAAAAGTCTTGTCTTAGGTTTTCTTTTTGTTTTAAAACATAAACACAGAGCCTATCAGCAGCAATCAGCTACACAAATGTTAGAGAACTGTATTTAAAATTTATTACATTTATTCTCATTTCCATTCTCTCGGTAATAACCCTTAGAGGACTTAAAAAAAAATACAAATATGCTTAAATTGCTCTCCACAGATATTTTTCAGAACCTGGGTAGGCATATTGCCTTTTTGTGAACACATCTTCAGGATCTCACCATCACAATCATACATACTTGCACAGCTTTACAAGTTCAACATCTCCATCATTCCCAATTTGCAACCAGTACCCGGAAAATCAGAAGTGACTCCTCACTTAAACAATATACACTGAGTATATTTGGCTACACACATCTAGGCTGTTAACGAAGTGTGCATAGAACCACAATCAATCAGCTTTTCACACACACAAATATGAATAATCAACACTCACTTTTGTGAGGAAGAGGTAGAAGGGGAGTATCAGTGTTTGGTGACGCAATCTGCAAGTTCAAGGTCACCGATGCTGTTTGCTACAGCTTGCTAATGCCAGTTTTATTAGAAAACCTTATGAGCATCCCCTTCCTTCATATTTAATAATTCATGTAATGCAGGCTCACAAGACAACTCTCCGGTTTTAAGAGGCTGACAATATATCAAACCTCATTTGCTCTGCTCAAAGCATGCAGAACCGTCCCTAATTCAGTGCAAGGTCAGAAAATCCCCTTACTCTGGTTTCATCAGGCCCCACACAAGACTGTCAGCAGAGAGTATTTTAAATGCAACCCCATAAAAGATGACAAATACCTACCATGGTTTGTTAGTGTTTCAGCTTCTCTCCCTCCCTTTCTCCTTTTCCCTCCTCCTTGGGGTCTTTGCTAAGCGCTGTTTCGCCTGACAGAACCTCTTCATAAGCCTCTCAGTCCCTTGACAGCTCAAGAGTTCATACAGCCAAGGTGCTCCGGGAGTCGCTTTCTGTAATTCACCTGCAAAAAGAGGAACAACTTGAAACCAGAAGAAACGGCATGTTAATGCCAGTAAGTGTTCAATGCAGCACATTAAGTCAAACTACTGATGAAAGCAAGCGGGCTTCAAGATGGGGAGGCAGGCACCGAACCATTTATTCCTGAACAACAAGCAGATGTCACTGGGGAAAGCAACTTTTTGTGATGTGCCCACACGTATGTAACGACTTTCCCGTGCCAGTTAGAGCTTATCTCAGTGTGGTTTGTCAGCCACCTGGCAATCTGAGATCCTGAAACGACGAAGACGGGAAATCCAACATCTCAAATATGTTCTGTGTGAAACCAGCTCAAGGAGTCTCTATTTTTATGTCACATGCGCATTAGGAATCAAACATGCTATATTTAATTATCAAAAAGTAATTATCTGTTGAAATCTCCAATGCAGCCCTTGATCCTGAACGTGCCAGATGCTGAATGACAAGAACCAAGACTTCAGGTGGCAACAACTGTAAGTTGTTACTTAAAAAAAAGACAAGCACGTTCTAACAAACTGAAGACGTAAGACTCGTGAGAAATCCCAATTCAGCTGAAATCACCCACACCGCCTTCCCTGCCCTTCCACTGCTTTTCACAGCACACAACCGTTACAAGATCCTGCAAAAGCAGCCTCTGGTACTGCATTAGGAAACAAACACCAGCGCCGGTGGCAGAAGGGACTGCAAATAAAGGCTCGGAAAGGCAAGAGCGGAGCAGAGGAACAGAGCAGGTAACGGGAGAGAGGAAAGCGTAAGCCCATTGCAGAGCAAGACACTCTAGACCTTGCAGAAAATTCCTGTTTTCCTTTTACTGCACATATTGTTGCATCAGCTTTTCAGCAACGTTTTGAAGCAACTGGAAACCCAGTCAGTAAATTTCCGCAGACTGACACACACACAAATGTTTTCCTTCTCTCCTATGTGTCGATCCTCCTTCCCTAGCAATATGTTGCATATTGTCTGTCAGAGAATCCCGACATTGTTAGAAATTAAAAGCACGTTTGGCAACAGCAGAGGGACAGGCAAGATGACTTGAAAGCCGAGTGGCTGCTTAAACCTCAGGGGTGTGACAGGGAATAATTAAAATGTTGCATCCTGTAGGGATTTGAACATGCCAAGGGAAAGGCAACAGCAAATCCCACTTCTCTATTTTCCTAGTTAAGAAGAAATGAAGCAGGTTTACAGGACCAATAGCTTTGGCAGCAACTGCTTAATAGTTGTTTGTTTCTACCTCAAACCACTGCATTTAGGATGTAGAATTGGGTAAACCGAAAAGCAGCCAGAGAAGAACACTGTGCAGGGGTCTGTCTGCTCCAGCAGCTAAGGACTGGCAAGGAAGAAACCTCAAGAGAGTTAAATGCAGTGATACTAAAAATACTCAGGAAAAGTAAGCTTTTCCCTGAAGGACTTCATGTCTTATCACAAAGGCTATATACCCTACCAAGATATATTAACACTCTACCAAATTGCTTCTGAAAAGTGAACAAGGAAGGGGATGTTCTTTCATAGGACCACATTCTTCTCTGAAGAGATCCTGGAAGCCGAGAGGAAGAGAATAAGGAAAGATTACTCCTCTGGCACTGTTTATTCTATAAACCAGTCAAAAGCTCTTCCACACTTAATAGCCTTCCATCACCTCCAGAAGCAACCTGACTCTTTATGAGATCTTTTTGTTTTGCTTTTCTACAATAATAATACGCTTTTTGAGTCAGTAGATGGCAAGCTAGAGAGGCTTTTAAGAGACACGCTTTCACATCATCTATCTATTTCAAATTAGTTCTCTCCACAAACTAAATTCCAGCTATCTTCACATGCTCTTCTTCCCCACGACTCCTACATGTCACATTTTCAGTTTGCTGTCTTCTCTGGTAACTGTAACTTGGCAATTCCAGGCAGAGAGAAGGGCACTGGAATGTGTTGCTGACTCCAGCCCAGCGTCTCCAGCAACACTCCAGCCCGGCCTCCCTCCGAAGGCTCCGACGAGCTCTTGCTTATCAGCTTGTCGGGCGCCCGGAGAGCAGATGGGCAGAGAGAGCTGGCTGAGCAGATTCTCCTGCTTCAGTAAATTGCTGAGCAGACTCCTGGTTAGAGGACGAGTCTGCAAACAGACATACCTCAGGGTGCAATTAGGGATGTGCTGAGTGCTTTTCAGTGTTCTTTGAAAATCTGAAACAGACCGAAAAGAAGTGTTTCACAGCTACGATGAGGGTTAATTGTTCTATCGAACAGATGAAGCAAAAAACACCAACACGTCTCCATACTCTGCCCTAAGCAAGCAGTAACCATCTTGTTTTCAAGACAAGTTCAAGTTTCAGTGACAAGTAAAAGCTGTTGGACGATGGTATTTACAAGTTTAATGCTACCTGCCCTTTTTCCCAGCACCGAATGGCTGAGGTCAGGCATATACGGCTGCGTTGAGAAGGGATCTTTATTATAAAGCTCAGAAAGCTGGAAAAAAAACCAACCCTGGAAGCTGAGTTGAAGCTGATACACGATGTCTTTCAAGTCATTAACATCCTAAGAATATTTCACAGAAAGGCGCACAGGAGTGAAAACCCAATATAGTTCAGACTTTGAGAGAAAATTTTCAACAAAAGCACTAAACAGGAGGGAGTTTACTATAAAAGTGCAGACACAATATACAGAACAAAGTACATTTGACAGCATGCAGAATTAAATTAAGGAAAACTAAAATCAAATCTGCTCCAACCATATGGACCAAGGCAGCAGAACACAGCTCAGCACCAAACACATCAGAAAGCATGATGTGAAGTGAGCAGCAATTCCATAAATCCAACAGCCTCATTTCACTACCAGGCTGCAGCAGGGTGTTTGTCCCTGCATCCTTAGGGAAGTAACAGCTGATGCCCAGACTAAAAAGCACAATACTCAAATGCACACTTGTCTTACCCAGGGGCTGCCACCCACACTTGCAAGATAATTTCTAGGAAAAGCTACTGCACTACCAAGACCTTGGTGACCTTGAGAAAGTCACTTCACCTCTGCATCACGTAGCCCTAAAGCGTAAACCAAGAGTAAATAACTTGCTGTCTCCAAACCAGGTCACAGAGGAGCCGAGGAGAGTCTGCATGTAGTTTAAAGTCACTGTGGATTTGACGCATTAGAAATGTTATTAAAACACCCTGACAGTCTAACAATGTTTCCATTAAACATCCCATCCTTCACAGCGGAAGTTTATGCTTTGGCACAAGACAAACAAGGAAAAGAATTTGAGATGAGGCCTTTGTAGTAGGATATATTCCTGCATCTGGCGGCTGTGTTCCCAAGGGACAGACATTTAAACAGCCAGAAGTGATGAATATGCTCAGCTGCCTTTGAGTGCTTTTGAACAGAAAAGTGAAAAAGCAGGAGGAACAGGCACTTGCACTCCATGGGGACTGAAATGTAGCATCAGAATTGGGAGCTACGAGCTCCAAGGAAGGAGACACGAACTGCATTTGGCATCCTGGTATCCCCTCACAGCACAGAGTGGAACCGCGCACGGCGGTGTCACTGGTGCAAGAGAGAAGAGGAAAGCAGGAGCACTGGGCTCCAAACCCTCACTTCAGTGAGCTGCTGTTTAGGCACCTGGCCAGGCTGAGTAGAATATCAGAAAAATTGGTTTTAAATGCTACATCGAGGCAGCACACACCAACAATACTCAGTTGAAGGGTTAAAAGCAGCCTCCACCCTCCTAATCTACCTTTAACACTAGTGCATCTGCCCATGAGAAATACAGTTTACAGCGTCAAACACCCTAAGATCACTCAAAGTTTATGTTAGCAGAGCAGCAAGGACAACTAAGGTTGCTAATAACAAACCAGTGAGTATCTAACACAGCCTGAGGTGTATCAGACACAGTAACAGAAAAGAACTGGAATTTATACAGAATGGGTAAATGCAATTTATATCCTCTTTTTGTTACTTTTAGAAGTCAGAATAAGAGGCTCACAACTTTAAATGGCAAGTTTATTTTGACTTCTCCATTCCAGAGACAGGTAATTTTTCGTCACACCACACAAAGTGCTGCTGAAAATATGTTGTGTTTTTCTGCAGTATAATTTTATTGCTGGCCTTCTGCCAAGAGTCTTTCTGGCAGCATCTCCCACAGTTGGAA
Source organism: Tringa solitaria (assembly GCA_026413425.1). Classification (NCBI taxonomy): domain Eukaryota; kingdom Metazoa; phylum Chordata; class Aves; order Charadriiformes; family Scolopacidae; genus Tringa; species Tringa solitaria. Next base: position 4,236,421 of record JAOXJM010000007.1, read on the forward strand.
ACTGTGTATCTGGGTCAGAAAAGACAAGCCGCTTTTCAGAACAGCTCAATACATTTGGCAGAGATGCTGATATTATAATTGAACTCTTTCAGCAACTCTTTTTATGATGTACCCAGACACCAAACAAAACAAGATCTGCAGTGTTGATTAATGTCAAAATAACTGACAGAGAAATATCAAAATAGTTTTCCCTCATGTTAAAAGTATCAACAAACCGAGGAGAACTGATAAGAAATACAATTCATGAGGATTCGGTGAGGAGCATGGGGCACAGAAATCTGCAAAGTACGACTGACCTTCTACTTGGGCAGATATTTACCATTTTAAATCCGAGCTCCCTGTACGCTCTACAGAACTGGTTTCTTCATTCTCCACCACCACATGAAGAGAAATCCTCGCCAAACACTTGCAACCCCATGAGCATTCTGTAAAGAAGCGCAACTGTAACACTGGGGTAGGTGTTTAATGAGACTCAGACTGCTTCCAGCAATACGCTCAGCGTCCAGTTTCACCTGGAGGCTGTGTATTCATAGGGGTTTTACTATTTTCCAAGTAACGCAATTCCTGGCAAAATTGCATCTGCCTTTAGAAACCTGGAATTTTCCAGCCAAATGAATAATTACAAAGCAACACTGCAGTTAAAAGCTGGAAAGGTGCTTCCTCTGGCAAATTCTTACACTTCATACTACAAATACCTGAGTATAGTATTACTCCTGCCGGTTCAGTTCTCACAACGTTTCGAGAAAAGGCTCCTGTACTCAGAAATCTCTTAGGAGCAGCCTTTGCCAGGCAGCCCCAACACGAAGCTTTAACAAGGGCCAAGGAGAGGGCAGGGACATACTTGGTGAAACAGATCTGGAACCATGGCACCTGCAATCACCAGAACAGAGGAACCAAACTCATCTGCCAGGGTCCGGAGCTGGCAGTGCACGGAGAGCAGCAGCAGCCCGCTCCTCAGCAAGGAGGGAGCTACTGAGAGAATTCAGCTGTGCCAGGGACAGGCAGGGACAGAGAACTCAGGGACCCTTCCTTCAAAGATGCAACAAAGCACTTGCAACTTAAAATGGCAGAGCAGAGCTTATATTTTTAGCTCCTGAAAAGAGGGTGAAGAAAAGATGGTCTAAGGGGAAATCATCACCAGCCTAACAGGAAGGTTAAAAAAGCTACACAGAGGCACAGTGTGAGCATATACACAATCATTTGAAGAAAAAAATGCTGTATTTTATAGAGAACCAGACCATCCAATCTCAGAAAGATATATACATTAGTACAAATAACTGCAGATACCAAATTATAATGTATAGCAAATAAAAATAGTTTTGGAAGGAATATAAATCCTTCTTCTTCAGGATTTAAGCTACTCTTCACTACTGAGGAAGTGAATACACCAAACTCACTATGTGGTCTTCAGAGCAGCACAACCAGTTGCGGTCCTCAAGGTATTTTTTACATATATCTACATATATGCTACAGAGGGTCTCTAATGAAATGATTTTGAAAATGCCTTCATCTTTTGGTATGGGTGTCAAGATGCGAGACTGATTAGAGACAGACCAAGTGCAAAAAAGAATTAAAAACTAGCTGTTGACACTTAAATAACAAATCAACACATAACATTAATAGTTTGATGTATTTCCTGCTCAACCAGTCAGAAACACCTGAAACAGAATTGCCCATAAAACTGAGCACTACAGAAAACAAAACATCTTAAAGGGAGCACTTCTTGGCAAGTGTTTTAAAAAATAAAATTAAAAAATCAGAGATTAGATAGTACAAAAATAATTAATAGCAAAGCATTCATTTGAGACAAGGCGGAAACCAGCACTGCATTCTCAATGTCTGTGAAATGTTAAAGTGATTTTTGACTTCCAACAGCCCAATGTAGCCATTCCTGCTCTTCTGGCTAAATTGGACAGTGGAAACCTGATGCTACTTTGCCGTACACACCCGTTTGTGAAGCAGCCATAATTCGACATCCATGTTCAAGATCATCTGAAATTCATAACACAAACTACATTGAATTACAGTTGAAGAATTAACTAAGTTAATAAAAAGGATTACATGACGCTGAAATGACACTCACCATCTGCAATGTCATTTTCCAGAGACAGAGCTGGTTTCAGCAGAATTCTGGATCTATGCCTGAAATTACATCACATTCTCCAAAAGAGAATCGCAGTTCTGCCTCCTCCACCACATAGCACAGTTTAGCACCATGCTGGGCTTCCCACCACCCAAGCCTTGTCCTGCACTTGCATCCCAACACTAAAGCTTTAAAGACCTTCAAACTCCTCGATACTTTCCATGTCTGTATCATTTTTGTCCACTTCCTCACCTGCTGGGCTTTCTGTGCTCCAGATCGATGGTGGGAACCAGCCACAATGTTTAAGAGATAAGAAGAGGGATGTTCCTTCCCAAGCACCCTTCAGCTTAACTGAAATAGCTGCAGTGCCCCAGTTTCTTCCCTGCTGTGATTCCTACCCCATGGACTGCAGGCATATACATGGAAAAGGCTGGAAATTATGGCATTTCCTCCCTCTGTTGGTAATAAATAAAATAAAATTTATTAAAAAAAAAGATTGAGAGAGACTGGAGAACAAACTGTCCTACAGTAAAACTAGTTCTGCTTGTACTGGCGGATTGCACTTCTCATCAGTTCCATGAGGCAACAGCAAAACTCATTTGCTTTACTTGTTTGTGTCTCCAGCTAATACATCTCTCAGTAATTAGTAAGACAGAAGAGAAAAGCAACATTGGATCCTAAACCTCTGTGTTGTAAATAAAACAAATTTGGCAATTCTTTCATACAAGTAATACAACATAAATACTATATATTGAGATTCCATTTTTCTAATGTTTACATAAAGTTTCCATTTCAAAGTTTTAAGATGTTTTTAAGAATAAATGCAATCCTTCTCACTAAAATTTCATAATGCTCAATGGGCTAAGCAACAGCTTCTCCCCCAGAATTTCTTCCCTGATGTCAGTATGTAAAGAAGTTGGCATTTCCAGTATTGCAAGCCCACACTAGCTACTGTGCACATCTGCCTTTCAGCCAGTTTAAACATTCATGACTCTCCACATCTCCACTTAAATGCATTTTCTGGTATGTCAGTCTTGCTGCTTCACTGACTTTATTTATTTATTTATTTTTATTTAAAGAGAGAAGCTTTAAAAGGATTTGGAAGTGATGACCACTAGACTCTGCAAGTTTTGTGCAAAGAGCTCTTGTGCTCTCAGCCAATACACATTCTCCATCAGACTTTCACTGTGTTTTAGCTCCACTGTGACTACTGAACAAGTTCAGGTTAATTTTTTACTTCCTAAATGGCTATTTTGTAAAAGAACATCTTGTCACTGGTTCTAGTTGACTAAAAGCTTCTTTAAGGGTTTTTTTCTCACCATCTCTCATCCATCCAACCCTGTTATTTTCAGTTTGTTTCTCTCTTACTCTCCCACGTCTTCGATTATTATTTCCATGGAAGTCTGAAACTCATTGTCATGACACATAAGCCACAGAAGATCTGAAACAAAATTTGTAACTATGATGTTAGGCCATTTCAGAAAGAAAAGCCTCCTCTTTTGAAACACTTCTCCTTTGAAACACTCCTCAGTGCTGCGGAGGTGACCCACACAGTCTGCCCAGCCCCGAGCAGCAGAACCCTCTGGGGCTGCTGCACCACTCAGGTCTCCAGTCCCTCAGCTACACGACCATGGAACCCACCTTTAATTAATGAATTGCTTCCATGTGACTGACCTGAAATTGATTTTAAGTCATTAACACAAAAAAAAGAGGAGAAAGAGGGATTTTTAGCAGAATTGTTGCTGAAAAGCACATGTTCCAAAAAAACAGTGTTCAAAGCCAATGAAGCAGTGTTAGGAATGGAAGTGTTCGGAGCAAGAAGAATGAAAGAAATACCATCCTGCCAGGCAGAAGCTACCGAATTTGATTCGGAATATAGTGCAAGAACCCCTACAACAGAAGCAATGGGGACAACTCTCTAGGGAAGAATACTCTGGCTGTCATTGATTTTCAGCCTCAGAATGCAGTTATTTACTTCAAATGCACAATAACACTCTACCAAAAGGTCCAAATTAGTTTATTTACGTACAAAAACTAGCAATGATACCCATAATGAAAGTAAAAAACAACACCACACCGACACGTTAGGTGGCAGAGAAAGAACTGTCAGTCTGACATCAGTGACTTAAGCCCACTATTCATCTTCAACAAGATTTTGTAGTAGGAAGTCCGAGCTTGGTGAAGAGGAAGAAAGAGTGCCACAAACATATTTAGAGACTTACAAAACTAATATTAAAAAATGCTATTTCCCTGTAAAACCATGAGTCTAAAAATATTTTAAATTGGCTTAATCCAGCATCTTCTTGCCTCAGCAGATCTACGCTGCGTGCGTGTGCTGTCAGATCTGCCAACTTCAGTTGCAAAACTCATCTATTATTCTTCTCTCCAGTCAGCACAGCACAGCTATGGGAAGGCAAAAAAAGACAGCTTTAGCAGGGACCATCAGCAGTGGCAATGCTCAGTTGGAAGACCACAAGCTAGGTTGCAAAATTAATTTCTCAGTGTAAGTTGTAGCTCTCAGTCTCATCGTAGGAATTCCCTTCCTGAGATGAGTAATGAATTCCACAGCCTTTATGGTTTGCTTATTTTTAACGTACTGAAATTAAAAAAGTTCACAAAATTACAGTGAGGTGTCTGTAGCACTATACTCTCCAGTGTCTTTGGAGAATGCAACTGTGTAAGTGGTCTTGAACTTGAGAATACATTCAATCTTTTTTTCTCTTTTGAATTGTAAATAGAATCAGGGGGGAGTGGGGGAAAGAAGCTATGGGTATAAATCTGCCAATCCCACCTAGATCTCATTTTTAAGAGCATGGACATGACTTTGAAATTTAAAGAAAAGAGACCAAACCAACATACAGGGCTATGAATTAGTTTAACGTCTCTTCACAGATAATGGTATCATCTCTCATGTGCCACCTACTCTGAACTGCACAAGACACTTTTAGTCCTTCATTTGTTAACAGAAGGCTTCCTCAGGCTTTGCCATTCCCCACTGTTTTCTGTAGATCAAGTAATCACCATCATACCTGGTTCTCCCTGTCCACATTAAGCACCACATCTCTGAACAGCCAAATATAATGCCACGATCAGCATCAGTGTCTCGGAGGCAGCACACGTGCCACAAGCCCCAGGAACCCACTTTTTAGTGAGTTTGTGGAGGCTGGTAACATGACATCCAGGTTAGGAAGGAGAAGCAGGTGACAGCAAGCTGTCACACCTCCAGTGGAGAGGGTACATACCCATTTTTCTCTAAGGGAAGCAAACAGACTGCGCAATCAATAGCAGCATTCAAACAGAGATCGATTTACAACAACAAAACTCTCACTTTCTCCCCAAAGTTCACTTCATTCACTACAGCTGCTAAAAGTAACACCTGGAATAACTATCAGGGGAAAACTAGAGAAAAACAATCCAAGTTAGTTTATTTTGGGCCATTAACTGCGTTTTGTGTCTAGCCACTTCAGGTTCCCTGATAACAGAAAACCTGCTGTTCCTTTTAAAAGCAACATTGATGGGATTTGTTTTATTTTTCAAAAGCAGATGTACTTGGAAAGCCACAATCTGTCAGGGTAGGAGAGTGCACAGTTCAAGACACAGTGGACAGGATCAAAACCAGAACAAAAAACCAGTTACTCTATAAATTGATGGGATTCTCCAGAGCTTGGCAATATAAAACCTTTCATCCCTCATGAGAAGTTAAGAGGAAACTAGATTAGAGTCTGAACGGTTTTATTGCCTGCTTTGCCACCTGTGTAAAACTGTGTCTGTGTCACACCACCATCGTTATTCCAGGGTACCACAGCAAGGAGAACAACCAAAGGGACACGTACATCGAACTCTGCTCTTGTTGGCACAAAACCCCTGCTTGGTTTTCACAGTCTAAAACTATACTTTAGTGGTAAGAGATTGTCAGATTATAATGCCATCAATCTAGCTTATTCCACAGGTCAAACAAAATTCAACTTTAAAGACTGAAACTTTTGTGTTAATGAGAGAAATCCTTTTTTTTAAAAAAAATTATATAGACATGTTGCTTTGTGCACTGAAAGAGCACTTGCTTCTGTTTTTCAGAGGAATTCTATCCTCTTTGCATGGATCCTCTATTGCGGGAACAAAAGTCTCTGTACTGGGCTTTCTCAGTGATATTTTGAAACTCCTACACTTACTGCAAGAGTATTCAGAGGCCAAGAAGAACCATTTTTAAAAGTTAGTTCATCATTAGTTAACTGCAGAAATGCGTTAAAGAAAACAATAACAAGGTGAAAGAACATTCTTCCAAAGGCTTTTTGCTTGTTTTGAGAGAAACAAAAAAGCAGCCAACACTTTTTCACTTAGCATTTTGCTCTAAATTTAAAGCATTTAGAACTCTTTTGCTGCAGGACCAGGAAGACAATGCCAGAAGCACCAGTGCAGAACTCTCAACACAAGAAAAGGCTGTCCCTGAAATTCAGTGGACAAATGCCACCAGCTAGCTTCATGCTTTACTGAGACAAAATCCACAAGTTAAATTTAGAATGATGATTTCTGCAGGCACTCAGATGTTTCTGTTTAAAATTTTCTAGAAATTGCAAATTAGAACTTGGCAGACTTTAAACTGACCCGGCATGCATCTTCTGTAATCCAAATCATATTCTGTCCTATTACTCTGTAAAACTGTTAGGAAAAAAAAAAAAATCATGCCTTTTGACACATGGTTTCAAGACAAGCAACAAAAATGTTCTGTTTATTTCTGCACTAAAAGCAAAAACTTCAGTAGTGGGTTTTCCTCTTGTGAAAAATTTCCTCTTGTGAAATTCCTAATGTGAAAATTAAAAGCTACCAGAGGAATCAAAGTTATGTCCACTGGAAAATAGGCATAGTTTGATCAATAACAATACCTATGTAAACGTATTCATTCAAAGTAGCTGTGGTGAGTTTTTTTCCATTTACCATGGGGAGAATATATTGCCCCCTTAAATACTACAAGATACTCACCAAAGCAGGCAGATGTCACCAAGCTGTTTTGTGGAAGCAACTGGCAGTCCCTACAAGTTCAGCAGCATTGTCTCTGCAGCCGTGAAAGAGATTAAGGTTTTTTGCAACCCAATGAACAATACATTGAAGGAAAGAGCTCAGAGGTTACAAACCAAAGAAATCTTGGAAACTACTTCTCCATCTACTGGTAAATAGCCAGTACTACCCAGTGCTCCACCGTGAACCTGTGGGAGATGGCAATCTTCAGGCAGAGACTGAAACATATTACTTGGCCTCTTCCATTTTGATTGAAGTATCAAGCTTCAACGTGCTTTTATTAGCAAAAAAAACCCCATACACACACAAGAATTTCACAACACTTCATAAACATTACTTCTCCGATTGCTGTAATAGCATTAAATCTTATGCTGTTTGCACTCAGAAGAGACCCTGTTGCCCAAAGATTTAAATGACTTGCCCAATGCTTTGGCAAATCAGTGGTAGGACTTGAAAAAGTAGTTTTGCATTTACCATACACACTAAGCTTTGGAGCATGCTCTCTCCCCCTCCTTCTAGCTTTCCATCCTTTACTATGGCTTCCTTAGTTTAATTTGAACAGACGCCGCGTTGCTGGTAGCTTTTGCTATTCAGTCTCTCCCTCACAGGACCCCAGCCACCCCTCACAGGCCAGCTTGGCAAACAGTCACAGGGAATGCTTGACAACAATTACCTGTAGATTCATGAGATTCAAATCAGCAATTCAGCATCTGAATATAGATTCCTGAATTTAATCACACTAATTCAGAATGTGTCCTATTTTCAGGCATCAAATTTTTTAAGCGCTCCACACTTTTGAAAGTCAAACTGACGTGGACTCTGGAACCTTACGTCTTTTTCAGAAGAGGACAATGGAGTCCCTCTTTTGTACAGCAGCAGGACACACACAGTCTGTTCTCAGGAAGAACAGAAGCCAGAAAAATAAGAACATTTCAGGACACTAGCAAGGGACCCGAGCCATCCTGCAAGATAAAGGAAAGCTGGGGAGCTCTACTGTATAAAGCTGCTCAGCATCGAGCATCTCACTCTGGACACTGAATTCTAGCACATTATTTGGTTTTGAAGAAAAAAACCTTTCTTTGCTACTTGGCATTTCTAAAGCTCTACGGTGGCACAGGAGCAGGCTACGGAGGATATATATAGGAGCTCATGTTTCTCTCTTCAAAAACAATCAACAAAATAAACAAACAAAGGAATCAGCCAATAAAACCCCCCAGCCTTCACACTAGATATTAGGTAGCCATCTAAAACACCCAAAACCAAAGAGGATACAGGGTCTGACAGCATTTCTCTTACAAATCAGAACAGAAATTGGCAGCTCCTGAACAGGAGTGCACGTCACCACTTCCCCTGCCTGTACCCAAAGCGCACACCTCAGACAGTATCTCCTCAGTCTTCTCCACACCAAGCTCCAGCCATCTAATAGCAGTTTATCATTTCTGTGAGTCCATTCAGGATGGCTACTTTGATCCTAGATCTGCTGACAAGGAGACTAGAGAGTGTGTACTTCAACACGATGATCCCTACAATTAGCCCAACTCTGACAAAAAGGTCACTTTTCATCCCTATTGATGCTACTTTTTCCTCCTTCTAACCACGTCTTCTCTTAGGTTCCTAAGAAGAAAAAAAAAACCACAACAAAAGAAAAGTAAATGCACACATGTAACAAACATATACTGCTGCCCTTGGGCTCCGTACGTTCTGGACAGTTGGATTTACAGACAATTTTGTCTCCTGTATACCAAACACAGAGAGGTCTAACAGCTACTGGCTCTTCTCTTTCCCTCCGTACTAGTCTTAAAAGCTACCCTGTTGCATTCCTTCTGTGCTGGAATATCTGCAAGCTGTCCTTGTGCTGCAGCAGCTCAACTGCTACAGAGGGGCGGTGAGAGGAGACCCAGTTCCGCGCTGCTGCCGCCTGGAAGCCCCACCACATGGAGGAGCAGCACAGAAGGGCCTGAAAACCAGCCCTGCACCAGTTCCACCTGCTCTCCCCCTTCCCTCCGACCTCCCCGCTCTCTATGTACCGGGAAGAGAACAGCAAGTTTTTGCAACCTCATGACAAACTTAGAAGATACTTTTCTTTCTTAACAAGGACAGGCAAAAAAAAACATTTTTCAATCTTTTTCACAGGAACAGCCTTTTCTCTACACAATTCCATGAACAAATGCTAGAGTTTTACAGTATAAAGACTGTCAAGTTTTCTGATCTCTTCCAATATTCTGAAAACTTAAGACTATATTTTGTGCATGCGTATTATCAAATTACTATCCAATCTATCAACACAGTCTTTTCAGGAGATATTCCAAACTTTGTTAGAATATTTTCAGTTGGAAGGGACCTGCAACAACCATTTAGTCCAACTGCAACACAAGAGGAGCACAAATAATGGAAACGGAGATAGGAAGAGAGAGGGGAAGTACAGCAAATCCCTGCTCTCCTCAGCTTGCAGCCAAAATTCAGCCTCCTGTGCATGAGCCTTGCTACTGTGCTGTGTGATGAGGGTAAAGAGAACTCATTGAGACAAGGTGCACCTGCTAAAACTGGCAGTAAAACCAGTTGACTACTGGAAATCAGTAGTACCCAGCGCAAACAGAAAGCAAGTCTTTGTTCTTCTGGCACAAGAGAACTTCTTTCCTGTGAGTCCCACATACCAATCAAACATTTACAGGCAAAAGAAAAGCAGCTAGCCAAAGGATTTATATTAAAATAAAGACTACAGATTGCAGTGTGAAAGGAAACAATAAATGCACCACTGAGTCCCATGCCCAGACAAGTTCTCCTCGAGCAGTTCTTCCTCTGAAGGAGATCTGCAAGGAGACAGCCCGAGCCAACAGTTTCTACAGCAACTGCAGAAGCATCACTAGGACGATATTCAAACCCTGCAAAAACTGCAGAAGCATCAGTAAATGGATACTCCAGATACTGAAGGAACATTTGACTGTTTCCCCTGGACTCTCTACCTTCATTGGGCAATTCATTGATCCCACTCAACTTAGCTCAACCCTGTATTTGTCTGTTTCTCTGAAAACTCTTCTGAACCCTCTTCCGCCTTGATATTCTTTCAGAACACTTGTTTCCCTCTAAAATGACATGGAACTCAGCACAGCCATCACAGAAAGTTCACATGGGGCTGGAAGGATGACCGACACCATCCTGTAAAGGAGAGACCAAGTACATCTTTGTATGGTGCTGCTGCAACTTCTCACTCTGGGTGGAATGCTGTTATGACAATGACACTACACTTATGTTGCATTACTAAAAGCACACTTGGAAGCGTCTCAACGGGAACCAAAACAGACCTATGTTACTACCCAACTACACAGAAAAAGCAGATCCATTTGTAACATGGTGGTTATTTTAACACTAATGCAGAACCCATATTAAGGAACACAAAATACTGCACCTCTGCACTTGCTAAATTTTTCAACTAAGGACTGTAATTTATTGAAGAATGTTTAAGACAGGCCATATCTCATTTCCTTTTTAAAAATCTGCTTTAAGTCACACTGCCTCAGCAGTTGTGGCTTTATCAGCAGTTCCATATAACCGCTCTTTGCAAGAGTTTAGAAAAAACTCTGCAGTCTTACTTTGTTTCACCCTGAAACTTGGCATAAAGCTCAGGCTCCTGACCCATAGCAAGAAGTTAAACAACATTGCTCATTTGTTTTTAAAACGGTCAGGAAGTCTCCAGTTTCAGGCTCTTCAGTGTTTGGGGTGGAGGTGAGCGGTATATACAGTCACAATCCAGGAACATTCAATATTCAGCCCCTGTCTGCGAAGCACAGGGGTTAATCAGAGAACTGGCAAAGATGTTCTTTGAAAACTGCTCTTATTATTGGTTTATTACATAAGGCCACAGCCACAAAACCGGATTTTTGGTCAAGAGTTCACTACTTATATAATGCTGACTCCCAGTTACCTGCTTAAACACTATCTTTTTATCTCACAGGCTAACAAAAGGAAAATGACTGAATTCCCACAAAAGATAAAGCAGACTGTATGGAAATAACCAACCTGCAAAAGACAGTCTTATTCCCACACTAACGTTAGTAGAAAAGAAACATAAAGATGTAATATTTTGGTTTTATTTTTGTGCTTTTTGTCACGATGGATTGAAATAGTACCATCACTATTCAGATAGTGACAGTTGTTTTTCCCAAAATGCGAAGTACTATGAAATCTAAAGTGGAAAAGTATTCTATGAGTTCTTAAAGCATAAGCATACAAAGACAGCTCCTAGATCAAATTTATTCCTTAGCAGGCTAGTTTTGAAGGAATAGAGTAGTTCCAGCCAAGCATCTTTTAATACAAAGCAATATAAAAATATATTTACCAGCTACAGACAGCGTCAGGTTTCACATAATTTGCCAAGGCTGAAAATTCAACCAAATTTTTTAAATAGTTGAAAATACCATTTACAGGAGGTTCTTGTTCGCCTCCAAGGTGGGAGTCATGATTCTTTTCTCTTACACAAATTTAGACAACTGTGTTCTCTCTTCAGCCTCCTGGCCATCTGTAGAGATGAGGAGGTGTGTACAGATGTGGGCTCAGAGCAGAACAAGCTACTTCTCTGAGCTCATATTTTTGGCAGTCACCAATTTCACCCTCACCCACCAGAAGCAAAGAAGTTATCAGCCTTGTTTCCCCCCAACTTCCCAGTATTTGCCTGCCTTCCTGACTTTTCTAGAAAACTTGTCACCATATCTACCAGAGTACATTTATTACTGGTTTTAAAGTAGCAGGTTTTGTAAGAGAGGGAAACATTTCAGGTCTTTATAGGGGAACTCCAGACATGAAGAAATCAAATTGTGCGGTAAATCAGTGGCAGAACCTGAAAAGGGGCCAAATGCACCCCTAATCAGTACTGTCTATCACCAGACCTTCGCTGCATCAGAGTGCTGCTCTGTGTCTGGTATTAAAGAGTTTACTCACTGGGCTTTTTACCACCTTCCAGTTTTAGAAGGAAACCTCACAATTACTCGGGGCTTGGCTGTGATGCACATAACATAACATCCCTGGTTTCCATGCATAAGAAACACCACATTTCAAGTCTACAGAAGCCCAGTGAGACAGCCACCCCTCTTTAAGGTCATCCAAATGGCATAGCTGATTACTGTAAAGAAACAAATTAAGTCTCCATATGATTAAAGACTTGGACAGCATAACTGGGTAACCAAAGCAGCTCTAATCTATTTGTTAAGTCCAATTATCTAGACATCAAATCAAGAGATCATGAAGCATTAGAGCGTTAAAGAGCTGCTTACTAAACATGTTTAGCTCTCCAAAAAGATGACAGTCACTAAGAATCTATGGCATGGAAAAGGCTTTCTTCAAACCAGAGATGGGGAGAAACCAGTTCTTGGGCATTTAGGTTTTCCTCTCATCTTCTGTAGATCTGAACCAACTATCAGAGTAAAGAGAAAGAGATTAGGATTGGAAGTGGAAGAGGAGTAGAAATCCAAGTGTTCCAAGTCTCTGTGCCATATGCATTTACAAAATAATTTGAGCAGATATCTGAGATTACATATTACATCTGAGATCTCATTTCTCAGTTTAGAAATGTCAAAAGTCTTTGTGAGGCAAATAAGATGAGCCCAATCTCCTCTTCTTTAGTTAGAGTCCAGCCACCAGCTCCAATAGATTCTTAGGTAGGATTTCAATCTAATTTACTTGAGGTTAAAAAAAATAATAAATTCCAGTCCTCACTGCACTTATTGTTCAGGAAGGGACCTACAGAAGCCAAAAACTGAAGCTGTAGAATTTTTTTTCTCTTTGTGTCAGGGTGAGGAGTTACATAACTAACATTCATCTAAATTATTACATTAACAGAAGACCCCACACCTTGGCACACTTTTTATGTCTATATATAAAAAGAAAAAAAAAAAACAGTCAGTCAGAATTCTAGAATCCACCTCCATAGTAAAGTACAACCCAACCTGAAATTTCTCCTACTAATCTACTCTAAAATCAGTCCAGGCTTGGCTCTGGGGTGCACAACCACCACAATATGTGGTATTACAGGGCTAAACACTTCCCAGATTTTTATGGGAACCTTCCAATCCACAGTTTTCTCTGCAAGCACTTTATATAGTCTTACAGTTTTACAGACTTCCATCTTGTCCTTTATGGATTCCTTGCAACCCCTTCCTTTCAACTATCCTACTCGAAGCTCCGTGTTCCCTGCTGGTCCCATCATACCTCAGATTTCCAGTGGCTGCATGTATTCTCTGGTACTTCGCTCCCTGAAGACACACACCGTACAGCTGCTGCTCCCTCTTCTATTCCAGGGTCTTTTCCATTAAAGCAAATACTCAAAAATTGACATATTATACATACAGAAATCAAGCAAAGTAGATAAGGAAAGCAGAAAAGTACTAATCGCGTGGAGGCTCAGAAAGCAAACTACAGTACCCCGTAACCACAGAAAAAGAGCAAGTTTCCATATGCAAAGAGCTGCCCCTTCAGCACAGAAGTATCAAAAAATAGGAACAAATGACTAATTTTTCTTCTTGCCTTCATACTGGAAAACTGATGTCTTCGCCCAGATTCAGCATCAGTTACACAGGATCAGAACATCACACCGCTTCCTCGCAGCGGCAGCGCTGGAAAAACCAGCCACGCAGGTTGTGCAGGCTCAGGGCTGGGGGAGCCATGCCCAGGACCAAGTAATTAACACCATAAATAGCTGTTATTCAAATTCAACACCAAAATTGATTAAATGTTAACACATAATAGTCAGCACTTTCATCCTCTGATAATCATAGAAACAAGTAACACGTTAACAAAACCATCTACAACCCAATCCCATTCATCTTATCTACAGAAGCTTACGCGGTTGGAGCCTTTATGGTCACAGTACGTACTGGAGCAGAAAGAGCACAGTTTCACTCCACAGCTGACTCCCACCCCACAGAGAACTCCAATGCTTCCCCC
>JAOXJM010000007.1:4256422-4286959 GCA_026413425.1 Tringa solitaria
CGGCGGGGGGTCCCGGCCCCGGCGCAGCCCCCCAGGCCCCGGCCCGGCTCCGTGGCCCCGTCCAGCTCCTCCGGCTCCGCAGCGGCGAGCGGGGCTGCGGCACGTGACAGCGCCCGGCGCCCCCATAGGCTGGGGCTGCCGGGCAACGTGAGCCCGCCCCTTCCCTGCACCTGAGAGAGAGCCTTACGCCAACTGCGTAGGGGGATGCCCGGCCGCCGCGCCAATTCCGTAGCGGCGCGGAACCAGCCGTTTCCTCCCTCCTCGCGGCCAGGCCAGCGCAGCCTTACGGAATTGGCGTAAAGCTGCTGGGCTCGGCCCGGCCGGTTTCCTACCTGGGGCCGCTACTCCTTGCGTAAACTGCGTAATCCCGCCCGTCGCCCGGGCTCTCTGCAGTTCGGAGAGCTCCTGCAGCTACGTGGGTTAGGAGCGGCCAAGCCTGCTCCCAGGAACGCCGCTTGCGTAAAGCCCCTCAAAGAGGTTAGTGTTTCTTACGAATTCTTCGTAATGTCGTCAACGCGGGCGCTGCACCTGAGAGGGCTCCCGTTGCGCAAATGCCGTAGGTGCTAGCGTACCGGGCGCAGAGTGCGTAAGCGGCGCGGTAGGGTCCTCCCCATCCCCGTCTGAGGGGCGGCCGGGCCCGGCGGCGCGGCGGGAGGCAGGTGTGTGTGTGTGTGTGTGTGTGTGGGGAGGACCGTCCCTGCCCCGTCCCCGCTCGGGGCGGGCAGGATCCGCCGCCCCCGTACAGGTGCACCTCAGCGGAGACTGGGCGTGTGGTTTCACCGTCAGCCGGCCCCGCTCGCAGCGGCCCGTGGCCGTGAGTGTGAATACTCACCGCCGGCAGAGCCGGCCCCGCTGAGGGGGCAGGAGGCGGCGGGCGCTGACAGGGCCGCGGGGCCAGAGGGAGGGATGGGGCAGGGCTGAGGGGAGGGGGTGAGGTGTGAGGCAGGGCCCTGGCGCCACCTCACCGGGCAGGGCACGTCCTCCATGGGTTTTATATCCCAGAGCAAAATCTAAAGGCAGCAGTTTCCTAAATTGAGCTGGGAAGTGGTGGTTCCATGTGAGCAGTTGTTCTCCGTGTGGCATCCTCGGTGGTTGTCTGAGGACGTTAAAATCCAGTCAGCTTTGTGGCGTGTTTAGGCAGGTCGGGCTTCACAAGGCACACGGCGTTCATTGGTCTCCATCTTCCTCTCAGAAGGGTCTAGGTCAGCTCTCAGCTGCCCTGCGGTCATTCTTCCTGATCACGGACATCTGACTGTCCTGGACCAGATGGGCACCGTGGTGAAGCTGAAGCAAAATCTCTGTTTTTCATCAGACTCTTCAGAGAAGTGCTAGCATGCTAAAGCCTTTAGGTGTGAGGAGGGAGGGTGGGTGAGCTGGTGGGTTTTTTCTTCTTTACATTTCATATAACCATTATGGTTTTGCTTCAGCATTCAAATGGCCATCGGCTTCACGTGAGCGCTTCAAAATTTCTGCCAGGTTCCTACGTTAAGCGCCTTTTCAAACTCAGCTTTCAACGTGTAAGTCCACGGCAATCATATTGAATATCACTTTTTACACTTTTCAAAACTAATTTTATACAGGCTGTAAAGATGAAAAGCTGTTGACTGGGGAGCTCTCTGCCAAAATAATCCGTACACAGCATGCTGTGCTGAAGCGGCCTGTGAGGGAACTTTGGCAAAAGGCCGTAGGATCAGGAGATTTGCAGTGCTGAAGTGAAACAGTAACTTTCATTCAAAAGAGCGATTTGCAGCATTAGAGTGGAAGTGGAAAACACGTGTGCCTGAATAACTACGTGTAGTGAGAGGTCCAGCTTGTTCTAATTAAATACAAATTTTACATACTTCTTTGCAAGCCTGTGTGTAAAGTGTCACTCTAGTTCTGAACAGTCATAGTTCTACGTTTGTAACAAACTTTTATCTCATTATTTTTAAGTAATGAAAGGAGAGACAAATTTGAGGAATCTCAATTACTGCTTTCAAGTCTAGAATCTAGAGGTTTCAAAGCAATGAATGAGTTTGGCTGAATCTCCCGTGTGGCCTTAAAATGTTAATGTAGGCCCTGAGAAGGGGCGAGAAGATAATAGCTAGAAAAACAAGGACTGGTCCAAGGACTTAATGTGAGAACGTTTTTATTTGAAACTGATTACAGCAAGTAGAGACACGGTACAAATATAGGCCAGAGGAAGGCTGCTGGAGGAAGTTGTGGAATAGGAAGGGGCAGCTGTGAAAATTAGTGGCTGTTCAGTGAAGCTGGAAGTGCAGTAAGGAGAGAAAAATCTGCAAGAGATGGCATCTCAGATAGTAAGGCTTTTGCAGAGGCAGAAGAAAGATATTTTCAGCTGTGGTCTGAGTGAAATCTTAAATTTTTCTGTTGAGTTCTCCCTTGGGCTAATGATTTGCCAAGGGCAAAAACACAGAGGAAAGGGGATTGATGGATTAATTTAGAATACAGGGGATTGGAAGAGCTTTGGTGCTGCAGTACAAGGATATAAATTTAACAAGGAAAAGAGCATCTGAGGTTTGGAAAAAAAGTTAACATCTGTCTTTAGGCTTCATGGAATAAAAAGGAAGAAAATTGAATTTATATCTCTAAGTGTACGCAATAAGAAATGGGGACTTGAATTGTGCCAAAAGCAATCTGGAATTAGATTTACCTTGATGAAAGCTAAAGTAATTAAGAATAATTATGCTCTTTCCTGGGACAAAATATTGGCATAGAAAGATGTTTTTTTAAAACATATAACTATGATGGAAATAATACATGTTTCCTGCAGGTCTTTTCATAGACATATTTAAGACATTGTCACGTGTTCTTGAATGTTACCCCTAGAGAACTGAGGGAATCACAAAGGCTGTAGAGATGCAGAGACTGAGTTAGGTGAGACACTTTGTTGGAGGTCACACACACAGCAAGTAGCATAGTCTGGATTAGAATTCCAAGCCTGGTGCTCATTGCAGTAGGCTGTCCTCACAGTCAGAGCAGAAGCAAATATAAAGGGTGATGTTATCTTTGAAAATACAAAGTATATGTTGTTGGTGTGTAACTTGGAATTTTTTTTTTTATTTTTTTTTGAATGAGGTTGACAATCTAAATGACTCTGGCAAATGTAAACTTTCTAGGAAAAGTGAGTGTGGAAAGGGAACTCGTTTTTAACTCCTGAATACTGCATAGTGGTTTGTCCTGTCTCTTTATATCTTCTGACTGGTCAGATAAGGTTGGATGGTCTAATTTTAAGTGTACACAGGTACTGTGTAGGTTTTGTGCTGTAACAAGTGTATATAATGGAATAAAACCAATTATATGAGGAAAGTGTACAAATCTGAGCTGCTAATGCAGAGAACAGTCATGGTGACTGAAGTCTTCTAAGACTCTTTCACTGATGTTTACTGACACAGTAGATGTAGAATTAGTTTGTAAAAATAATCTCTGTTCTGGACTGATTTTCTAGGTTGTAGATCTCATACCCGATTATACCATATGCTATAAATGTGATAAAGATATTTTATTACCAGTATTAAATAAAAAATGGGGGCAAAGCAGGAGCTAGTATGTATGACCAGCATGTGAAAGCAGTTCTCCTGGGGAGCAAAAAAACCCAGAAAAACAGAGGGACCCTTTACAGGAAGTTGTTGATAGCTACTGGGTTTAAGCTTGGAGTGAAGCAGGCACTGAAATCTGCAGGCAGGCAGCCCCAAGAGCTGGTGGACTTGGATGATGTAGCATCAGCTACAAATACTACATTAAGGACTAAACGGCTATTAGCTATAGTAAAGGGAAGAATCCTAAGTGAGCAAGGATGAAATGTAACCTATCAAATTTCAAGTGGTTGGTATTGTTTACAGACAAATGGGAATGTTCTCTTAGTGCCTGAGGGAAGAGGTATTTTTCTCTTGTTATAACTCAGAAAAGAAATCTCTGTTTGAGACTCACCATTGTCCAGTGACCCAGTTCTTTATGGGTTTCAAATTCTGCCTTTAGACATGCACTAAAGTTAATGGGATTTGTGCAAAGATATCTGTGGATAGAATTTGAATTAGGAAAAAATAACTCTATATGAGGAGTGTATTTTTAAAATCTCCATAGAAAAAGCTACCTTTACATGTGAAATTAGTCTCATAAGCTTCACAAGAACTTAAAAATAACAGAAAATTGGAAAATTTGAAAAGGAACTTACTTGATTTTACATCTTTTTAACCTATAAAAACAAATAATTACATGTGCTTAACTTTAATTTCAGCGGGACTAATCACACATTTAATGTGGCTGTTTGCATGCTTTGAAGCTCGGCAGTGTTTGAATACTTTCCACACAGGAGGCTTGGATTTAGGAAGGTGATAAGCTAAGAAGATGACTTGTGAGTGTGAAGTGTTTTGAAGAAAATCTTGATGTTTGAAAAAACAACTCATCTTTAATGACAAGAATGAAGTTGGAAACAATTCCATGCAAAATAAAACAGTGTCCAGAGCCCCTCTTCTCTCTTTCTGTATTTGCTTGTGTGGAGAGAATTCATGAGAAAAGAAGGGAGGTAGAATGCCAAAGGATACAGAAAACAAAGTGGAAAGTCATGATGTCATCTGGCTTCTACAAAAAACCCCAACAACATAGAGAGCAGAAGGTGAAAGTTACAAGGTTATAAAATAAGCAGCATAAAAATAGATGTTGAGCAGATTAAAGCTGCATTCAGAAAGGGTAAACTTTTTTTTTTTTTAAATCCACTATCTTTGCAGGGCAAAGTATTGTGCCAGTATCAAAACCCAGATTCAATAAAAATATTTCTGCAGATCTGCATTAAAATCAAAGGCTAAATATCTGAGTAGTCAATTGCTGGCAGGGGTCTGGGGGCGCGGGAAGGGAAATCAGCAGTGAAAACTTGGCAGATTTTAATTGAATCTGTTTCTCTGCAGGATGTGGGCAGAAGATTCACAGTGGGGGAGAAGGAACGTGAGATGATATCAGTGCTAGGGTAGTCTTTGCTGGGGTAGATAAGCATTGCCGTGGTAGGTGTCACTGTGTGGGGGCACTGAGCTCCTGAAAGCATGTCCAAGTCTTATGGTGTTTATGGTGGGACTGGTGGGACGTGAGCCTGGGTTCTCACCACGTCGCTGGGAGCGCGGGTGCTGTTGGGGTTTGCGTTAACGGGGGCTCAGAGGGTCTGTTTCCTAGTGAGGATCCTGCAAAAGTTGATTAACTGAGTTCATGTTTGTAGTTCTCAAAAGCCATCTCGCTGTTCCTTGAGCATCCCACGTTGTTCCTTGGGGTCAGGACTTGTTTTGTGTATACTTGATCCCAGCTTTTATTTTTTTGTTTCATGCCGTTCCTCATTTCTGTTTGGCCCACAGCTACTAGATGGTTAATCTGTGGTGTGATGTTGGAAAGAGTTTTATTCTGAAAAAGGCTTACAAGATCTGTATTCATTTTTTAAAAAAAGTATCTCTCAGGCATAAAAGGGAGAGAATCAAGCAGATGACTATCCGGTGTAGAGGGTACTTCAAAATCTAGAATCTGTTCTGCAAAACAAAAGATGACGTGCGTCAATCTGGCAGTTCTTTGTGTATCCAGCTCATTACTAAGAGGGTTGCAGTATTACTTGCTAATATCTGGTGCAATCCTGAATGGCAGTCGTTTGACTTTGGACTGGAGCAATGGAGATAAAATGGTACTGGAGGAAACTTAGGCACTGAAAGAGGAGGAATCACACCATGAAATGTACCACAGTTCTCTCCAAGTCCCAGAGCAGGCTCTGTGGGGTAACATTTCAGAGATCTTTTTAGCGATAGGGATGAGGATCAGCTTGAAAAGCAAGCAAAACTGGAACCAAGTAAGTGGGAAATACTTTCAGGTTATGACTAATGCAATTATTAGAGAGGCTACTGCATGCACTGTGGTGGATTTAGCCTCAAATAGGAACAGAAGTTATGCCATGTGTGATTGATTCCAGGTTGGGTTACGATTTAGAAGTGCAATTAGTGAGTCATTTGCTACTTTATATCAATTATTAAAAACAACAAAGGTCTAGGTTAAAAAAAAAAAAAAAAAAGAAAGAGTGCATATCTCAATACGTGCTGCTCTACTTGTTAATCTTCTGATTTCCCACTTGTGTTTGGTGTGTCTGCGCTGAGTGTCGCAGCACAGGGTGTTCCAGGCGCTGCCCAGTGAGCTGCTGGTCGCTGGACGGCACTCGGCATCACCGGCCCTTTGGTCCCTGCGCTGCCTCCCTCCTTACTTCGTTTGGCCAGAGCCAGCCCAGGTGGAGTTGTCTGTAGCGACCCCGCAGATCAGCAGCTTCTGAACCATTTATAGACACAAGTGCTTCAATCTTATTTTTATAGGTGCTGTTCAGGGCGCAGCGCAAGGCAGCCAGCCTCGGCCATCCTGACATCTGCGTTGTTTTGTAAACTGTGCCGCCTTCAGCCCACTGGTTGTGTCCTCACCCCCATCTGGCAATTGCTCAATCTATAATTAAAACATTTCCACCTGTGGCCCTGACAAAACTCATAGCGGTAAACAGGCTTCCTTAAAGTGGGACGGTGCATGTGCAGACATGTTTTCTGCTGAGATTATTTCATTGTGGTGTGTGTCCCAGCACTGTTTCCTGAGAAATTAAAACTTTGTAGTAAGTTTAGTGTGTTTGTGTTTTTTTTCAAAGTACGGATTGCATTGCTCAAATGGAAGGAGAGTGAAGTCTTTCACAGGACCCCTGCCATATTGCTCGTCACTGACGTAGGAGAGAGGGGGACATGATCGCTCCTGTCAGCATGGAGGAAAAAACAGTAATTGTAATTCCTGTCTCAAGGTGCTTCTGCAGGTTAGTGGAATCTAACAAACTCTTGGTGATGGTACAGTGTCAGTCTTTACAGAAAGGGAAGTGAGACAAAAGGGTCGTTACTGACTTTGTACCCTCTAACATCACTGATACAACAATTACAGACCCTGGGGAAAGGCAGAGAGATCAGGCCATGGGACGTGGCCAGGCTCATGGCTTTTCTCTGAGTGGAATCTCCTGTTGCTGCTTTCAGAGACACAGTGTCAGGGTACACAGGAGCATTGAGCTCACCCAGTAAAGCAGTCCTTATGCAATAGGAAGGCCTGCATTGCATTTAATTGTAATTTCTAATTAAGGTGGGGCCCTAAGTGTCATCTGAAGGCTTCTGCTCCTTAACATCTCTCTGTTGGGAATCTGGGCTTTAACATTTTTCTTTCCTTGTGAATGGAAGTGCTTTTAGCTGTTGTGCAGGTGGGAACGTGGGGTGACTGCTGGTTACATGGTGTCTCTGCTTGTATGGTCAGTGCAAGGGAAGGTGACAGAAAGAATGGTCTGCAGTCATGTTGGAGCTGAGCACGTGAGGTTGGTGGTTTCTCATTGCAATTTGATGGCATAAAGTTCCAAAGATTGACTGTCGATCTGCACCTCTCCTCCCCAGAGAAGCCTGGACTGTATGAACAGGCATCCAAAGTAGGACTGAACTTCACAGTCCTTAGGTACCCACAGTTTTTTGTCTTAGTACTTTGTAATGCACATTTGAGATTTCATCCTGTGATTGCTTAATTCTCACGATGATTGTGGTTGATGTGGTGAGCCCTTAGATGTTACTGGGATTGGAGACATGATGAACCAATCTGGAAATCACTGGTTTTCCATTGTGCGGGTAGATATGCTGCATGTTTATCTCTTATCAATATGAGCTAAGTATTTTCACAAATATCAGTGGCAAGTAGATAAATATTTGGGGGAATACTTACCTCCTTTCTAGAAAAACGATGACACAATTTGAAGGGTTATTGTTTTAGGGAAGAGCGTGATTGGACCAGATAAGAGAAGACAGGAGTTTAGTGCAGGTCTTTAGACAGATATATTAGGTGTCTGTTTTTCCTTTTCCTTTGAAGTTTAGGATTGAAAACCTGCCATCACTCCAAAGTAGAAACAACTTGGGTGGCCTTTTTATCACTAATAGGCAGAGTAACTAGGCAGGACTGTGACTCCGCTGAAAAGAGGCTCTGTCATACAAGAGGTTTTCCAGGTCAAGATGAAAAGCATAATATCTCTCATCACATGAGCCTTTGTACTGCGCCCATAATTTCTAAATGCTTTTGGTTTATCTTTAATGTTTATGCTGCTATCAAAAATAAACCCTGCTTCCATCTCTGCGGGTGTTGTATTTAACATCAACAGTGAATAGGCTTTTTCATTCCTAAATGCTAATTTTCTTTCTGTTTTCAATCTGTTTCTGGTACAAAAAGTTTTTGTTTTCAGTGGTGTGGGTTTTCTCTCTTTGTTTTGGGGTTGGTTTTTTTTTTTTTTCACTGCATGTTTTCTCCTTCCTATATCTGTTTTTGTCTATGGCTATCTGTATTTTTTTGATGGAAGCAATAGTTGAGTGTATTGATGACCCTGAAGCCTAGAAACTGAATCAGAGTTTGTCTGAGCACAGCTGGCAGTACAGTCATAATAATAATTTAAAAAAGCTTTATCAAGATTCATTTTCATGAGCAGAAAGTGGAAAACTTAGGAATAATAGTACTTGTTATATAGAAATAAAATGCTTTGAAATGTGGTCAGAAATTGGGTCTAAAAATCTTGGTATGATGAGAAATTTGGTTATAATGAAGTAGTTTTATAACTTCTTTAAAAATTTTGTGAGACTACAGCCAGAATTCAATGGTGTTTGGAAAATGTTCACGAGCTGTACCCTTGGGATAAAATGCTGACCTTGTTGAAGCTGGTGTGAGTGTTCCCTGAAGGTACTGGTACCCAAACCCACGGGTCAGAGCAGTTTGTAGTTCCGATGTCTCTTCGTCTCAAAGAAGTTGAAGTTCTAGAACGAACAGATTCGGTCCAGCACACAAAAACCTACATCTGACAAACGGGTGCTGGCACCTCCCTCTCACCAGAATCACAGCAAAAGCCTTACTCTTTGAAATCTGTTTTCTCTCTCCCGTGATAGCGCGCTGCGTTCCTTGCATCGCGTAAACTACAAGTAGCAATATTTGAGACTCTTTACCCCACGTAGCCAGTGTGCTGCTGCTTAACTCACTGCTATTGTCTTAGAGACTGATAAACGGGAAATAGATCTGCAACAGGTACAGGTCCCAGTCCATATTGCATACATTTTCTCATGTTTAGTGTAACACATCTATGAGTGTAGAAATGCCCTGATCTGTCTGTTGTCTTTGGCTTAAACTAGAAAGTTCCCTTTGAATTTTTGATCTAAATTCACTTGCATTATGAATGGGAAGTTGAATGCTGTTGATGTATCTTGTTGGGTTTTTTTTTATTTTATTTTTTTTATTTAATTAACCCACCAAATCATTTTAATGCAGGTATGTATTGTTATCCTATGTTGCTTTCCTATTACAGATACTATTCAGCTCTTCCGCCTCTTATGCTTTGATGTGCAACCTTTCTATCATTTAACTCAACAAAGAAATGTAAAAATTCTACTAAATGCAGGGGTTCATGGAGCTATGACTCTCTATTTATCCCACTTGCTATTTGATGACCTAAATGATTTCAGCTCTTCTAATTACTTATTTAAGGACTATTGATCTCTCAGGTTTCTTCTGGGAGGCCTTACGGAATAGTATATCACACAGATAGCATTATAGTTGCCTGCAAATTAAGGCAAGCAGACAGACTGTTGTAACATTGTAGTAACCAGGCAGGTGACTTATTTTAGGCTTATTTTAGATCTTTGTGAAAAATTTATGTACTGTTTTAAATACTAAAGAGCTGGAGTTGTTGCAGTACTGAGAACACAGCTATATGTCGGATTGCAGTTGGATCTTCCTAGTGGAAAGCCCCACAATTATGTTTTAAAGACATTCAGCAGGTAGAGCCCTTTGCAGGGAACCCCAGAGGTCTGAGACACTGCCTTCAGCTTCCCATTCCTGGAGTGCTGGTGTGGTCACAGGGGAGAGAGAACAAGACTGGGAGATTTAGTAGATACAGAAGTGTTGTAGCATTGGGAATTAACGTGATCATCATCGTTCATTGTGTTTCCTGATAGCTTTTTCAGGATAGTATTTAAAATGCTTATATTTAAAATTATGAAAACCTAGTATATATGGTTCTGTAAGGATGATCTTTGAAATTTTCCTGCTCCATGTCCAAAAGTGTTCTGTGTTTGATGTCATCAGTCAGCTCTCACAGATAGCGCTACGTGACCCCTGTCAAGTCTCTAATAAAGTGCTGTGAAACAATTTTACTGAGTGTTGGGATGTTCCTGCTGACTTGCAAATAGGTCCTCTTTCCGTGACAAGAGGCAAGTGGCTAATTTGATTTGTTTCTGAATATCATAAGGGTCACTGGAAATGGGGACTGCAATAATAAATAAATAAATAAGTGCTCCTGACATTTCATGGGGGAAGACTTTCTTCTGAAGTTCTGTTTACATCGCATGATCTAATAGACAAGTTAGTTACAACTTTGAAGTTTCATAGCTTTATTATTCAAGTCACTGCTCTGTGGTCCAGGGAATCTGTACTGCAGGGTGTGAGATCGAGACCGGTAACTAATAATTTAGTCAAGATCTGAGGGAGATGAGGTCTTATTGCCCAGGTTAAACAATTCCAGTAATCTTCCTAAATATCAACTAACACTTTGCTTTTCTAAGGTCTGTTGAAAATGGCAGGTGTTTTGATCATGCTTATGTGTTACCAATGAAGTTCCTCTTCCTTTGCTGTTAAAGCCAGGAAATATTTTCTGAGATTCAATAAATGTTTCTTTTAATTTATTTTGCATATTCCCAATTAATCTTTAAAGACAAAGTTTTCCCAACTTTGATAAGTGATTCAATGGGATATGTGAAGAGTATGCAGTATTTTTAAAGGATAGTTTTCTATGGGGCACTTCAGTGGGAAGCGTGCTAACAGATGTTCATAATTTATATGTTTGAAGCCAGCATGGTGTATTTGCTGTAGATATCATTTAGTGTAATAAGGTTTCATTGTGTGCAAAATTAAAATGTTTTTTAATCATTGGAAAATTTAAAATGTGGAAATCAAAAGAAAAAGGAGGTTTTCCTGTTTCTTTTCAGTCCTGCTGCATTGTGCATCTTGCAGTTAGTAACCAACCTGCGTATCAGCTCTCCCACTGGATAACAATCTTCCAGGCTTATGCTGCCTGTACCCTGAAGCGCAGCTGCTCTTCCCCAGGGAGGGCAGGATGCAGGCAGCGCTGCTTCTCTATTCTCTGCTCACTAATTGATCTCTGGCTTGGTGACTTCCAGCAAGGTCACAGGATTGGCAGCTACAAAAACAAGGTTCTGTGGAAAATTTAAAGGGGAAGAGGAGAAGTACCTGGCATGGGATGGGTTGGGTTTCTTGTTTGTTTGTTTTTAAATTCATATTTTTATTTGATTACTCTGCTATTTTGCTTCTGCAGAAGTCTAAAACTTGGAAATGACTGATACCAGAAGTTTGTCCATGGTGACCTGTTCCTTCAGTTAGTGAGTAATGCTGTTTCCTGAAAAGTATTCTCTCTTTGTAATTCTACTTCTGCCTCTACTGTAACAGGGCATCAGCATTCTAATCATAGTGCAGATCCTGTAAAGGCAAAATGATTTCTAAGTGAGTGTAGTGTGATCTCCAGTTTCTTTCTTTGCAGAAGACTTGTCGTGCTGGTCTTGAAAGGCATTCATGTGTGGTTTTAGCAAAAGGGCTTGAAATCATATACACTGCTTCCTCAGAACTGATGCTCTGATGAATTCAGGCGCTTTATTATTTCAAAGGTGATGGAAATTTGGGGTTAAAAAAACCAAACAACAAACCAACCTAAACTGTCAGTCTCCAAATGCCATGGTGTGTGCTGCTCATTAAACACTGTGCAAGTAGCGCTGGCTGTCTTTGTCATTGTTGCAGTAATGCCCTTTTTATAACGCTCTGAATGCGGCGGCTGGGCTCAGCAGGTAGCACTACAATGGGCAGGGCCTCTGCTCCAGGGCCACATGCTGTCTCTTCTGCTGTTCTCCTGGAGCCGTTCTAAGGATATGTACATGCGGTTTTTTAAAGCTGTGTAGCATGCTGCATGTGTCTAGTCTAGCAAAAGCATGTGCGAACTGCAAATAAGAAGATGCATTAGCAAAGCTTAAGTGCTTAAATACTTGAAAAGCAGAAGAGTCTACAGGGTTTGAATAAAGGAAATGGTCCAAACTGCACGAATGCAAGGCTGGAACACTGAGGGCAGAATCAAGCCGTACTCCATTATAAGGGGTTTCATGAATGGTGTGGCAGAGACTGGAAAAGGGGTTTGGTTGACCTGGTAAGACGTGTGATCTTGAAAATACAGGGATCATTCCAAAATTTTGTGAAGATATTGATCTGTTAGAGAAAAAAGCTGGAGCAAAGAAAGATTGACAGATGGCCAGTTTTTCTGGATCTGTGGATGGATGCAGAGGTCAATGCTGTTGTCATAGTTACTTAAGAACCTGGGATACCCTGATGCTAAGAGCCATAAAAATAGTTAATAAACATTATAAAACATTTGCTTCCTATGAAATCCTGCCTGCAAATTTCTGTTTTTACCTGAACTTTTCCAAAAGAAGGATTTTCAGGAATTTGGCAAATCCCAGGTTTATCACATTAAGTTTATACATTCATATTTTTCCAGGCTTCATGCCCAATAATGAAGCAAAAGAGAAAGGTGTACTTTCCAACTAGCTCATGCAGCATTTGAGGCACCAATATGCAATATGCAATTTTAGAACTAGGCACATTTCAGGAAATAGAGGAGTACACATGTGGAATGGGAAACTCACATGTAAGTAAGTCTAGGAATAATAGAGGGATACCAGTTATGGTAACTCCTCACCTATGCTGAAATAAGATGCAAATGAGGATTTCTCAATTCTAGCAGCTGTGACTTAGGTTTGGAAAATATTAATGTAAAGGCCGAAAAAAAAATATTCTAAGCAACAGTTCTGAATTAATGGAAGTTTGGTAGATAGTGTATTCAGTCTCTGAAGTAACTACTTCTGTTGAGAATTTGTAAATTACATTAAATAGTTGGTTTCTCTTTCACAAATGCAGTTACTGCTTGCTCTGATTTTAACCCATATTTGTTTCTTCATGGAAAGTTAACAAATCAGCAGTAGCAGTAATAATTATTCTAGATCCTGAAAGTTACCACTACTGGAACATCTTGGTGTATTTATGCTTATTCTCTGTCTTCATTTAGAGTGTCAGAAGAGCCCACAATATTTGGATAAATGCATACTTTGTAAATAGAGCACTGCTATTTGATGAAGTGCAGCTGCTGTACATAGAGCCAGCTTGGCTAACCTGGAAATTGGCTAAACGAATTTCAGTTAATTGAAGTTTTATTAAATGGTTTATACTAAGATGATGTTTAATTTTGTCAGTGTTTCTAGATTAGAGTTTTCTTGTGTGGACAAAACAAACAGTTATTATTAGGTGAAAATGTCATTTGGAGGTTTGTGATATTTAATTCTGAGGTTAAATGCCTGTGGTTTATAAACTCTGTCCTGAACTTCAACTTGTACAGTCTGTTCAAAGTTTCCTGTCAGAAAAAAAACCAGCTGATAAAAGTTACTTGTCCTTAAAGAGCCTTTTTCCTAATCCTGCTTTACTAACTATCATATAATTGGAAGCATTCTGGCGTGGAGCGTGTCAGCAGTGATGTTCTGCCACATTGTGTGTAACTTACTCTGGCGTTACGGAGTTGGAGACGCGGGTAGAGAGGAGTAAAGGCTTGGACCAAATTTGTAGGGAGCAGAAAGAGTCCGTATGCCCAAGGTTAGGCATAAACTTAGCTCCCAGTGCTTGGCTCAATCCATCTGTAAAAGTCCTGCAAATGCAAAATTGTCAGTTCCCTTTAATTTATTTATAGATCAGATGAATAGTTATTGTTGTATGTATTTATGAGGTTCGCAATGTCATGCAGGTTCTGAAAAGGCTGTGAAAGAAGTGGAGCGCATAGATGCAGTTTGTGAAGGGCCCCTTGGATTGGCTTAAATGATTTTTCTTGTGGCTGGACCTTGCAGTTTGCTCCTGTGTGGGGCAAAGCTGATGAAGTCATGGGGCTGCCCCTCCCATGGGCTGGAAGGTTGTGGCCACAGAATCAGAGCTGTTGCAGCATCTTTAAGGAATAAAATGCGGAGCTTCCTCAGAGGTCTTATGAAGTAGACATTCAGAAGTGTCTGTTTGTAGAATGTTGTTTATTCATGTTGAGAACCAAATCACAGTAACATATTCTGTGTTTATAGTTGCTCTCAATAAGGAATAGTAATTGAATTATCAGCTAAAGACTGAAAGATTAGACACAATGTCTTTGGAAGAGGGGTGTGAAAGCAAGGCTAATTTGATTATTGCAGCAAATCCATTTTCTGTTCATTGTGAGTTGGTTGTGAACCATTGTGATCGTGATGGTTCAGAACTTCTTATGCTCTTTCTGTTACAAAGGTAGCTGGCAGTGTTTGATGTTTTAACTCTTGTGTGAGACATGATACCACAGAGAGGAAACAGAAAATGAACGTGTTAAATTGTCACAAACCCCTGAGCTAATGAATTGATTTGGTACTGTTTATTCTACTAGAACTCACAGTGATTAATTGAATAAATGTTTAAGTTTGAGTCTTTAATTTGTCTATAAATATGTATAGTAATTAATGAGGAGGCAAGAAATAATCTTGAGAGTCACCTTGGGCAGAGAATAAGCATGCAGGATGCATTCTTGGGAAGCAGAAGTGTAATTATGGTATCTAACCTCTGCCACCAAGTGGCAGTTGGATTTCACTGCCTATCATGGCCCCATGCGGAGGAGGTCTGGCTGCAGAGCCACGCTGCTCATCGCGGCCACCGTTGTCACCGATTCAAGGGAAGGGCATTGTGCCTAAGGGAAAGACAAAAGCACGAATATTTTTAATGCAAAATTAGACCCGGGGTTTCAGAAGTTTTCCCAGCACAAAACCAATATCAGCTGCGTGTGTGACTCTGCGTCTGAAGTCGACAGTACTGTTTTCTGCTGTATATTATATATGTATATAATATCTGTACAGGATTCCATTCCATTAAGCTGGAGTGAACCTGTTGTAGAGCACGTTCATGTCTTGTCCTGGATGAGGAAATACTATTGCACAGTGCTGCTTCTTTCCACCAGAATTCCTGTATGCCCTCTGTTCCATACATAATTCAGAAGTAATACATAATTAAAGGACTATAAAGCCACACTTACTTTCATATATTTAAATTACTTGGTGAGCCAGAGATGGCATTTGCCTTCTCTCTGCTTTTGCTTTGCCTTTTTCTATAGTTTGTTGAAACAGTGGGGACCAAAGCCGGGTCAGTTGGAAGCTGTGGAGTATATCTATATAATAAAGTCTAATTAATTTGCAGTTGACAGTGGAAAATATCGGTGTGTTCTGTAGATACTCACTTCCCCTTGTTAGCAACGTCTTTGTAAATTGTAGCTTTTTCAGAGGAAAAAAACCCTACCTTGTTTTCCTCTTGAAGCCTAAGCATCTCACAGCAACAGTAAGAAAACCCTGCACTGGATTGCCCAGACTGTCACACGTCCTAGGAATAGTATCTGTGTGGTAAATGAGTGTGTATAACATCTGTATACTCCTACAGGTCTGCAGCAAAGACTGGCTTCCACACGGAATGAGAAGGAAAAAAATAAATTAGTCTTAGATCTTGAACTTTCTCACTGCTCCATTCTGTTCTGCATTTCATTTCTTTAGAGCAATAGTTAGTGACTGGATCACATGATGGTATTTCCAGTACTTCGAGTGCTATAAATGAGCTCTACATAGAAAGCATTTCTTAGATGCGCTGGGCCTTTTTGTTTCAAACATTGGATGTGTAACATTTTATATATTTAATTGCCATCAAGCAGAGTGTTTGGATACAGCTATTTAGAGCGACTGTCTGTGCTGTTGCAACCCACTCAGGGCCCAGAGGGAGACCGAGGAACAGAAAGAAGTCTCAGATTTCTTTGAGCAATTCAGGATTGCCAAATACTTTGGTTTGTTATGGCTGCTGGGCTATGGGATGGAGGAGTATTGGGAAGATCTGTTCAGAGAACGTTGTGATCTGTTTAGAGATTCAGGGAAGTATTCAGGAAATTGCTGCTCCTCTCTGCTCTGAGCACCAGAACTGTGAAGAAAACATAACTTATGTTGAGCATGAGGTAGAAATCAGTATCTGAAACACCCTTCAAAAACAGAATTGAAAACTGACATCCTTTTACAGCTCATTGCAGAAAAAACCTCCTCTTTAGTTGAACAAGTTAACATTTACAGCAATTTTAATAAAGGACCTCCTGGCAAAAAGAATGGATTGTAACATCTCCAAACCTTCTTTTTATAGATAAAGCAGTGTGTCCCTTGAAATCCATACTGCTCAGTGAAACCTTGCTGGCATGCTTTGTGATGGGGATACATAGTCTTTGATAGTCCACATTAAGCCTTTTCCATTATACGTTGATAATATTTAGTTCCTTCCACTTATGGGATGTTTTCTATTCCATACTTTCTTTCTTTTTTTTTTTCCCCCTTACTTGTGGGTGGAAACAAGCAACAAAAACATTACTCTGTCACTTGACACTTCTCAGGAGCCCCACTACTCGGAATTTGTATGAATACCCCTGTAAAGAGTCTCATGGGGCTGGTGCTCGGCCCGCTCTCCTGCTGCAGGCACTGGCCTGCCCAGTTCCTTTGCCATGGGGACAACCAGCCTGTCCTTGAGGACCTTCTGTCTCTGAGGTCAAGTACCTGAGCTTATCCCACCGCTTATCCCAACCTGTAGTAATTGAGGCATTTTCTGACAGGTCACTGCAAACAGGATTTCACAGCGTGATGATCTCCAGCAGAGGGACTCTCACTATTCTTTTTTTCTTCTTTTTCACACTTCGCTTATGACACCTCCATCTGTTTGCTGTTCTGTGCTTGTGTCGTTGCTGTGAAAAAATAAAATGCAGCCACATCTTTTCTTATCTCTAAAGACAGAACAGATGACAGAAAAGTTCCCTCAAAGCTTGCATGATCTAGTGTTTTTAACTCATTGGGCAGATGTTATTCAGGACTTACTCCCTCTCTCCGTAGTTTTTCTGACCTTTGGCAGTCTCCTGATCATCACAATCTGCTGCAATGTGGAAGGGCTGAGCTTTCTAGCAGCATGCTCTCTGTGGGCCTGAACCAAAGCTTACTATAATTGCTGGCTGTCTTCAATTACTTCACTGGGCTTTGAGTCAGATGGTAAGTGTAGAAGACACATAGTCACTAGCAATCTCTCTGCCTTCTGCTGGCACTTTGACTTCTACCTGTTGTCCCATGAATACCTCAAAATTTTTTGTTATTTTTCTTTTAATCTTCCCATTTTAGTATCTCTGCTTTATGTTCCACAAGCAAAAGCTGCAAAAACCTCTTTGATGTGATTTTCTGTGTACCCCAACCCTTTCCCTTGCTTTCCACAGAAATTCTGTCTCCACTGGGCTCCATGCAGAATGTGAGCACTGGAAGTCCTGGTTGGGCTTGGAACTTGGGGAGCTCACTTCTAGGTGCTGAAATTACAGGTCTGTACACTCTGAATGGAAGAACTGGCTTGGCCTCATCACACACACACAGATAAATAAGTAACATATCTAACTACATGGAGTCCCAAACCTGCTTTTGACTGGTTTCCTTCATTCCCATTTCTTTCTTGCCTTTTCCCCCTCATTATGGGGAGACCAAATTGTAGCCTTTATCCTGATACTGCATTAGGGAGCTGGGGAAGAAGAGTGCCATGCTTCTATGATTAATCTTTAGGGACTGAAGCTTGGGGGTGACTCAAAGTACTCCTTTTGTCGTTTTTCCCCCCCCCCTGTAAACAGGAGCTGCCGTGGTATTGCTTTTCAGACAGGGAAACCACTATTGCCCAGCCTTGGAACTGGTATGAATTCAACTGCTTTTCTGCTTCCTCATTGTATTCCTCCATGAATTGATATTTTTAGTTACGATACCACCATTGTATAATGAAGTAAAAGCCTGGAATTGGGAAAATGTGCTATCTGGCAAGAAAGTGTAAGCCTCCTTTACCTCTGCTTTGGGAACAGTTGTCCTGTGGAGAAACAAGCTGAGTAGCGCCGAGAAAATGGACAGGCCAAGTGCTCCCTTCTGTCAGCAGGTCATTTTTCTCTTAAAATGTTTGTTTTACATTTTTTACTTTTACTGTTACTTTTCATGTTTGTTTTAAATAAGATCCCTTGCAGATGAAAGGTGCAGTGTTCAGAAACTGAGAGACTGAAGAAAAAGCCCTTTATCCATGAATTTGTACTGCCTTTCCCTGTGTCTTGGTTCTTCAGCAGCTGGGACTGATCTTAATGATTCTGCATTGATGGAGAATTTAGAGCCTGTATTCTGTTTTCCAAAGAGGATCCTTAAAGAGCGTGATGTGGATTGCGGAATGTTTTACTTTTCATGTGGCTGTGTGTAATTGTTCTTGAGCTGCCTTTTACCTAAGCAATTCACATCATTTTAAGCACTTGCAATTGCCGAGTTAATATTCTTGATCATGTTAACAACATCTGTTTGGGGAGTTATTGCATTTGCAGTTCCGCATGCAAAGCAGAGGGGGAGTACTCTCTTGTGGAACTGCTGATGAGTAATTGGGGAGCAGCAGAAACCTCTCAGCCCTGTGGAAATGCAGCCACAACAGCCTACGTGGTCACGTACTCATCTAAGGGAGTCTGGGTGACATGAATGAAGGGTTTGTGGTGAGGGACGGGCATTTCTGTTATGTATGTTAAGCACAGGGTATTCTACATCCTCCTCCTCAACATTTTAGTTTGCTAAAATCCTAAGTTTTTCTTGTCATAATTGCTTTTGTGCCTTATTAACTGTGATTCTCTATGCCAGTATGCACAATGACTGTTCTCTGTTGTGCTCAACATTTATCTATGTTTTAGTTTGATTTTCAGGATATGAATATACTTTCCATACAATGGTGCTGTAGTGGGCCACAAAGGGGAGGGGTCATTTAGGGCTGAGTCAATATATCTTTTTGCATAAATTGTTACCCCGTTACATATATAGTGCTGATTCCATAAGCTAGTCCTGAAGCAGGGTCTTCTGGAAAGGCACAGTGTTAGGAGAGGAGATGCCATGTTTTCTCTCTGTATTACCTTGAAAGGAGCACATTGCTATTATATTGCTGTAGAGCAGTGTAATTCAGAGCATTATATGAAAAGTGTAATGGTCAGAGGAGACACAATAACAGCTCCATCAAATATTGATAAAGTAGGATTATTAATTTGAGCAGGGGTGTAGGATTAAAGTGTCCCTTGAGTTTCATTCCCTATTTGATGTGAGAGTGCGGTTTTGCGGTCAGAGAGTGGGAAGCTCAGGACAACAGGAACCTTTTCTCATCTCTTCAATGTGTTTGCTTAATGTCCTTGGTGGTTCAGTGGATATATAATACTATTGACCAGAGTTCGTAGAATTATGATATGCTCCTATGGTGGCACTGCTGAGAGTGAACTTCACAATGATCTTTCTGTTAGTGTAGCTGAGTCTGATTTGTACCTCCATGAAAAAGAAAAACACCTCTGAACGAGCTGATGATTTGCAGTCCCGTTGCCCTGGACTCTCATCCTCCTTCAGAGCTACATGCTTTTGTGAGATGATGAAAACACTGGGTCAGTACCAGGGAGCAGAGAGCATATGCCACTGGCCCACTTGGCCCTCTAGTGTGGAGTGGAGGATGATATTTTGCTTTTGATGGTGTGTATAGTCCTGAACTAAATAGACAGCAAAGCAAGTAGAATTAATTGAATTTTACACAGCACTTGTTTAAGAAGAGCTTTCAAATGTCTCACGTTTGAGAAAGACGCTGCAGGTTAGAAACGAGATTTGCTTTTAGAGCTAAGCCCTGATCTGCATTACTAAAAACAGTTGTGGTCATTAAAATAGAAAGAATTTCCCTTTGAATTTCTTTTGAACACTATCTGCATTCTCTGTGTCACTGGTGTTAGCTTTTCTTTTCCCACCGTTTTGATCCACCAGAATAGTGCAGTAAGGATTTGTTTTCCTCTTTAGGTTCTCCCTGGTTCTAATATTCTACATAGAAGAAGAACTGTTATAATCATACAAGTTCTGTAACTTCATTCTTCCATTCTTATGCACAAAGTGCACATTCTTGGCATCTCTCAGCCGTGTGTCTGTATGTGCAGCAGCATTTTAACATTCCCTCTGTGCCCCAAGGCTTTTTTAACTGATAAAACTCTCCAGCCTAAAGCATCTTCTCTTTTTCTTTTTTCCCCCCGCCTTTTGAGTGTTTCCCTTCTCTCTCTAGAGCCATTAGATGTTCTGACTCTGCACTTCAGGAGATCAATATGCTTTTGGTATTTAGAGGCATTATCATTCTGAGGCTGTACGACTAGTATGTATTCATCCTATTAACATCTGCTCAAAATTCCCAACGTCCCACCGCAGCTCACAGAGA
The DNA here is from genome assembly GCA_026413425.1 of Tringa solitaria. Lineage (NCBI taxonomy): Eukaryota > Metazoa > Chordata > Aves > Charadriiformes > Scolopacidae > Tringa > Tringa solitaria. Next base: position 4,276,859 of record JAOXJM010000007.1, read on the forward strand.
ATGACCGTTTTGTCCTTGGTCGGGCTCTGTGGATCGGGTGCCCGACACCTGGCTTATTGTCGGACAGATTCCATTTCACTCCTTACTTTGTTTTGACCTTATTTCACCTCCCGAAGCTCAGTTTCAGCTGAAGATGGATGAAGGATTTGGGAAGCGTTGTGTCTGTTGCTGCCGTGGCAATTCTTGTGTGTTACTGCCCAAGTAAGTTATTTGGTTCCTAAAGTGTAGGAACCTGTTCTGACCTAACTGTGAGATTCTATCAGCTCACAAGGATGTGCTCATAATTGAAATACCATTTTGGTAAAGCAATAAAAAAGACAAGAGATCAAGTCCTCTGCCAGGCAGAATCAGCAAATCACTGTCCTTACTGGCTAATTTAATGGAGGATTATGAGCTTTAAAGTCATGGAAAGAGGATGAACTGTGGCTTTGACTTCAGTGTTAACTCCCGTGGATATTTGGTGGTGGGAATACAAAGTGTCAGCTTTATTATTTTAACAGAAATTGCCAATAGAGTTAAGGTACTGAGGGGAAATAAACAAGACAATTGGAGTTAAGTATATATCAGTGTTAAAGTTAACAGCCAGGATTGGATTCACTATTTTAAAATCATGTCTGAAGGACATAACTTCTTACTGACTGGGAAGAAGCTGTTTCAACATAAAACAACAGTGTGTTGACATTCCTGGCTTTCTCCAGTGCATTTTGGTTGCTTTTGTTTTCTCATTCATGTACTCCAGAGAGTCGGTTGCTGTAGTAAGAGGTGCTGGATCATTCACATTAGTGTGCACTCTTCAAGGCTGCTTAGGGTTAGCTTTGACTGACAAAGAAAAATTCAAAGTAATCATTAGCTCATTCAGGATTTCAGGGAAATGGCTGTATGATTCCCCAAGTTCTAAGAGGAAACCTTCCAACAGCCCATACAGTTGATGGTATTGCAGGTTGACCTTTTACCTTTCTAAGTGCAATGAAGCTGTGAAATCTCAGAAATACTGGCTGCTGTGTGGTGATTAATCTCCACGTTACATTGTCTGGCCTGGATCAAAGGAAATGCAGAAGCAAAAGGAACCTGTGTTTCAACACACTTTACAGAGAAGTAGAAATGGAATTGAAGACATTTTCATTTAGTCTTGTGTAGTACAAGTGACAGTGATTTGTCATTTTCTCAGAACACACATATCTAAAGAGATTTTCTCCTTGCCTCTTGGATTCCATTTTTCTCCCGAGTGGTTGCCCTGCTGACCTTCTGGGAAGTGAGACTAGCAGAAATATGCAAAGTCCCTTGGTTCAGAGTCATGCATTAAAAAGGCTTTAGGATCAAATGGAGTTTAAATCTTCAGTCAAATATATATATATTTTTAAAGCATTGATAGCCCCTCATGAAACACCTGCGACTCACTGAACGTACAAGTTAACAAAGATCCAGAGATAGGTTCCTACACCATGGATTGAAATTAAGTTTCTGCAACAGTTCTAGTATTACAGGAAGCTCAGCCAGCCATACTTTGGCTTGCCTGCTGGTCACGCATACAGGAAAGGAAATTTCCCTGAAGTCATGTCCTGTAACAGAAAGAGGAGAACCTAAAGCTGAGTTGGAGCAGAAAGTTTCATCATTTGCCCAGATAGTATAGTGAGGCTGGCATATGCAGTCACTTCCTCAGCAAACGAGAATTAAATTGTCAGGTTTGTGACTTCTGTCTCATAAAGCATTCAAGCATAATAAATGATGCTGACAAACTGGTCTCAGCGTGGAAAACTTCTTTAAAAATGTAAGATACTGCTTCTTACTGGTATAGATATAGGGGTGACTTAGCTGCAGTGGAGTTTCTTAGGGATAAAATGGATAGTGTTCCAATAAGCTGTCAATTACTGTGTTTCTTTCCAGAAATGATACATATAATTGGTGAATGGCAAGGCTGGATTGCCATTAGACATCTGATTTAAAGTTTTAGAATTCTTTCTGTGTTTCTTCCCATAGTTCTTAGGAAGTTTCTTGATCCATCTGCTTGAATATTTTGTGTACAACCTCCTAAGAAGCCTTATATGTCTCCCACCAGACAGACAGGCTTTGGTGCTTATTCTTGTTCTTGCTGAGACAATCATAATCCTGATGAAGCTGCCATTGTGCTTTTACCAGAATTAACCGGTGCTCTATTCCTATGATTATGTTCAGCAGTAGGTTGGAAAAGTGAAGAACAGTTCCCCATGTGTAAGTTTTTGAGTGCTCATGTGAATACGGGCTCTTCTGCTTCAGACTTTGCTGCTGTTGCTTCCCCTTCCTGCACCCGAGGCCTTTGGCAGTGCAGTCACAAGACTGATTGTTCTTGAATTTCAGCATAAGTGACAGAAGCCCTTGGCTTAAAAACATTCCATATAGTAAAGTGCACAGTCAAACACTCAGAACTGCACCATTCCCCCTCATTTGGCGTGTTGTCCTCACAGCTGACATAATGCACAGCCAGGCTTGGGTGTCACATCTCCTTTTGCCCGTTGTAGCAAGAAAGCCATGTTGACCTCGTGCAACGTGATGTGTATATGAAAGTTGATGATATCAGAGTTGGACTTCTTGATTGATATAAATCAAGCTAATAGACTGCATTTTAATTCAGCATACTATAAAAGCTTTATTTTTCTTTTTTTTCAGAGGCCGTCGAGCAGATTTTGTTTCAGACATATTGATGAACTCCGGTGCACATTCAGCACACCAGTTAGCAGAGCTAAAGATTCAAACACTTGTGCTGCAGATCAATATCACCTTTTGCAGAAGCTCAGCAGGTGCTTGGTTTGCCTGCTGTTGCAAGACATGAAGTAGAAAATGTGCATCAGCCATGCTCCCTAAGAGAAGTGGAACAAACTGGAGCTTCCCTCAGGGCAGAGAGAAGCGCTGAAGCCCTAAAACCCTCTGCCTACCCTCGTCCCTGGTCCCGTTATGCAGTTAGAAGCAAATGAGGATATTTTTCAGAAGCAGAGGTGAGGGATTAGGCCTGATTTAAGTCTGCAAGGATCATAGAATTAAGGTGGGCATATCTTTTGAGTATATTTTTTTACCATGTCTTCGAAATAAAATCTGATTTAGGATTACTGATATCTTAAGACCTCTAACTGATCACTCATAAACCTTCACTATTCTGAAGGTGGGAAAACCCTTAATATATTGGTACAGTTCACTTGTTGTATTTATCATAACTGATATTGAGCTCTCTTGGGCAGAGAATGTATATTTCCATAACATCTAACTATGTAGGTCTCTATCCCTTCATTTTAGGTTGCAGTAATGCAGCAGTCCTAATAGCGAATTAGAGCATTAACTAAATGTGGGATTGTCTCTTGGCTCAAATTGTTCTGATCTGACATTAGTGCTGCCAAAGTAGTAGTAATGTAGTTGGTAATTATAAAAACCTTTCTATGCCAGAAGGAAACAGTCAGGAGTACGAGTATATATGCTTGTCAGGTTAAATTTATTGACTTTCATGGTATTTTATTTTCCTAAAGAGGGATCTACGCGTAGAGAGCAGGTGTGGAAGAATTTTTGCCAGTGCAGTGACAAGTTAATTATTCAAATCCTAATTATGAAACAAAATCAGTGTTATTGACACTGGGATGAAGCACCATTTGAAGACCATGAGAACAAGCTTGAATGCTGTTAACAGTTACGTAAAGACTGTATTTATCATTCTTAAAGGTCTGTTAAGGAATCTGACAAATGGATGGTGATGGAAGCACCAGGATTTAGCATCTCAGCAAAATGAAGTGTCTGCCCATATGCCAGTGTGTGCTGCCAGGATCCTTGCAAGGCTGCCCGACCCTCTTATCCAAGTGACAGCAGATCCAGCAACTTCTGCACACCCAGTGTAGGTAAGGCCATTATTCTGGGGCATCTGTGAAGAAGAAACAATTGACTCACATGGGAGGTTCAGGCTGTAGAATATTTTCTTAGAGCAGAAGCTAACTTCAGAGATGTTTGCTGCTCTGTGTCACAGTCTGTGGTTACGCTAATATTGATGAGATGTGGCCTAGAAAGTCCTGAGTGTGCAAACCTGAGACACTGAAAGTACCTGGGCAATATCCCCAGCTGGTGAGTCAGGAAATTGAACATGGGGCTATTTCTGTCCAGTTCTTCCTTCTCGTCACAATGGCAGGTGTGTCTGTTTAGTTACCTGGAGCAGATTTGGGGGTGATAACGGTACTTCTAGAACTGAGTGTTCATTGAGGTGCAAATGCACAAAAGCAAGACCCGCATCTTTGGGTTCTTGGAGAATATTACTCATTCCCCAGGATTTGGCACATCCTTGGGCTGCATCCCTTTTACTTCCTGCCACCTACTGTGTAAGAATGTCCGTTTTTTCCTGGAGGCCTCATTACAGAGCAGTCTGCGCAGGGAGACTCTGAGAGGCACCTGAGATTACATCTGGAAGGAAAATGAGGCAGAGCTTGCTGATTTATACAGCATTCACAGGCGTCAATTCTGTGGCAGAGATAGATATCATATACAGCACTTTGAGGCTAGACTCTGTCTCAGAAAACACAGCTCACACAGCGCAGCTGGATGTGTTTGTTTTTCAGGTCCAGCTGGGGACTTTTCCAAAATTCTCTTTTCCCCACCCCCAGTGTTTGGCCTTCACAGAGCGCAAACTTTTGCATGACAAGGTTCCTTTCACCCAGGCTCTGCTGCAAGGCACAGCTCCCTTGCTTTGCCTCCGATTGTAGGTTCCTTTGGTTCTGGCTGAGCATTTAGCCTTTCCCCCCAAGGCTGCTGGGCGCCTGGGCACCAGCATGACTCCAGGGTAATGCAGACATTGGCAACAAACATATGATAATTTAGGACGTTGCCTTTCAAAGCTGTTTTCGGGCTGGTAGATCAGCGAGCTGCCCAGCACTGCCCTCCAGTGGCTTGGGAGCCTCTCTCTAAGCAGGATAGTCGTAGTGAAAAGGGATATTTACATGTTGGATCATTTTGATGAAAACAGCAGCAAAAACGCCTCTCAATAGTCAACACATCTTCAAAACGCTCTTAGATCCAGGCAACTTATTGGACACATCCTTCTTCCAGCTATAACATTTTACTGCAGAAAAACTTGCCTGAGACCATTAAGTGTTTCCTGTGGCTGATCAACGTTCTCATCTTCCCAGCTGTCAAAGGAGGCCCCTTGGAAGGATTCACCTCCACCGATGCAGCTGTAAGCAGTGGAAGAGGATCAAAGGGGCTTAAAGTTGACCTGCAGCACTCCAGCAGGGTTTCGTGTAGATCAAAGGGTACAGACGTGGTCAGAGCCCAACTTCTGTAACTTCCTTTAGAGATAACTTGGCAGAAGTACGGCCCTGTCTTTACTAGTGCCTAATCTGCCTACGTAGTGAATGAGCTCATACGTTGGAGAGGAAGCTATAGGTGCTGTGCGTGTATTGGGTGTCCTTGCGGTTCTTACAATGTGCTCTTTTTTTGGAATGAGGCTTGTAATGAAGATCTATGCATAAGCAGCCAATTTTGCGAGGTAGAATAGGTGATTTTGGGCAAGTCTGCTTCAATTTTGTCCCTTCAAATGCTAACATTAGACCTACATCCTTCATACAAATATGGGAGTCCTCCAAGAAATCGGTGGTGATATTGATTAGAAAAAGTTCTGGTTAAGATGTCATTTCTCCATAGAAGTAATATTCTTTTAAGAAGACCTAGTGCTGTCTCAGTTTCTCAGTTAAGGCAGGATTTCACTGAGGTTTTGTTGGCTGTTGGTAGCTGTATGACTTAGAGGATTCATGTGTTTGAGCCCTGTCCCTGGTGCGTGGCAAGAGCGAGAGTCTGTTGCCACAGGATGGCGCCTGATGGCCAGGCTTTCACCGGCATCTGTGGCCAGAGTCAGACTCCAAACCTGTGGGTATGGGATATGTATGCTACTTCCAGCCTTAAACCACAGAGATATTTCCTATGAAATTCTCAGAAATAGATGTTCATTCTGCCTCCGTCCTACTGAAGTGCCAACCCTCTTTTTCCTCAATACTACAGTTTTATCTGAAATTGATTGTTTTTCTCCAGGAGAGTGAGATGGGGTCAGAATTCTGACCATACGTTCCATGGCTCTGTTGAGTTCCTGCACGGCAAGAAATAGCCACCTTTCTGCTGTTTCTTGTCATGACAGTTGTTTGATTGCCATGACCTAGGACTGGCCAGTGCCACATGCTCAATGCTCTCATCAGGCAGCGTGATTTATTTGCCAGCAGTGCTGATTAGCAATGAAACTAAAATTTACTGCATCTAAAAAGTGCAATTAGAATATCTTGTGACTGGAAATTTTGTGTGATTTTGGTCAAGTTTTGATAGCAACTTTAAAGTTTTGACTCCCAAACAAAACTGTTTGATGGTTCTTCTGCTGTGTGGCTGCTACAGTTGGTGTGACAGTGTTCTGTGTGCTGCCTGGCACTGTCCTGCAGCGTTTCGGGATGGCTCTGGGTGCAGATAGTTCCTGGGGCAGCGCAGGTGACACCACGAATTTCTTAACTTCCATTTTCACACAGTGGCCTTTGCTTGAATTTGTGCAGTGCAGAAGGGACATCTAGTGGCCAGATGGAAACGTTGTGACAATACGTGTTAAAGGCAATAACTTTGGTTATTACAGGAAACAGCAAATTTCAAGTTAGAGATTGGATCCTGGACAACCCTCAAATATTAGATCATCAAACTGTATTAGAGTGTTTAAGTTTACAGAATTGGCCTGGGAGTCCATAGGCTTGAAATTCCAAAACTCAAACTTTTTAAAAATATAGCTGGCACTTTTCAGCAGTGATTGAAAGCAGAACAGTGTGCTGAAGCAGTCATTTTTTGGACACTGTTTTTGAGTGGAACTGGAAGTTTGTTTCTTAATTAGCTCAACTTCCCAAGTTCTAAATCTGCAACCACTGTTCGTATGGGCTCCTTTGTTTATGGTTGTGCCTAATAACCCTGAGAGGATGAAGCTGGAGAAAAAACTCAGAAGATTTTGATGCTGTTAGCTTGCATTGCTCGATTCAGAAAAGTAGATTTGTATTCAGTGGTGGGGTTCCAGAGCTGTAGGGAGGGAAGGTGAGGCTCTCTCCTCTGAGGCAGGTACGATACGTGCACATGAGAGGAGACAGGAATGCCTTTATTCTTCCCAGCTTCTCTCTGTGATAATGGCCACGGTATCACACATCTAAGCTCTGGTATCAAGTCTGTAATATTAAGATTATTTTAAGGTCTGTGTGAGGAAAGATTGTGAAACTCATGCAAGCATCATTGTTCTTTGAATGGAAAGCGCAGCCTCTTTTTCTCAGGTACTTTGCTGTGCAGTTCATTCTGAACTGTTTGTAGAAAAATGTATAGGGAAGTTTTGTGAAAAGCATACAAAAAAGGTATAGAATAAGAGGGCAGAAAGGCTCTGCTGAGTACCCCAGACCTACTCACTCCTTTTCTCTTAATCCATCTTGCCTACTGCTGCCCCATTTTCATGGCATGCGTTTCCGGCTTGCAAAGTTTCCTGCCTCCTGGCTGAGAATAGAAGCCTGGCTGTTACGCTGTCCTTAAGTCTCTTGTAATGAGTGTTACACAGACGAAAGCAGCTGTGTCCTTTGGCTCTAGTTTTAATACTATGTTAAAGAGCAGATTATACTGACGTTGGACTGCAGCGATGCGGAGGTAGCACAAACCGTGGCCGATTTGGGGAAGGCTTTAGCAAGGATGACTAAGGACTTGGTGCTTAATGCTTTAGATAAAAAGTCCACCCAGTTGTGCTCCTTCTTTGGCAATGTAGTCAAGCCTAACAAAGCAGGGCCTCTGCAGAGTTGCATTAGGGTCCTTTAATTGGAGTAAGCTGGTTAATACCCGCATTGGATTTCATATGCCCAAGGGTCTGGCACAGAGATGGTCTGCCATTTACGCTGGCAAAATCTCATAGAATTGCAACCACAAACGCTGAAAAAATTAAATTCTAATATCCTCACAGGTAGACACTGGATTTAAGGTATTATGGTTATTATAAGGGAGTCGGATGTCTTGACTTGGGCAGGCTTTGTTAGCGTGGGTTTTGAGTGACACTAAATGAGCCTTAAGTCCCAGCAGACCACTTGGATACGCTGGCAGTTAACAGTGGTCAGAGAGAACAAATGAGCACTTTTTTCAAGAGGATCATCCCTCGTAACTTGCTCCAGCCCCAGAACTTACAATATCTGTGTCCTGGCAGCAGAACAGGCATGAGAGTCACTGCTCTCTGTGGACGATTTTGGCTGAGAACCGTATGATGCTGTCATTTCTCAGGGTGCTTGAGTCCGAGCCTTCAAGAAGGTACCACTCATAGCATTCCTGCCTGTGGAATATTACTGACATACTGGCCATATTAGCAGTGCAGTTCAAACCTCTCAGCATTAACTTGACAGAAAGACCAAATGAAGACTCCGGAGTAAAACTCAGTCACTGGCACAAGAAGCTGCTGCTTGAGACATTGTCTCAAATGTACCGAGACACCAGGAATGTTCCTCTCTGGAGCTTCTTCATTGTTCTGAGTCCGGCTCGTGTGTCACAAGTCTTTTGTGGCTGATGGCTCTGTCAGGGGTGTGAGGTGCCACAGGCCACACAGAACAGCAGCAGCAGAGCTGCACGAGACCTAAGCCTCTGTGGGAGGACCTCCACCTCCTTATATGTGGGGATTTGTTACACTAATTCTGTTTTATGAAAGCTGGGCATGTCCTTCAGACAGACATATGAGCCATAAATTACTATGGGTAGATTTATTCCCTAAGTGCTGTGAAATACTGCACTTCTCGACTTACAAAAGAGGCTGTATTCAGTTGAGGAAGAATGGTGGTTTCTTCCAGTGTTAGTTATGGATTCATATGTGTTTGCTTTGACTTGGAAAAGGCGGGTTGTTGGGAGGCTAATTCATGCAGGTAAGGCAAAAAAATTCTAAGCAGAAAAATTGTGCACATGTCAGTGCTTGGTTAAGTCCCCTGACAGCAAGATGAGAATCTAAGGAGAGAGAAATGAGTTCCAGATGGTTGTGGTAACTGGCAAGAAACTAATACTGGGACTGATCTTGAGAAAACAGACTGAAGACATCAGAGATGAAAGGGGGGGCAGGGTGGTCCAGATAAGGTTGATAACACGTGATCTATCATCTCTGGGGCGTTCCAAGGCTGGGTAGTGAGATGAACCATTTGTTCTTAAACGGCAGTGTTTTGGTGGTGGGAACGCTCTTGCTGTGCCTGTTGTGGTTTCTGCACTGAAGGTATCAGCAGGGCAGTAAATACCCATTTCCCTGCACGCGGCCCGTCAGCCTCTGTCTGCTCTGCCGGGATGCTGGGATGCCAGAAATCGCTCCCTGTGGGATTGCCCTTTTCATCGGGTGCAGCCCGGGTCTGTCTGCACCAACTCCTGCCTCTCTTGTGTATGTCTTGTTTAAATTAGGAATTTGTACCACGTCTTACCTGCCTCCTATTTTTAGTTGTCAGTGGAAGGGTGAGGCAATGTACGTAATTCTCATTACAGTTAACTTAATCCAATTGTGATGCGGATTTAGAGGTACTTAGCAGGTCTCCACTGAGTGTGTGTTCTGTCTTTTTCCAGTTACTCTCATAAAACAATGGACACCAATCAATTTGGCCACTTCTAAAACTAAACACATGCATTTAAAGGTGTGATGTGATTTCGTGCTTGTGCTATTCAGACGCTTCTCCTGTTGATCTCTATAACTGTTCCTTAATTGGGAGAAGAGGGTTCATGTACATTTTGTGGGTTCCTATGTCTTGTGGGTTCACGGAGCTCATGGTGTGTGAGAGGGAGCAGTACAGACTAATGGGGGCTAACTCTGCTCTTTGGGATTAACAGGGGGCTTTTTGTGTCTTTTGTCTTATTTTCTCTTTGAACAAAGCAGCCTCTATCAGAAAATTGTCATTGATCCTCATTGGGAATTTGTGTGTAGATATGAGCTGATACTGAAGCTGCACCCTAGCAATGACCCTCCACCACCTCCGCCCCCACGCTGGTCCTGAGCTCCTGTCACAGCTATGGAGGGGACACCAGGTTTTTCTTCATTATATGATCCGAGGGCTGGAGCACCTCTCCTGTGAAGACAGGCTGAGAGAGCTGGGGTTGTTCAGCCTG
>JAOXJM010000007.1:4292671-4341864 GCA_026413425.1 Tringa solitaria
GAAGTTCCTCCTAAGCCACCCCTAAATGCCTGGAACGTATTCTTCAAAGAAACTGTAGTCTTCTCCAGTTTCATTTCAGAGGAGGGTTGCAGGATGGTATGACTGTAATATATTTTTAATGTTGTTTTTTTTCACTTAAAAACATCACTGATTCATGTTCTTCTTGTGAAACATAAAGGAAAAAGCCCCAAATGTCATTGTTAATCCAGCAACAACTACTTTTGTGGAAAACTATAAACTCTCATAATTCAATATCATCTTTGACCTGATTTTCACCATTTTCATGAAACAGCATAGTCTGAATTACATGTTTTCGTGGTTGGTATATTGTGCAGCAGGAAAAGCTAATTTATTCACTATGCTTATTAGCATTTGGTGCATATTCATATGCTATTCATATAATAATCTATTCCAAAATTGAGATGCATTATTGTATGCCATAGGACTGATGGATGAAAATACCAATATCAGAGCTAAAAAGGTCATATGTCTTCTTTCTCAAGCTGGGGGGTAGTCAAAGTCTTTGGTACCCATTTAGTACTCGGGGCTCTTGCAGACTCTGCATTTAACTTCCCGGTGACGTCAGGAGTGTTGTGTTCACTTCTCACTGCTGAAATCCCCCGTTCTGACCTCACTCTCTAACAAATTCTGTTTGGAATTAGTGTCTCCTCTGTGGAATTATTTAGCCAGAAGGTTACCTCTGCCACTGAATTAATACCAGGGTTGTACTATATTTACACAGGGGTGTGTTTTGTCCTTGGGAAATATATACAGGGGAGTATAGGATATAATCTTGGCGTTAGTGTTGTTAATGCGCCTGTAACCTCTACTGAGTAGGGCAAACACGTGGGTAATTTTCTGCAAGCTGCAGTTCTCAGAATAATTTGAAGTTATTTAGCTATTGTTTCATTTCTTGTGATTTGCACTGCGGTCTTCTCAGCCTGCTCCACGCACACCTTGTGTGGCTGGAGTTCTCCCTGGGACTATGCTGCTGTTCTTTGGTGAGCCAAGAGGCCTTCTGGATTCTTAGTGAAGCCGTGTGTCTGCTTGACGTGGTACCTCTCTGTAGTTCAGCCCTGCCATGTCTGCAGGTTTGTGTGTGACACTGGGGCCATAGATTTGTCACCAACTCTCTTTGTAATGGGCAGGCATTAATGACAAATACAAATTATCGAGCATTGCAGTCCTATGAACCAAATAGAGTCCGATGAACCAAAATAGAGAAGGTACAAAAAGGTATGTTGGTTGTGAAAGAACTTTGGAAAAGACAGGAAATAACAGAGGGATTTGATGTTTATCTTTATTTGCAAGAAGCATTTAGACTGTCTATAATGGAAACAGAAAGCTGCATGTAGACTTTGAAATGAGTTCAGCCCATCTACACTAACAGCACCTGGTGATTCTCTTGAAATGTGAATTTCTTTGCAGATGGAGTCTGCTGCAAATCGAAGTCGTTCTGAACATGCCATGGACTTGGTCTCCTTTTTTGTGCCAGGCTGTGCTCCTGGCCTGTGGAAAGTGCAGGCTGGGACCGGTTACTCATTAAGCCTACAAAGGCTCCTATCTCCTGCCCAGGAAAGCTCTTTTGCAAATAGTTTCCTGGGCTCTCACTCTTAATTGCTACAGGGATTCCAGGCAGATTCCGTCATCCTTGTTTTCTGCCTGACTGGGAATCTGGGAATAAAAGGGTTGATGGCAGAATAATGAGATTGCTGGACAGTGCAATGCTCAGCGACTCTCCCCAGCATCACATGAGAAAGACAGGGAGGGGTGGCCGTAGGGATGATGCTGGGGAGAGAAAGGGCTAAATCCCTGAGCGCCTCCCTCCCCCACCAACACTGCTGCTCAAAAGAAGACTTGGAAACACTACAGTCCTTTGGTGGGAGGAATTTGGGGGAGGTCAGGGCAGGGGCAGGCTTTTGTAAACCAAAGCCTCCTATAAATCCCTTTCAGGCCCTGAAGTCGGATGCCTCCAGCTTCAGGTACAAAGAGACTGAAGAGCTGATGGGGCAGTGAGTTGATAGAAAACCAATGACACGGATTAACTGCTGGGTGTGTAGGAGGTGCACCAGAGCAAGGAAACGTGACCAAAAATGGGCTGGGATAATGGTGGCGTGAATGAGAGAATGTGTAAGGTCAGCTGAGAAGTGATGCTGTAGTGTGTGATCCTGGCAGACCCTTAGCATGGAGCACGGCACGTTAAAACAGCATTTCTTAACTAGCAGAGAGGGCCGGGGTGCCGAGCTGTGGGTAGCGTCAGAGTAACTGCCCACTCTCCATCTGCAGGTTTGAGTTGCCCAGAGACTGATTCCCGTTACCAGCTGCCCCACAGTTGCATATAGAAGGCAACAAGACGGGCAGAGAACTGCCTACACAATGGCATCTAAAACCAGGGCTAAACGCTAGTGATTGCTTGACTTCCAGTGCTAGGCGAAGTCAGCGCTGTCTCACCAGAAGCGGTAGCTTTTTCTCAGATACCATTTGCTATTTCATGAGCTTCACCTCTGCTTTCTGGCCATTTTTCATAGACATTTTCAGAACATCTGCTCTGTAGTTGTTTGCAGAGTTACTTCCAAGTTTGGATGTTTCATACCACTTCTGCAGGAATCGGTCTGAGGTATCTCTACCCCGCAGCTTCTCTCCTAGCTATCCTGGAATGGAACAGCACAAATAACTCTGATATCAGAAAGCTACAGTGGGATGAGGGGCAAATGACTGCTGCTTTTGTGAAGGGAGAAGTTCTCTGTTTCCATTGCCTTTGCCTCTTTATACTATTTTTTTGTGTTTGTTTGCAATCTCATCTCATGTGGTGATGGCAGAAGAACTTTCTTCTTTAGGGCCACGAATGCTGACTAACAAAAAGTCTCTTTCCTCAACAGGAACTTCATACTCTGAACATGACAGAGGCTGTTCCTCATCCCCCTGTAAAAATGGTGGGAGCTGTAAGGATTTGGAAGGGGGTTACCAGTGCACCTGCCCCACGCAGCCCGTGGCCTACGCGGGCACAGACTGTGAACTCCTCTATGACGCGTGTGATAAACACGTGTGTCCTGCCCCTTGGAATTGCAGCGCGACTCCAGGACGGCTGGAATACGAATGCATCTGTATGCCTGGCTTCACAGGTATTGATTGTCACGTTGGTGTTAATGAGTGTGAGAGCAACCCTTGTAAAGACCCTCGTTTTGAATGTGTAGATAGTGTAAATGGATACACCTGTAAATGCCAAACAGGACTGAATGGAGAAGGCTGCCAAACAGAAAGCTCTGTGTGCTCTAGCCACCCCTGCCTAAATAACGGGACGTGTGTCGAGGGTCCTGGGGACTATTCCTGCGTCTGCCAGCCGGGCTTCACCGGGGCCAACTGCAGAGACACCACTGACGAATGCGCCTCCAACCCCTGCCGGAACGGAGCCATCTGCCGAGCCGGGGTGAATGAGTATAGCTGTTTCTGTGTGCCGGGGTTCCAAGGATACAACTGTGAAATAGACATCAACGAGTGTGCGTCCCGGCCCTGTAAAAACAATGGCACCTGCCTGAATGAGATGGATCACTATTTGTGCCAGTGCGTCCCCGGCTACACAGGTACCTTTCATGCTCACGTACTAGCCGGGTGGTTGGGGTACATCTTGTTGATCACGTAGTTCCATACTTTGCCTGCTGCTGATACATCTTGTAGTGTTAGTTGCTGTCCTGAGAGCCTGTTCTTTCACAGCTATGAGACTAAACCTCTGTCGCACAACTCATATTTCTGGAGATCTTGGGATTGTGTGTGAATAATGATGTGGGGCTGCTGCTTGTTGTGGCTTCTGGGCAATAGTCGAGGCTTTGATTTCTGTGGATGGTGTGGATATTGAGAGACAGGGATCTAAGAGTGGAAGTGGGTGGACTGTCTGAGCCATCAGTACTAGATACAAAGTGTGGTTAGCTCTCAATATGAAACTAAAGGAGGAATACAAGAGAAGAGATTTATTATCAGGAAATTTATACTTAGTGTTTCCAGGAATAACTTATCTCTGCCTATGTGGCCTGTAGTTTTTTTGTCCTGTCCTGCAGGATTTCTCTGAGGGAATTAGTCTTGCTGGAATGAAGTAGCTTTTAGTTGGGGATTTGTTTTCCAATTCTTTCACACCCAACCAATTTTTTTTGGCATGTGACAATAAGTATCTCTTTTTTGTGCATCTGTGCTAATGGTGACTCAGAGAGTAATCTACACCTGTGAGTTATCCGGGAGGGAGGCAGTGGGGGGTTCTCCTTTTCCAGCCCTGCTTATCGGGGTGGAATGCAGTCAGACTGCACCCACGTCTGCCTGGTACCACCTAGCACATGAACTTTCCCAGCCTTCCTCCTTGTCACAAACTGAAGTGTTTGAAGAGTTGAGTTGCTGTGAAGGAATGCTGCTGATTACCAGTGGAATGAGGAGAAGTTACAACATCAGGAATGTGGTCCCTGATGCTGACTCACTCTGATAAAAATGAACAGAGATGAAGGAGAAAAAAAGCAGAATTTCTCTGTAGGCCTCAAGATTGCTGCTGATTTCAAGTATCAAGCATAATTCAGTCTTTGCAAAACAGTTTCTTTTTTATCTTTATGTTGAATCCTCAATTCAGGATTGTGGGACTCCCCTGCCAAGGAAGTGATAAAATGACCCAGGCAGCTGGAGAAGCTTGTTGTGCTCCAAGTTATTCTGATGTCAAATATGAGGCTTTGCCTTATGATCCAGTGCTTCATGCAGAGCTTCTATCCCCATTGGCCAGAAAGAGCAGGTTGTTTCCTGGTGCTGGCAGCTGGAATTTGGGTGAAGGAAGTTTTACGTGGGTGTTGACGGGTTTGAACCAGCGGATTAGGGGGCCCACATTCCATGAGGATTAGGATGGCCATGTCCACTCTGTGGTGAGCCTTTGCCAGGAAGGGGAGATTAGATGGATTGGCAGGTGCCACTGTAATGACTAAGGTTTGGAGGTGATGCCAGGCCACGGACAACTCAGAGAGGTGGAATATAGCATGGGAAGATAGTTGCGTAGAAGTTGCATAGAACTTACTCTGTCAGGGAAAGTTGAGGCTTTGGACCAAAAATGCATGACTTGCTGTTATTCTTGACTAGTAGTATTGGAGCTAGCGCCTAACTTTTAATAGCATTTCATAATAAAATTACTTACTAATATCTACTATCACTGTAACTAGCATTTTGTACTGCTTTAATGCTTTTTTCCTAGGTATCTTAGAACAAGTTACAAATACTATTTAAAAAAATGGAACAATGTTTTTGAGAAGCAGGTAGAGATCACTTTTCCCATAGCCAAAATGCAGCTGCCTCTGATGTAGAATACTGGATTGATTCATAGCAACGCAACACAAGTGAAGAGAACTGTGTCTAACTAAAACTGTAAGAGCTATATCATATATAAAAGTTTAAATAACAATGACTGGCAGTGTGATTCTTCTCTTCTGCCCTGCCTGCCCTCAAAGGATCCCAAGCCAAAACAGCTATCATTAGATTTTTAAGAGCTATACATAAGATCAAGATTTTATGGCTTACTCAGAAAATGGATGCTATTTGTGAAATACTGACTGATTGTTACCTCAACAAACCTGAGTGAAAGAGACTAAAGCTTTGCAAATACTGGAAACTATTTTGTGTTTTGATAAAAGACTAAAATCCAAAAATCTTGACAAAATAATTTTGTTTGCAAATAAAAATTAAAAGGTCCTTAATTTGTAAGAAAGGCTTGCTGTTCATGAGTTCCCAATATTCTTATGGCAAAATGAGAACAGATCACTATGCTAGCCAGTTTGGGCTGATAACATGGCTTTTGTGATTCCAGCTCAGAAGTCCAGGCAGCACAGAGATACTTTTCTGGGTTTGTAACACAGATATTTCTCTGTTTTGTAACAAAGGTATGAACTGTGATGCTGAAATAGATGAATGTGAATCGGAGCCTTGCCAGAATGGGGCCCTGTGCAATGATCATGTTGGGTTCTACACCTGCACATGTGCACCAGGATACCAAGGAGTCCGGTGTGAGGTGGACATCGACGAATGTGCAAGCCAGCCGTGCCAGCACAACGGGACATGTCATGACCTCGTTAACAGGTGAGAAATCAGGGTTGTTTGGACATTTAGATACCAGGGCTGATCTAAAGGTCTACTTAGTGTAACCTGTGAAAATTAGAGTAGAAATCTGTAGGGGGAATTGGGTTTAGTGTTTTGTACATCCCAGTGGTCGCAGTGGCAGTAACAGAATGATTTATGGCAGTAGGTGAGAGGACCCCTCCCAGCAGCAGAACTCTTAGGCTGCCTAAGGGAAGGCAGGAAAAGATTCCTGTTATTGCTTCCCACAGACATATCAGATACAAAGGGATTTGCAGAGCACAAATGGCATAAGCAACTGTTGAGAACATACCTGTGAGTCTGAATTTACCTTTTCATAGGTAAGGTGTGAACTCTCAGCCTGCTGAGGGTTTTCTGCTCTGTCTGCTAGTGTGACCAGTTTGTGCAGATGGAACTGTCTCTTTCCTCTGCCCCACTGTCTCTTTCCTCTGCCCCACACATGAGGACTGGCAGCTTGGCTCCATTGGCTCTTTCCTTATGTTGGGCTTTGCAGTCAAGTTAAGAGCTTAGGCATTGCTCTGTTTTGCTGCCCCACAGCTACCGTTGTGACTGCAGTGACACAGGCTTCGAGGGGAACCACTGTGAGCTGGATATCCTGGAGTGTGCCTCCGACCCCTGTCTGAACGGTGCCATGTGCGTGGAGGGAATCAAAAGCTACAGCTGTGCCTGCTGGCCAGGTAGGTTAGAAGTTTGTTTTGCTATGCTGGCATGTAGACACGCTGCAATGGAGAGCACGTGCTGAATTGCCATGTGAAGAATTAAAGAATTAATGATTGTAATGCATGGGCCAGTGTGATTTTTTTCATTGTCTGAAACAGTGAGGCTCCATTGCTGCTCTTTACATGCCATCCCAAAATCCAGTTGCTGAGAAATACACCCTGATTCTCAACATTTTCTTTTGCTTTTCTGCCATCTTCCATCATGTGTTTTTTCTATCGTGAGCTCGTGCTTTCCTGCAAATGAATTATTTGGCTCCTGTGTTTGACATAGGGGAGGAAGTGGGGGGCGTTGGGACTCCTTGCTAGTGTCTTCTGGGTCTCATTCTCACCTGCAAGGCAACCACAATGTTTGGGAGACTAGTTCCAGTGGAGTTGTGTGTGATGCTGACACTCATGTCTCCTGGCAGGTTACACAGGGCAGCACTGTGAAGAGGACGTGGATGAGTGTGCAGCAGATCCCTGTCACAACGGAGGTGTGTGCTTTGAGCGCTCCAACCAAGCCTACTACGGAACACAACCCGACTTCCCCAGTAATTTCAGCTATAGCCAAGCTGATGGTTTCCTCTGTCAGTGCCAGCCAGGCTTTACAGGTGAGCTACGGTAAATGTTCATCCTGTCTGCACCTGATAGATGCTGCCTGGGTTGAGTAATGTTATCTGTGCAACAAAAATCACTTAATGACTGGTGCTTGAGAGGGGGCGTGTGGCTGATGCATCAGGAATGTGCTTCTCTTCACACACTGTGTGCATATCCTGAAGGCTGTGCCTTGAGTGTCACTCTCTGTAGCAGGCCTGTCGCAAGGCTGAGGGAACAGCCTCTGCACCCCCTGGGTGCTTTGATGAATGCCCTCTGGCTATGCAGATGCCAAGGTGGTTTCTCTTTGTCAGTCTCTCATGCATATGGCAGAATTCATCCCTACAGGATATCTGTGAAACTCCTCATCAGAGGAAACTAATTCCCTGGAGTCCCAGATAACTATTCTAGGTGTTCCCTTGATGAGACTCCTCTCATGACAGCACCTGTATAATCAGAGTGGGTAGGAGAAGAGAGGGTTCTTGATATCTTGCTCTCGGAGCTAAAATCTCCATGGATGTTCAGCTGAAATATCGCCCTGTCTCTGATTTATAGAAACACATAGAAGGCTGGGTTTAACAGCTGGAGAAATTCCCTGGTAGGAGGGGTTCAACAATAATAGTTTATTCTTTTTTGAGAGAAAAATGAGAGTTTGGCCCACTGTTGAAGAGAATGGAATGGTTCAGAAGTTCCGATCCTGCCACTGTTCCCTTTCATGACACTGGAAAATCATTTGATCTTTCTGTACTTCGTTTTCTCTAATTGTATCAGTGATAGTATTTATTTGCCAGAGTGTCTGGAGAGACATGCTAGAAAATTAATTCAAGAAATTCTGCATTTTTAGGTGACAGAAAAGAAGTGCAAAAAATTATGATTGCAGTTGTCATTTAGACTCTGTCCTTCACTGATGCCCGTGTGTGCTTAAGGTCCCTATTTGTGTTTTCTCTTTAAAGGGGAGACCTGCTTTACTAACATCGATGAGTGCGAGTCCCAGCCGTGTCAGAATGGAGGGCTCTGCGTGGACCTTATTAATGGCTTCTTTTGTCATTGCCTACCAGGTTACTCAGGTAACGTTGGTGAAGGGGGCTGGTTGGAATTGGGACCCTCTGGGTAACTAGTGCTGGGCGTTTCTGCCTGGCCATGGGACTGGATTCCAGCTCTGGGTGGCCCAGGCTGCTGGGCAAGACTGAGATGAACTGCGGGGAATGCAGTAATGGTGCAGTGGGATGTCGAGGGAAAGGCTGTGGATGTTGTTTACCTAGACTTTAGTAAAGCTTCCAACACCATTTCTCGAGATGTTCTCCTGGAGAAACTGGCTCCTCTGGGCTTGGATGGGTGTACACCTCGCTGGGTTAAAAACTGGCTGGAGGGCTGGGCCCAAAGTTATGGTGGATGGAGTTAAATCCAGTTGGTGGCTATTGACAAGTGGTGTTTCCAAGGGCTGGGTACTGGGGCTTGTTCTCTTTAATATCTTTATCAGCACCTGGACAAGCAGATTGAGTGCACCCTCAGTAAGTTTGCAGGTGCTTGAGTCGCCGTCCCTGGAGGTAGCTAAAAGACATGTAGATGTAGTGCTGGGGGACGTGGTTTAGTGGTAACTTGGCAGTGCTGGGTTAATGCTTGGACTGGATGGTCTTAAAGGTCTGTTCCAACCAAAATGATTCTATTCTATGTCTGCATCTCAGGGCTCGAATGCCATGGGAAAGATACGTGATTTTGGTCAAGTAAGTCGATAGGCTATGAACTCGATTTTGATAAATAAGATCGACTATGTAGAAGAGTCTAAGATTAGAATATCTAGGGGATCCATATCCTGGAGTCAAAGTTCACTGGAAGAAATGTGGGGTTTTTTCATACAAGTACTATGAAGGTGAACAAAACCAACCTTCAAATAAAGAAAGGGGTACTTAGCTTTCTAGTTGTCACAAGCTACTGACTGAAGTAGATCAGATCCCCAGTACCTAAAACATCTGTAAAACATCTCCATTCCCTAACACCCCTGGATGATAAGAGCCAGCCATTTTTGGCTGAAGGCAGTAATCTGCTATGTTAGGAGGTCAAAAGGTCTGTGTGATGTGAGCAAATGAAGGCTTCTCTGTTTACAAGGGAATGGGGAGTCTGGATTCTTACACAAATGCCCTGCCAGACCCTAATGGGTCTCTGTTTTCTAGCTAAACCTAGGGGAGAGTGAATATTGCATCTCTCTTGGGAAGATACACTGCTAACTGATACTAAACATTATTTTTGTTAAAGTATTTATTCTCAGTCTTCTGCATCTTTAAATTCCACGTGTACTCTCTAGTTTGAGCAATTTAACACCAAAATGTAGTTTACAGGGAAGGTGGTCCCCAGCACGATCTAGTATTTATTTATTTTTGAGGTGGATGTAACCTTTCCACAGTGTTCCTAGGCTGCCATCTCGTGGGAAAAAGAAAAACTTGAAGGCAGAAGAAAACCTTGTCCTTTAACTTGTTGGAACAGCAGGTAGCAGCATTCCAGAGACTTCATAGGCCTTTATTGCATGGGAAAGTTTTCCTTGTTCCTTCTGTGGTCGGGGTGATTGATCCGTGTTGGTGTAACTCTACAGGTCCTTCCTGGGAAGACCCATTACACGGGTACTTCCACTCCCAGAAGCTCAAATCAGCTCCTAGTTAATGCCTTCTGGAACTGGGCTGGAATCTTTGTGCAGTTTTCTAGCCTATCGAGTTTGTTTTGGATTCCTAATTTTGGCTAGGCCAAGAAAAATTTGCTTTTTTTAGGTGAGGTCTTCGAAAATAGGCTTTTATCTAAGCTCTTTATTGGAGCTCTCTTGGGTAGTTACGATGCTGTACTCGTGAACTGAGATCTTGTCCAAAGAGGTGGTTTAAAGTTTATCCTACTTGTCAGAATTCCCACTCACATATGTGCCCGGGTCCCTTTTCCTCCTTCAGTGCCCCAGCACCCTCAGAGTTCAGAATTTCATTGTGCTTTGCCAAACTGCAGATCTGTTTAATCCTTCCCAATTCTTAGCGTGCTCAGGGGCAGAAAAGCTGACAGAAACACAGGATGATAGGCAAAGGAGCACTAGAGTTCATTCTGTTGCATCAAATTTGGGTTCATTAGTACTCGAAGGGGATTAGAAGCAGGTTGCTCTTCTGGATATTGCTTTTGGTAAAAGACTTTGTCTCAGCTGAGGTAGTTCTGACACATTAAGGCAGAGAGAGGCTGGGAGCAGTCTGTGAGATCAGTGAGTGCGTGTGGAGGAGTGAAGCTGACAGGGAAATAATAGCAATTAATCTCCCCTCCTTTGTCAATTAATCCCAGTACAGTCATGCTGGGTAAACAGCTTATTACTTCATATTAGGATCACAGAACAACTTTGTGAAGCTTCCCATAATGTTTCTGTTCAAAACACATTTCTGTGGCAGCTTAGATCTGCCATGAACTTGGGTTTAAGCTGCCTCCGCTGATTAAAGTGAACTTGCTACTCTGATGAAAAATGCTTTCTTGGGGCGGCAGGGGGTTCTTTCTGTATTTTTTTTTATTTCCGTCTGAGGAATTTGGGGAGTGTTGGGATAACAATGTGAGTCAGGAGAAATTCTTTCTCTGCAAATTAACCACCTCAGTGCTGTCTCGGGCCACAGCAGCGCAAGGAGATGAACCACCTCTCCCCGAAATGTGGTTGTTGCAGGAGCTGTGTTTCATTCCCAAGGGAAGAGTCCCGAAGAGGCTGTTCAGTGCGTCACTTTGTGCTTTAGTAGAGAATGTACCCTAAGAGGATGTAAAGAGGATGAATCAAAAGACTGTATGGCTACTAAATGAAGTGGGAAAGCGAATGAATCTTGCATGGTTTTGGAAATTATGTCAGCTCTACAAATTTGGAAATTTGTATCCAAAGTTCACTCTCCATTTTGTGACTTTTTCTACTAAGAACCCTCTGACAAATTTAGTGTTCTTTATCTTGACTCCTCCAAGAGGTTTTACAAATGATTAGCAACAAAATAATTCTCTGAATTTAAACCCCATGACTGAATCTTCTAACTTGCATGATTGCCAGTGTGTAAGAATGGGCAATTAAAACCTCTAGAAAATTAATCATCTGATCCTTTTAATTTCTTTAGAATCCTCCAGTTTCAAAGAGCCTAAGCAGGTCCTCCTCAGTTGTGTGTAGTTTGGAACAGGTGGTCAGTGAGCCACCATTTTGGCTTATAAGAGTTCTTATTTAAATATTTTATCTTGGATATATATGTACTATTTAGAATTGTTGTGACTGTATTTCTCCATTGTCATTCTGTCTCTCCGAGAGAACCCCAGTCTGTCTATATCCTTAAACTGATCCTGAGGAAAGAAGCAATCAATCTCAGTTTCTAATTAGCAGTATTTCATGTAATGAATTTTAAAAGATGTAGTGACTGTCAGGGGATCAGAATCTGTGCTGACTTGTGCTACGTGGATTTATTTGGGTACAAAATATTTCCAATCAGCAGTGTACAGAGAGACTGTGTGTGTGTGCAAATATATTCTCGTGTGTATAAATCAAAATATGGATCTTTTTAAAGGGATTTAATGATCTGCAGTCTTCATAGTTGTTATAGCTTATTGTTGCAGTAGGCGGTTGAATGGGCACAAGCTGCCAGTTTGTTTTCTCTTGGACAATAACAGAAGGGCCATATTAGCTAATGATAGATAGCATTTAAAATCTGTACTAGGGTAGGTCTGTAGGTGCACAGGACCCAGATGTGACTCTCTGAGAAGTTTTAACCCCAAACAAACACTCACCATATCCCTCCCACTTAAATTATCTGTAAAATTGACTGGCATGTTTGGATTGAGTTAAATGAAGAAAGTAAAATAGCTACAAGAGTTGTTGGAATGCTTTCTTTTAATATCTTAAAAGAGATACTGCGGATGCAGATTCCAGACTGACATGTGGGAGTTTCTGTTTGCTTGGACCTGACGTTGATACTGACAGAGACTCCAAGTTTGGGGAAAAGCTCCCAGATAACGTTTCTTCACAGAAATAAGAACCTTCTCTGGGTTCCTTACAACATGAAAGTACAATTCAGCTTCCAGGAACTTTACAGTATGAAAATAACCACATTATTTCAAAGAAACCCTCCCAGAACTACAGAAGAAAAAAAATGAGATTGCAACAGCTAATTTTATAAGGTTGCTAATAAGAAAAGAGAAAGTTTTGATTCTGCAGTCCCATGTTTGAACCAGTCCAGTCAGCATCATACAGGGAATTTACTTCCATTTGGTTTGCCATCAGGGAGACAGATCAAGGTGGTTAAAACTCGAGACTTTTCTTTGTGAATGTGTCAGAGTGGAAATGTTTGTGCTCACAAAGGCACAGAACAGGGCCCATGGAGGAGAGAAACCACGTGAAGTGCTGGTCCCTGATTAAGTCAGTATTGAATGTACAGCAGGGCCCGGGGTCACACTCTGCCTTTGGAACTCTCCTTATTTGTGTGGTTTGGCTATTACTCAGGGCTGCAAATGCAGCTTTTGGGCTTGGCCTATGAAAAGAAAAATCCATATTTTGGCCTTATTCGCGGAGTTTGGCAGATTCACCTGGGAGGCGGCGAGGGCAAGAGATTGTCTCTTGGCTTTTTACTGCTGGAGCTAATGCTGTGGATCCTGCAGGGTATTACTGTAATGCAGGGAGCGAGGATACGCCGCATTCTTGGTGTCAGCAGTGAGGGAGGCCAGCTGGGAGGCTCAGCGCAGGGCTGGATTAGATCTCCCTGCAGCGCAGGTCTCTGCTGTATTGGCTGGTTCATCCCCAATCCCTCCTTGTCTGACTGGCACCAGGCAGCGCTTACACAGGCTGCCGTTTGTCCAGCCTTTTTTATCATTCTCCCCCCCCCCCCATTCGCCCCCAGTTTTTTTCTCACTTTACTGTCACAAATGTCCACAAGGAGTCGGCCATGAAATCTGTGCTGATTGGCGTGATCCTGAAGGGAATTTTTCTGCTGGCAGGTAATGAGATCTATACAGTAATTGCGCTGTGTCCTGAATGCTTGTGTACCTGCCCCGGGCAGGGAGCTGGGGGTGCGATTCGTGGTGGCTGGAGGCAGGGGAAGGAACAAGAATTGACTAGAAAGGAAGAATGTTTTTATTTTGAAGAGACCTGAAGTTTTGTTTTGGAAACTTTAGGGCAAGGCATTTCCTTGTTGCCGCAAGATGAATGCGGAGCCGTCAGCTGCTCCATGTGCGTCTTCCCTACAGCTCTGCCTTGTTCTGCGCTGGGATTGATCCCGGGCTGTTGGAGGGTCCTTGCTTGTACTGTGTAAACACCCAGGTAACACGCCCGGCTGGTTCTGCAAAATGATGGCTTTGCTTTCTACAGGTGTTTTGGCGATTTTCCTTTTTCCTTTCATGATTTCAAACTCCTGTACTGAGAAGTAGTTGTTGGTTTAACTGGGAGGACAAACCCTGTGCTGGCCTGTGCACTGCTCCATCTCCTCCCCCACTGTCTCCTTGAGTAGTGGTGCACGGTGGGAGAGAGGTCAAAGCGGTGTGTTGCCATGGAAATGGCAGTAATTGTGCAAATATAATTGTGTCGGGGTCCATTTGTTGCGGCTAATTCTCTCTCACCCCCCTCTCTCCCTCCCCTCCTTTTTTCTTTTGATAATAATAATACAAACCCTAATTAGGATGCACCAGGGAAGGCTGGTAGGAATTCAGCTGTCTTAGGGGAGAGGGCAAGCCGGTGCCAGCCGGGAAGCCCCACTGAACTCACATGTTTCAAGATTGGGCTTATGAATACTTTCAAGTTATTTTGGTATATGACAGCTAAGTTAGAATATCTCTCTTTGGGGTGCTTATTGTTTTAACATATTACATATCTCTTGAAGTATATGATCGTTACACTGTATACAATGAATATTTACTTATTAATAGCAGTCAGTACATCATTACCTTCATTCAGGGAATGGTGAGCTACGGGGATTTTAATAACACTTGCCTCTGTGCAAAAAGACTGCTCTCACCACATCGGTAACACTTTAGGATCCAGTGAATAGATTTGTACTTGAAAATACGGTGGGTTGTTAAAGCTCAGTGACTTCCGAGTGTTTGTTTGTGACCCAGCCCCTGTGGGTTGTTAGCTCGGGACTGTGAGCCTAAACACTGCTAAATTAACTGGAATGTTTGAAAATACTTGTCTCCAGATAGCAGCCTTTTAAATAACACTTGTCTGATTTTCAGATAACAAGTTCCACTGATTTGCGTTTGTTAGCATTTAACTAGATAAGGCACTCATTAAACATTTGAAAGTCTCCTAATGATGTAATGAATCAGAATGGCAACATTGCTCTTACTATTGATAGTTCAAATAATAGTAAACATTTGAGCTAAGAAATTTAGAGGGAACAGAGAAGAATACCTAAGAGTAAGTTGTTTTTGAGTCTGCCTTCTTATATTTTTTTTCTAAATATACCTGAAAAGTGATGTCTAAGCTTCTCTTAGAAAAACAAATTAGTTTTGAACTTCTTAACATCCACTTGCTAGTGGGTTTGCAAAGACACAACTGTCCATATCTTGGAGAAGATTTGAGTAATGGATATCCAGGAAACAATCTGTACTTCTGGGTACTGTAATGGCCTATAGCAAAAATCTTACTTTTTTCTGAAGTCGGGAAAGGTTCCTTTTTTCTGCTGACATCCCTTCCACTTACACCCTGTCATCTGCAACTGAAACCCAAAATTACAGACCCCTTTGCTGCACTGAAATTAGCATCTAGGAAGCAATATGCAACAGAAATCTCCTTCTTCTGCCTTGGTTTGATGTAACTGAAGAATTTGTCAAACCGGAGATGTTCAGACACAGTTGACAAAACTCACTGGGGATAACGGAGGAGGAGAGTCGGCTGGGGGGGGGGGGGGGCATGGTCACTGTGGGGCGTGTAAGGAGTTAATGATGTAGCACTGGGTAACTGTTCAGCAAGGGGTGACGTTGGCTTCCAGGAAAAAATTGTTAGAATTTTGTTAGAATTTTTAGAACTCTTACATATCCCCTGTGTTACTGGTTTGTTAACAAACTGCTTCAAATTCAAATCTGGCGCTGCACTGGCTTCGAGGAGGGCAAGGGTACATTAGGTGTTGTTTAGAGGCCCTTTTCTTCTCCTGCTTGAGTCCCCTGAGGGCTGGCTGCTTGCTGGCAGAAACAACAGAGATAAAGGTGATGCTCGTGGTTTTGGTTCCTTCAGGAGGAGCTGCCTCCTCTCTTTCCACTGCGGAACATTCCCCTTAGTCTGTGTGTGAGCTGTGAGGTCAGACAGCAGTTTGTGAAGGCCTGAAGCGTCAGCTTATTTTTTTCACCCATTTCAAACAAATAATCTAAGAAATCAAACCAGCTGCGTCCCATGGGAAAGCTTGGTGTTTAATTAGCCACCAGCCCAGGGTTGTGCACTCACCGTAGGGACTAATTTGCCACCTGGTGTGAAGCACTGGCCCCACAGGTGTCAGCTGGAGGCTGGGAAACAGCCCAGGCAGGTTTTCCTGCTGCTCCTCCATAGAGTGCACTGGAGGAGACGTGGTCAGGCCAGGAATGTGACAGGGGAAAAACAGGGCTGGGACCCTGCCTCCCGGCCTTCTCAGAAATTCATGGCATCGCTCCTTTTGTTATCCAAACCCATGCTGTCTTCTCCTCACTGCCCTGGTAAACATCAACTGTACCCAACCTGTCTTTCTGATGCCATTCAACAGCCTCTCCCCTTAAATCTGACTGCAGACCTGCCTCTTACAGTTTTGAGAGCCCCCCCAGTCCATGGATAACTCAGAAAACTCACTCCATGTGGTTCTACTGCTCTACTGATTTCTCTTCGTTCCAACTGAAGTCTTCCCATCTTCTCCCAGACAGGGATTCTCCATGCCCAGAGATGTCCATTATACTCTATTCCAACGTGTTTCCTTCAAGTGTGCCCATACCTTTGTGCTGAAATCTTAATTCTGTCTTTGCTGCTTCCATCATGGGTCAGATCACAGCCCAGGTCTGTGTGCTGCGCCAGCCCGGCATTAATGGCTGAGAAAAAAGGCTGTGCTGAGATGGTGTCACCAACTCGAATCTGTCCAGCAGCTGAGTTCTTCCTCAAGGCAGACGTTACAGGCCAAGTTCAGTGCTGTTCCCCAGGCACAACACGGAGCAGTTCTCGTTTCTGTCAGTAGAGAGCCATGTGCTAAAGGAATCCCAGGTCACGTTGGCTACAGAGCAGCCCTCACGTAGCTGGGAAGCGCCGTGTTGGCAGAGCCTTCCATTTCACTTCCAGTGCTTCTCAGAGCTCCATCCATCCCTACGCTGACACAAACCGATGTTTTGGGGCTGGAAGCTGGTGTTGAGGCTCCGCCAGTCTGCAGAGACAGCACTGGTTACAGCGACTGGACACAGTAAAGCAGCTGGGTCAGAGCAAGGTGCTGGGGTTTGTGCCTGCCTGGGAGGCATTGCTGGGGCACGAGGGGGACAAACCATCCACGTGTGTTCAAGGAGCCTGTATCTTTGCTAAGTTTTTTCTTTTTTTATCCCACATCAAGTCCAGCTCCAGTGCTCCCAATGCCCTGTCTCCCCTCATCTCTTCCCCTCAGGCCACTCTCTAATCTCTTTGACATGCACATTCTGTCTAGTGGCTTTTCTTTACAAATGTCTTTTGTGTTTTGATTCCCCTCCTTTGTGTGTGAATTCCTTCTTTTTCTTTCTGCTGCCCTGGCTGTGCTTGCCAGCCAGAGTCCCGTGTAATGCTATTAGATTGGGATAATCCAGGCTCGGTTTATCTGTGTGACTGTCTCTGAAGATTAGTGAAGCCCAATGTTATGGGGTAGATAAAGTGAACTGATTCGAAGGGCTCTTCTGTCAGTCTGGAGATGCTCAGGAAAATGACAGCAAATTTTCATTAACCATATTTGAGTGTAATGTCTTGTCATTTCCTTGAGCCCTGTTGGGATACGTGTGCCTGGAGGAGACCCAGGAGCTGCGATGCAGTTCTTCTTACCCAGCTCGCTTCTGCGGGACTGGACAGAACTGACATCAGCTCGGTGCAGAATGCCTGTGGAGCGGGGCTGGTTTGTTGATTGCTAATGAATTGAGTTTTGTGAGTGTTTTACAATTGGAGGGGCGTCTGGGAATTTGAATTTTCTTAACTGAGGATTTCCAATAACGTCCCGTTTTAATGCCGGCTGCAACAACAGTGCCCAGAACACGCTCTGGTCAGATCTGTAGCCTTCATTTGTATTTCAGTGCACCAAATCTGTTATGAAAGAAGCATAAAATCCTTGTCTGTCTTGTTTTGTCCCCTTAACAACCTCTGTATGTTGATTGCCTGTGGTGTTTGGAAATGTCTGGGAGAGGACAGCAGGCTGGTGGATGATGTAGGCCAACTGGCCAAAGCTCTATGAATAGCACCTTCTCTGCAGTACCTGGGAGGACAGCTTGGAAGCGTGGTTTTTCTTGCTCTCGTGTCAGTGATGGGACACTGCGTAGTGAGCGTGGGGCTTCTTGCTGGCAGCTTTTTGGACTTTTGGTGGTTTTCTGACGAGAAGGGCGTAGGGAGCGGCAGTGCTGGGGGGGTGGTCTGTGCCCGGCAGCCCTGCTCCGGGGAGGGGAGTCCCAGTCCCCGGCAGTGAGATCCCATTTCTAAATCTCTTCCGCAGGTGTGGAATGTGCTGTTAACATCAATGAGTGTGAGGAGGGTCCCTGCAAGAATGGAGCTGTCTGTGAGGATGGCATTGCTGACTATACCTGCCACTGTGCCCCTAGCCAGGATGGCATTGTATGGGGAGGGAAGAACTGCTCGGTCAAGCTCACTGGGTGCCAGACGCACGACTGCCAAAATGAGGCCTTGTGCATCCCAACCTACCAAGCTGAGAGTCACGGCCACCTGTGCCAGTGCCAGCCTGGTTTCTATGATGCCACATGCTCAACACCAACAACGTTTTCCTTTGCTTCCAGAGGGTATCTCCTCATTGAGCTGCCCGTGAACAATCAGAGCAGGAGGGACGTAGCAGGAGATGAACTTGCCAGCGTGTCCCTCCGCTTCAGAACCACCTTGCCCAGCGCCATCCTTTTTTACCGAGGCCATGAAGCTGAATACTTGTTCCTGGAGCTCTTTGGTGGCGTTCTGCTTGCAGGAATGAAGAGGGAGGATGTTGGGTACCTGATGCTGCTGGAGGGGCTTAGAGTTGATGATGGCCAGTGGCATAAAGTTGAAGTTGTTCTCCACAGCACTCTGCAGCTGAAGCTCTGGCATGACTCCTGTGATGCAGGTGTCTGCCTGAAGAGCTCTCCTGTCCCACACGGCGCTGCTTCCATCCCGCCTGCCTTCCTCAACATGTACATTGGAGGTGCTGGGGATCCAATGGCCAACAACACACAGAGCCAGCAAGGCTTTGTCGGCTGCCTGGAAGACGTTCAGGTAGATGCTGAACCTGTGCTGCCGGTGGATCTGCCTATGGATGAGTCCTCCCCGGTGAAGAGGGGCTGTGACCGGACAGAGTGGTGCCTCTCCCAGCCCTGCTTTCACGGAGGGCTGTGTGTGGACCTTTGGGCAACCTTCAGGTGTGACTGTTCTAGGCCTTACGGAGGCCCAGCTTGCTCATACGGTAAGTGCCACATGATTTACATCTGCCAGCTCCTCTGTCAGTTGGTGCTCCAAAGATAGGCAATCAGCATTGCTGCCAGCTTTGGAAGTAGTATTTTCTATTGACCAGTGAGAAAACTAAAGCAAAACCCTCAGTAAATAAAATTCTCATTGATCCCTTTTCTGTCACTTGCTCCTGCAGGAGCGATTGTCAGTTTTGTGGTGCAGATGTTCCTTCCCTATTGAACCAGAGAGTCTGGCTTCACCTTTGTATCAGCTCCGTGTGAACGCAGAAGTTGCTTTACTGTGAAAGGTTGATCTTGAGCTTCTGAGCTGAGGATGAATAGGAGTGTCTTGCTTTAAAGATAAAACACAAGTGTTAAAGGAAGTGCTCAGACAATTTTGAGTTAAAACTGTATCTGCTTGTGGTTTTTTCTTCCTGCAAGGCTTCTATTAATATTGTTGCAGTCTTTTTGTTTCACTCTTAAGCCCTAAAAGTGGCAAGTACAAAGTTGCTCTGCTGTTACCAAATTTATGAATTTTAAAAGCAACTTTGTAGCTTAAAAGTCCTTGAGTATCTCTGCTAGGTGGCAAGGACTCTGCTAGATCCCTATATCCCTCCTCTGGTGCTTGAATTCATGCCCTCCAGAGAAATCTGGGACACATTCATCTACTTCTTAATTTGACAGAGCTGTGTGGAGAGAGAGCATAAATACCATGGTGCGCGTTGAAAATGTTGGGAAGAAAGATCTTGCCCCACTGATAAGGAGCTGCAGCTCAGGGTGTGCCCGTGCCAGCTGCATTCCTCTTGTCATTGACCTGATGTGTGTTTCTTTTCTCTTCCAGAGCGCCCAGCAGCAACATTTGGCCTAGAGAATTCCACCAGCTTCGCCTCTCTCACCCTTTCTGATAGCCTTGGTGCAAACTTCAACCTTTCCTTTTTCATTCGTAGTCGGAAACCAAATGGTTTGCTCTTGCAAATTGGCAACGAAACTGACCCCTGCCTCACCATATACTTGAAGAACGGCAAGCTGAGGATAGAGACGGCATCTACAGATACTGTGACATTTCCTGAAAATTTAGTTGATGGGAGAAGACATTTGGTAGCTCTGTCTTTCCAAGGAGGAATTGTTGGTGCTTACCCATCAGACATATATGTGGAGCTGGGACAGCTCGTAGCAAGACCTCTTTTAGCTGGTTATGGAGTGTATATTGGTGGACACCCTAACCCAGGCAGCACTGACATGTGGGGAGGGTATTTTAAAGGCTGTTTGCAAGACATCCAACTGAACAGCCACCAAATACAGTTTTTTCAGGTTGAGAACTACAGTCTGCCACAGGAACCCAACAGGACTCAAAATGATAACCTTGTGAAGGGTTGCATCTCTGATAACACCTGCAAGGTACGATGGCTCTTGTTTGTCTCTCCATCTGTGCAGTTGTTTATTACAGATCTGTGCTTACAGAATACTTTGACTGTTGCAGATATCAGGAAGGTGAGAAGTTTTTTAAGTACTGAAGGACACGTGGTCCCACATGGTCCTGCTTCACTCAATATATTACATACCATTTCAGTTTTCCCCAGCTCCCTTGTTGTTTTAGTGGTTAGTAGAACTTGGGCAGTCCTGCCGTTGTGCTGCCCATCTCTGTTTTGCTGAGCCCACACACACATTCCAGGCTCCCCCGCTGACCAGTAACCTTTCCAGCTCCTCCCTCATCCTGCTTCCATTGCACAACAATGGAATTCCCCCAGGAATTCGTCATTTCAGCAGCAACATTTCAAGGATCTGTCTCCATGTGCCCTTAGATCAGAAGCTGTGTCTCCCCTTTATGCCACATGTGAAGATGGGAGGCCTTATGCCCTAATTCTGCCCTTCTTGTTCATGTCACACCTCTGGTGTTAGGTGTGTCCTTCCAGTGACAGAACTTTGTGAGGTTTTTCAGGAGCATTGCACCTTGTTTCATCTGGTTTTCACCTTTGCTTTTGTGCTTTCTTCTTTTCCGAAGTGATGGAGCTCTGCCTAGGGAGGTTGTGTTGATCAGCAGCACCCACAGGGAGAGGCAGGGGCTCAGGAATTCCTTGCACAGAGACCGTGTGCTTCCTTCACTGCTGTTGAGTCACTACTTTAACTCCCCTTTCCCGATCCAAGGGCTGCTTGTACTAACCTTTGTTCTCACATTTCCTTCCACCAAATTCTTTTAGGTCCAAAGGTGAATTGTGCTGTTCCTAAATTCCACTACTTTGTTTTCCAGTCTGAACCGTGTCAGAATGGTGGCAGTTGCATTGTCACTTGGAATGATTTCCATTGCAGCTGTCCAGCAAACTTCACCGGGAGATTCTGTGAAGAGAGAGTCTGGTGTGAAAGTGACCCATGTCCTGAAGCAACCACCTGTGTAGATGTTCTAGCAGGATACGTGTGTAAGTACTGTTCTCCTGCTTATGTGTTGGTAGAAGTCTGTGATGTTCACTGTCTATAATCACTATTCCTAGTTTGTTCTGTTGCAATAAATATAACCACCTGCTGCAAAAGGGAAATGGAGTGATGCCCAGGCAGGATGCACTTTATGGATTTACCACAAAGTTGTGGCGGATCAGAGAAAGTACTCAAAGAGGTTTTCTTCTGGCACTTTGACTTGATCAGGAAGGAACCGATCCACTTCTGTGGAGTCATTGCTGCCCTTATCAGTGCAAGGAGCATCCTGCTCTGTAATATTCAGCCATTTCTAGAGTCCCAGGTTATTGCACCAAATAGGACCCAGTTAAGTATTGCAAATGTGTCTCAGTTTTCTCCTTAGACAGAACCATGGAGAATGAAGAAAACCAGTTAGTTAATGATGCCCTGATGTGGAGGGAGTGTTGTTGAGTGACCAGAAAGTGTCCTGATCTCAGGATGCTGGGGTGTTCCCAGCTCTGCCACTGGCCGCCTCAGCAGCTTTGGATGTATAACTTTCTTCACTTATGGTCCGGTTTTTCTATCAGTAAAAGGGCAGTAGTTGTATTTTTGTGCACGCTGTGGGAATGACGAGTGAAAATGAGCTGGATATTATTATTAGAGGTGCAGTCGTAAACAGGAAGAGCTTTAAGGCTGCCAGAAGCAAGGCCTGTAATCCTGCTCACACTAAGCTTACGTGATTCTTAAGGGAGAGAACCTGCCAGGAGTTAGCCATTGGTCTGTCTCTAACGTGACACCAACCGCCTCTCAAATCTCTTATGCTCTACCCCTTTATTTATAGGTCTGGCTAATGCAACATTTAATAGTCATGCTGCCATTGAATTTACCACCAACACATCAGTGACCAGAACTCTGAGCAGCCTCCACGTAGATTTCAGAACCAGGGATGAAGATGCTGTTTTGCTTCGGGCTGTGGAAGAAGTGGATTCCCTCCAGATAGCCATCAAGAACTCCTCCCTGCTTGTTGACATCAGGAGTGGGAATAGCATCGAAGGGGTCAGGTTCCTGAGCCAGAAGAGCGTCACGGACGGTGCCTGGCACAGCATCTCTGTGTCCATGGAGGAGCCATCTGCGCTTTCCTCCAGGTGGCTGGTTCGTTTGGATGGGTCAGTTAACGTGACTCTGCAGGGAAACGCCGGGAACTTGGACTTCCTAAAGAACAACGCGCCGATTGTTCTGGCTGAAAACTTCACGGGCTGCCTCGGGCAGGTGAAGATAGGGGGGATCTACCTCCCGTTCACTGCCCACCTCTCGTACCCGCAGCCAGAACAGTTCCAGCGGTGCGGCAGCGGGGACGTCCAGCTGGGCTGCGCTGGGGCCGACGTCTGCGCTTCCAGCCCGTGCCTCAACGGCGGCACCTGCCAGGACCTGTTCAACTCCTTCGGCTGCGCCTGCAGCGCTGGCTGGGGGGGGCTGCTCTGCGAGTCCAACCTTGACGAGTGCCAGTCGAGCCCATGTGTTCACGGGGACTGCGTGGACGCAGTGGCAGATTTTCAGTGCGAATGCTTCCGGGGATTCATTGGGAAGAAATGTGACATCAACGTCGATGACTGTGTACGGCACCAGTGCCTCAACGGAGCGACCTGCATTGATGAGGTTTATGGCTACTCCTGCAAGTGCCCTCATCAGTATTCGGGACCTCGCTGTGAGTAAGTACCTTGGTTAGTTTGATGCAGGGGTCAAAGGAGCCCCCAGGTAAATTGGCCTTTTTCTTTGGGACACTTTGAGAAAACTTTTCATTGCAACTGTCTGGTAGGTAAAGCACCTAAATTCTGCTGTGAATTGGAAGGGGATGTCCAGGTCCAAATCTGATTTCTGAGACCATTCCCTTCTCCAGTTGTGTCAAACTCCTTCCTAGAACTAAATACCAATGACTGTGCTTATGACCTTTGCCAGCCCCATCTCCACCGACTCTGAGCACACTTCTACCTTCCCACAAACCGATTGCTTCAAAGGCCGTCTCTTGCTTTTCCCAGGTGGCCATTCCCCCCCGAGCAATGTGGGAAGAACTTCACCTGTCTGAATGGTGGCAAGTGCATCAGCGAGAGCTGGGGAGCCAACTGCTCGTGCAAGCCAGGCTTCACTGGAAGGAAGTGAGTGCTCTGTTTCTGGGGCCTGCAAGGGAGGTAGGGCTCCGATTCTCACGCCGTGGGGTGGCTGGGCAGGTTCAACTCCTCCATCCTCTTATAGCTCCTTTTGCCGTTCAAACAACTGCTCCAAAGCTGTAAACGAGCTGTTATTTTCAGAAGAGGTGGGTTTGATATGATCCTGTTGACAATACCAATTTTGCAGCGCAAACTGCTTCCAAGTAGATCTTGTGCCTCATGAGAATTCATTAATTGTGCCAGAGACCCCCACTGGCTCAGTTGTACAGAAATGGCAAAAGGAGGATTGGTACAAAACGGGTAAAACTTTCATGTTGTTGGACCCTGGAGAAAGCACCTGAAAAAGATGCAACAGGAACTTTTCAAATAAATGGGGCTTTTTTAGACTGTATGATCTTTGTTCTACGGCACAAGAACATAAGTGAGAAATTTCATTTAATTCTAATGCACTTTTTCTTTCCAGTTGTCAAATTAACATAAACGAGTGTGATCCAAACCCTTGCCAGAACGGAGGGACGTGTCAGGACTCTGAGAACAAATACGAGTGTTTGTGCAGTGCCAGCTACACGGGAGAGCGCTGTGACGTTAACGTAAGAACTTCCCTGAGCTCCTGTCTGTTTTTCCATCCTGTGCACTGTGAGGAGCAGCAGACTAGGCTTAGCAGAGTCCTCGGGTACCGGGGTATTAGCAAGGCTGCACACACATTGTCACCCGCAGCCCCCAGTAAGCACACTCAGCAAATCAGCTGGGACCAAAGAAACCTGAACTGGGAAATTATTTTTTCTTTGCAGCGCTGCTGCACGTTAGTCTCCAGCATGGAAGCAACTGCAGGAAATAGTATCTGCATGGGCTGCCATATGGTTTTCAGGGCTGTCCCTGCAACTTTCCTTAGCTTTTACAGCTCCTTGGACAGTGATCAAACTACTGCAGTTGGACCTGTAGAAAGGAGATATTGCTTATAGCTCCCCCCCCCACACACTTTCCTGGAGAATGGGATTTCAGCAGGCATTTTACCTTGGAGGAGAGTTACTGAGCACATCCCCTCCCCACAGATCTGGGTAGAACTGGCTGTGTTTGGAGAAGGCAAGTCAGATGAGTCAGGCTAAAAGCGATTCAATCACATGGAAACCAGCAGCATCCATCACCTGCTGAGGCTGCTCCCGAGGCGAGGGGCTGGCGCGGGGGCAGCCTCCGTGATGCTTTGCCTCTTCTGTGTAAGCAAAGCATCGCTGGCTGAGGCTCAGCTCCAGCCCGTGTGGAACTTGTTAAATCATACACTTGCTTTTCCTCTGTCAAGCTGTTGCATGGAGAGGCAGCTTCTCTGGTAACCTGGGAATGTACTAACCCCCACTGCATGGGGAGGGCTGTGTGCCGGGGGGGGCTGCTGCTGTTGCTGTTATTAAGGGCTCTGTAGTGCATGTGCCACCAGGTCACTCTGACATTTCCAGTTTGCATGGACTCCTTCAGGCGTCTCCTTCTCCTCTGTTCCAGAACACGTCTGGTAGATTCCTTGTATCCATTTTCATCATCCTCATTACTTTTTGCAGAACTGTCTGTCTTTTCCCTCTTCAAAGGCCAGTGCCTGTGGTGGGGGCAGGGAGGGGGGCAGGCTATGGCTGTCGCTGTGTCTGCTATTAACCGTCGCTGGAGAAGCCAAGGGCTGTTGCCTGCGCTCTCCTGCTCCTTCTCCCTCCCATGAACAGCACAAGTTCAGCTCATGCGGGAGGGTGGGCTCCTAAACCCCCCTGTAGTGGTTGTACTGTCTGACTAACCCGCTGCTGTGCAAAGCTACAACTAACCCCAGCACATCGCTCGAGTCCCGGCAGGCTCGGAGAGTCAGCTCGAACCTCAGCCATCTGAAAATGGCACAAGGACTTCCAGGTACCCCAGGAATGTTCCTTCTGTGCTGTCACTTTGTGACATTGGCACAGGCTGTACCACATCCAAAAGCTGTAAACAGCCAACCTCGAATTCTTTGGTTTTCATCTGTGAGGTGGCAGGTAGTACCTTCGGCAATAAGAAATATTTCTTACTGTTAGGCTTATTGTAATTATAAATCTTTCTTTAATGAGAAAAATTCCACAATTTAAAACATTCTTTGTTTATTGTGTTCCACACCAGAATCTAAATAATACTCATTTGGCTACATTTCTCGCTGGGGTACTTGGGCCTTAGATCATCTCCATCTCCCAGCCATGTACTGACCATGTAACATCTCCCCTTCCTGCTGCAAGGTGTCTTCAAGTCTGTTCCACAGCATTTTTATATGGCGGGGACTTTCAAGTATTTGCCTTTGTAATTTAATGGTTTTGAGTTATGAATTCAATGGATCTAGTACTCACCATTCACTATTTAAATTATTTAAACTCTTTTGCTCTCGGGTGTGTGACATTATTTGGCCACTTTTACCTCATCTGCCAATCTCTGAGGTGTTGCTCAGACTCTTCGTTGCTGCTGTTCTAACTAACACACAGCGGCGCGTTATCTTCGTTAGCACGTGGTGTGCACAGGACAGCTTTTTTGGTAGCAATTTTAGGGCTCCAGGATTGGTCCCATAAACTGTCTCCATTTAGTTCTGCTGCCTCCGTGCCCGTAGCTGCCCAGCTCAGGAGATCCTCCCTGTTCTTCCTCTGGTAATTCCGTCCATGGGTCCTGCATGAATTGTAACGCTATTAACTGCCGTCGGTCAGGCTCTGTTCATAACTCTGCCCTGTCGAGATCAGCTTCGCCAAAGGGGCCAGTGAAAGAGTGTCACTGAGGAGTGGCACTGGTTCTGCATTAGAAAGAAGAATGCAGAACATGTTAATGTCTTTGTATTAGAAATAGTCACTTTTTAGTCCATAGTTTTGCTGAGAGAGTAAAGAGTGACCATGAGCATTCTCTGTGCAGGTGCCCTCAAGCCCTGTACTTGCTCCTCGCTTGTTCTTTTCCGTTCAAGTACAGATCTTCTGCTTTTTTCCTCTTTTTTTTTTAAGAGAATATCCATTTTGGATTCTTCGACTTAAGTTATTGTAACCGCTGGAGTTTCATTGTTTCTCCATTAATTTCTTTTACAGAAAGGGACTCCAGGTGCTCTCTTCCCCTCCCCACTAATTGAAGTAGCTGTCCCTGTAGCCTGTGGCTCTTTGCTGCTCCTCAGCATCGGGCTCATATTCATGATTCTCACTGCAAGGAAGAGGCGTCAATCAGAGGGAACCTACAGCCCGAGTCAGCAAGAAGTGGCAGGAGCTCGGTTGGAGATGGACAGTGTCCTAAAGGTGCCACCTGAAGAGCGGTTAATATAGGCACTGTCCTGGCAAGGAGATGCACCCGCAAGGTCTGCTCTGACCTTGGGCTCGTCCCAGCGCTCGCGCAGCAGCTCCTCTCTCAGTTCCCTTCAGGCACCGCGATGAAGACCTGGACTTAGCCGTAGAGGCAGCGTGCCGTGCGGGAGCTGCTGCGGGGTCAGTGGACGGCGGCCACTGCACACACTGGCTCAAAGGGAGCCCCTTCCTCCCGCCCCACGGGAGCTGCTTTGACCTTGCTCTGGCTCCGTTCCCCCTGTAGTTAAATCTGCTTTAAAAGGCAGGGCTAAATTAGGCACTAATTTACAGATTGAGATCTATACATACCTGTAAGGAGCGTTGTATAGGGGGTATTTATCATGGGTTTGTATATACTGTTCTGTGTTTGTCAGTAGCTGAATCGCATTCAAAGCTTTCTCAGCTCAGGTGCGCGAGGTTTTCACAAGGAGCCTTCAACAGCAACAGCAGCTGCCACCTCCCGCCCGGTGACAGCCACAGCCTTACAGGGAACGGTGGGGAATCACTGAAGTCATTGCACAAAGCAATGGTTTATGACGTGATCCCTGTTTGTTAGACATTCCCCGGGTACCGCACAGGAAAGGTGCAGTCAGCGCTCGGTGGGTTTGAGGCCAGCGCTGGCGCCAAGGGCTGAACTTGGGGCGTGCGTGGGGCTGGGGGGGGGAGAGGCGGAGCAGGAAAAGGGCCACCGGCCTGCTCCGTGTTCCCTGGGCTCCTGGGAGCCGTGGAGGGGACAACGGTACGTAAACAGTGGAAGGGGGAAGCCCCTGCCTAGCGCCGCGGGCAGCAGAGTGCAGCTCAGAGAGACGCCGGGTCAGGGCTGGGGGTGAGAAGTGACGCTCTCGGTAACACCCTGTTCT
This sequence comes from Tringa solitaria, assembly GCA_026413425.1. Taxonomy (NCBI): domain Eukaryota; kingdom Metazoa; phylum Chordata; class Aves; order Charadriiformes; family Scolopacidae; genus Tringa; species Tringa solitaria. The sequence continues at coordinate 4,320,343 of JAOXJM010000007.1, forward strand.
ACCGCAGCAGCCGGTGTGGGCACATCTTAGCAACTCCTCCGTGGTGGGAGCAGTCGGGACCGCAGGGGCTGTCCTTCTCCTTGCACTTGTTGCAGCTACAGCCATCGTCATGAAGAGGAGGAGAGCGACTCAGGGAACGTACAGCCCAAGCCGTCAAGAAAAGGATGGGGCTCGCGTGGAAATGTGGAACGTGATCAAGATGCCACCAACCGAGCGGCTCATCTAACACCAGGTGCTGTGTTGTCCTTCTAACAATCCTGGAACTGCTGCAGCATCGCTCTCGCTGGAGATGTGGTTTGTAGGACAGGTCTGTACTGCTTTAAGCTACTTCACAGCCACGGGCAACTGTTGGTACGTGGCAGGAAGAGTCGCCTGCTTGAAGGAGCTTGGTTATTGCAGCTCAGCCCAGAAGAACTTTGTATCAAATCGATCTGGCAGCAAGAGCGGTAAAGTCTGGGAGTTAAAAAAAGAGACATTCTGGAGGGGCCAGTGGGGTCGAGGAAGCAAGTGGGGGCTCTGGCAGCAGAGGGAGGGGACACAGACCCACTACCGATGCCACACCATGCAGGGGTGCCATGGGGCAGGTCTGATTAATGGGAATCAAACCCCTGTATTAAAAAAATAATGTAAGTAATGTGGTTGTTTAAAACCGGGTGTTGTCGGGTGACCAATGAAGGGAGGGAATTGCTGGAGCTGCTGCTGTCCCTCGACCCCGGCCTTTTGTTACCAGACAGTGAGTACCAGGGGGCTCTCAGACACTGCTAATAAAGCTGTGCCCAAGACTAGACTGAACCACAGCAAGACTTTAAGTGCCTTCCTGAGACTGAGGTGCCCGTTACAGCATTAACTTTCTTGAAAGGAGGATGTTTAAGTGCAGAAAAACTGATGACTTCGATCAGAGGTTGTGACAAGGTTGGTGTGAGCAGGTGGGAGGGTCCCCCTGCACCCCCCAGGGCAGCCGGAGCACGGGAGGGACCTTAGCAGGAGAGTCAGTGTTTGAGCCCCAAGTGACACTTGTGTCAGGAGGGGAGGAGGAGGAGGCATTTCCAGAGCCGCAGCTCTCAGGACAGACGGGTTTGGGCTTGTCAGTACAGAGGAGTGGAATTTAGTTTACGACTCTAGTGCCCTTTCACACAAAGGCAGGGCTTGTGGCAGGGAGACACAGCGGTCATCTTCCACACTGCCCTAAAAAGGCTGTTTATTTTGTGGCTTCTCCTTTGTTACTGTTTGAGCTGCTGAGTGAGCCATATTTCTTCTCTAGCACAACATGGCAGACCCTGTGGAAAGAAATGCAGCAGAGCAGGCCAAGTAAGGTCTGAACTCATTAACATTTCAGGATAATTACTACAACTATCACTGAGAACTATTTTAGAAAACAGCATCTGCTTTTTAATCTCCAAAATGCTATTAGTGAGCAGGGTGTGACTCTGCCCACCGTAGCTAATGGCCACTGGAAAAAAAATGCTATTCTGTTTTGCTCTTGGATATATTATGGTTTTTTTACTGTAGCTGTAAATTTTTCTGTAATTCTAAGCAAAGGGAAGAGACCAAAACTACTGACCAGGTCTGTCACTTGTGAGCAGATCTTCTGCACGCGTGCAACTGCTGCTGTAAGAGGAAGACTAAAAATTGTGGAAAATAGAAAAAACCAAACCATTGGGAGAGAAGACAATTAACATTTTGTGTTTGTTGTTGGGATCACTTTCCCTCTAGTTGGAAGGAGTGATCCCACCCTGGCTGTGGTTTAGGAGAGGAGCTGGATGTAGGACTGATAAAGAAACGCCCCACCTCCAGCGTGGGGAGCTTGCCAGGGCTTTCAGTTCTTTGTTACTAATAACACTGCTGTTCCCTCTAATGGGACGGATTTGTATCTTCCGGCCGCTCTTTAGGAAGGTCTGACACCCTTTCAGAACAGACAGGGCCACAGCCCAGTGCCCTGGCTGCACCAGGACTGGTTACCCCACGGGTAGGAAGAGGGGCAGTGCAGTTTTGCTCAGCGACGTTTGTCCAACAGAGTAAAGGGAGCAGGAGGTGCCTTCGGGAGGGCAGGAGGTGTGAGGGGGCAGGTCCCACAGCCCCAGCTGGTCACGCTGCTCTGGAGAGAGAAAAGTTCCCTCTTGGTCCGAGTCTGTCCCTGGCTTAAGGGTGGGGGTATCTCCTGGTGAGAAAGGGCTGGCAGAGCCCAGGGTGGGCTGGGGCAGAGCCCCCCCATGGCCCGGCAAAGGAAGGTGGGGTTTTCTTCACCCCACAGGGACTTGCACTAAACCTGCACCAAGCTCAGACGCTGGGTTTCTGAAAACTCAGACCTGATTCACCTCCAGGCTGTTCCTTTTTAGCAGCACTCCATTTTTTTGTGTGTGTTTAAACTGTAGAAAACTGAGGGCAGCAACAGGATTTAATGAACCGGTGTTACCCTCAGCCTGTAGTACTTTGAGAGACACCCAGAATTGGGTTGTAAGAACTGACTGTGACTGAGGTACTGAAATGGCCTGGAAGGCAACAAGAAGCTACAGCCACCAGCCCAGTAAAGCCACCTGAAGCCCAGAGGATCCCCAGCAGCGAGTCTCTCTGCAGCCCCTGTTCCCCCGGGAGTCGGCACCACGGCTCCTGCCCCAGCGCTTCACAGCATCAGCAGATGTTTTTATTTCAGGCACCCAAAGCCAGTACTAGGAAAAGTGTTAAAATACTTTGTCAGTGTCTTGAGCAGTTCTGTAAAATAATTTATGAAAGTTTTTTTTTTTTTTCCCAATAATGAACTTTCTTTTGATATTTAATTTTTGAATATATTTTTTCACAAAACCAGATTTGCTGTAGTTAATGATCATGATCCTGGTTTCTTTTGTAAATTTTGTAATTTGTAAAAGATTAGAATGTCCTTCAAAAAAAATTTACAATAAAATTTGATTAAAAATAGACCTAGTTACCTTGAACTGTGATTTCTTTCTTGCTGAAGAGTAACGTGCTGTCGAGGTGGCTGGTTTTGGTCTGTTCCAGGGTTTGCACAGCTGTAACCTTAGTGCCTCTGTCACAGTTACTAAATTTCTGATTATTTTGTCACACATGGGGGCTCTCAGCGAAGAGAATGAAGCAGATCCCTTGTAGAAACACAGAAGGAACTGTCAAACCTCCTGCATTTCCTCTTCGCCTCTACTGAAGCCCGTGCTGCTACATTTTGCCATTAATCCCTTATTTTATGAGCAAAGACGCCAAGATCAGCCTGTGGTCAGAGCCATGAAATGCCCCACAGCCAGTGGAGCCTGTGGTGGGAGTCGGGCCAGGTTTCTGTCGCAGCAGAAATCTCTGCTGGAGCCGGGGAGGGAATCTCCAGCAGAAGGGAGGCAGCTCGGGCAGCTCTTCCAGGGGAGCCCAGTCCCGGCAGGAGAGCGGTCCCAGGGACAGAGCTCAGTGCCAGCCGCCTGCCGAAGTGGAGCAGCGGATCAGAATGTGGGAATAAATGAGGTGGATGTAATTCAAACGGCCGCAGCGCGTGCCGGGAGCCGTAGCTGCCCACTGACAAACCTAACGCTGGTCACCAACCCGGCTGGTGCAGGAAGCAGCAACCACCAGGCTTCTAGTTCACCAGGAGCCAAATTAACCTGCTGCCGATGGAAAAATCACTTTTGTGTGTACCGTGAGTGCACAAGGAGCAAAACACCAAACAAATATTACAGGTCACCAAGGCTAAATCCCAGAGTGTGCAGGGACAGAATTTAGGCAGCAGTTTCCGATCGTTCACCTACTGCTCTTTTGAAGACAGTGCCTGAAACATTCCCATTTAACAACAGAAATGTGACTGCACACACTTCTGTCTTCAGGGTGTCACTGACTCAGTGGTTCCTTTGGTTGGTTAAAGGGATATTAATTTCACTATTAAATGTTGCAGCCATTTGTGACTGACAGACTCTAACCGCTCCCTGACCGGAAAGAAATCTGAGCAGATGTCAATCTCCGGCTTGATTTTTTCCACACACATTAAAAAAAGAGGGGAAAAGGGGGGGAAATATTTAAGCAGCTCAGACTGTTCATTGCAGGTTAGAAAAAACATCCCTGGTACATGGAGAGAAATCACAGCCTCTGGTCATTAACACCTGCACGAGAGAAAGGGCTTCTGCAACAAGTCTTGTGTGTCGACAGCTTCCAATGCCAGTGTCTAAAATGTTTCTAACATAAGGAGCAAGTAAGATATAAAAATGGTTTTCCCATCTGTACAGCATCAGAAAATTGAGAAGGTTGGGTTTTTTTTAAACAAAATTTTTAAATGAAAGTTACTTCTAATGGAGGAAGCACCTGTAAATAAGCAAAAGCAGGAGCAAACAAGCAAACAAGGACGGTGAGTACAGGAAAACGCACAAAGCTGAATATAAAGTCATTGATGAATCATATCAGACAAGGAGGAACAGGAGCACTTGTACTACATTAGTAAAACCATCAAAAATACTTCTACATCAGAAAAAGCAATGTTTTCCATCCCAGATGGCTCTCCCAGACGAGCACACCTTGTTTACATCTGGCACTGTTAGGAATGAATCCTGTTAGGAATTCCTGAGTTTAAACAAGACAAAAAACTATCTCTGCCCTAGGGACCGTTTGAGTCCTTTATTACGAGAAGCACAAAACCCACCTCCCGGCTGCGGATTCTGTCCAAGACGTGCGGCCGGTCACACGCTGCGGGAACGTGCTGCCCGTGAGCCTGCGCGGCAGAGGTGTGCGCAGCCGCCCCCGCCCCTCCCCAGCGCAGCAAAGGGGGGGTTAATGCCATTCGTGTTCAGTGGTCATGCTTTTCAGAGCCTCAAAACTGACTTAAAAAAATAACCCAAGCCTACTTGTTTGTCTATAAATCAACTGGGTAAAATATTCCATAATATGAGCAGAGTAAAATAATCAGAGCTGGAAAATGATCTGCGGTGATACAGAATTACCTGAGTGCTTCTCATCGAGGTGTGAGGGTCCCGCTCGCACGTACACACCAGGGGACATGGAACGCTTTGAAAAAGAGTATGTGACATCCCGAGGCGCGTCGTACGCAGAACCTTCTGGTGCCTCTGCACACCCACCATAATTGAGAAAGTTCTATCATTAGCTCAGCGCAAAGGAGATCTGAAATTCCAGACTCTATATATAACGTTCATATTCTGAGCTGTATAAAATAAAATGGAGCTATTATCTTAGACTTTAAATATTTTACTATGCAATACTAAAACCATCTGTCTTCCAACACAAAAACAAAATACAAATCCAACTGAATGGCTTGTCCGAGTAACAGGACTTCACAGAAATAGCCTATTAATGTAATACTGTGGTCTTTCCAAACTGTCAGCATTTCAGAGAGCGAGAGTATTTTGCTTTTGTATCGCACAGACTCGCACGCAGAGACAGCCATTTCCATACACTGCAGTAAGAAAACTTCCAAGGTTATATATGAATAAAATAGATACATTGGAAATCAGATAAAGCTTTACAAGAATTTCCCCATGTGTCCAAAATTATTTCCTTTATCAAAGGCTTAATGGTGATGCGATTACCTCTTCCAGAGTAACATGTTTTACATCAGATTGTGCCCAAATACAAAACAAAACAAAAAAGCACCACTTAAGTAAAACAGAAATGATCACTGCAAAGACAGCAGCTTTTATACGGGATGCTGGGATTAAGATGAAATTTCTTGAGAATACTATTGCCACAGAGAAGTGTCTTAGAAAATCAGAAAGAACGTACCCTTTCACCCGTTCATTGCATTTTTGTACTTGGTGACCTCCCAGTCCAGTTAATGTCCTGTCACACCAGCAAACGTTCTCCTCCACAGCGGGACAGAGACTGGGGTTGTTCAGATGAGCTGACGGAGCCGGGCAGAGCGGACCAAAATCCTGGTGGCCCGATGGCAGCAACTGGCAGTTCTGGGGCCCGGCAGCGAGAGGCCACGTCGCCATCACCCAGCCCTGGCCCTGCTCGGCCCAGCCCGGAGCCCGACAAGTGCCATCGCCTTCACCCCCCTGTGCTCAGGCCACCTTGTCACCTCACTGCCACTGAACTCGGACTTGGGAGCTTTATACCCCTCTTTTTTTTTTTTCCTCATTTTTTTGTTGTTTTTAGTAATTGAGTAAGATATTGTTACATCCCATTCATATACTGCCATCTATAATATTTATATATAATATTAACATACACATATATAAGAACTAGGATACTCTTTATGGCCTCTATTTTCTGATGTATTTAACAAAAACAAACAAAAACACAAAAGCCCCAAAAAGAAAATCAATTGCTGGTGTTTCCAGTTTCCCAACAGAGATGCAGGACCAAACCCTGAGCAACTGCTCTGTGCTGGGGTTTTGTTGCAACAAGGAACGATGACAATTCCACACCCGAGAGGTCCCCGTTACCCCTCGGTGCCAGTGACTTGGGGGGAGGAGGGGGAATCAAAAATCTGCAGCAAAAGCTCATCCAATAGTATCACCTAAAAGAGCATCTGTATTTCAAGAGGGGAGAAACCCAGAGCCTAACGGATGAATTCAGCACAACCCACAAGTCGGGGTTTGTCGCTGCACTTCACGTGTGAAAGCAAAACGTGGTAATTGTACGTGTAACGCGGGAACCGCTGCCCACCACCGACAGGACACAACGTGCTGCGCCCACGCCTGTGCTAGGGACGGGAAATACAAGGGAAGGTGTAACCTCTGCATCAGTAGCTCTGTCTGACAAGCTGTGTGTGGAAACCAAACCAAACCAAACCCCAACCCCAGCTCCCTTCATGCTTTGGTCAGCGCAAGAGGCCCGGGTTCAGCAGCAGAGAGTGAGGAAGCAGTTGCAGGCACCAGGACGATGAGGGGACTCTGAACTCGGGGCAAAAAGCTCTCGTGTGGGAATTGCAGCACGGTGATGGTCCTGCAGCTATCCTGGCTCAGCCTTCCAGAAAAGAAATGCTTGGTTTTATGCTGGCTCAAAAAAACAAAAAAAAACCCTCTGTCAATTCCAAAGGGAAATGAAAAGGCCATTGGGAGCGTTACTCAAAGGTTTCCCATTGCTTTCTGAGCTGTTCAACCTTACCTGGTGTGGATGACACGTCTTGCTTTGTCTTTTTTAACAAATCTTCAAATGGATCTTTTGTCTCCTCAGATTTAGAGGACAGTAACACTGACTCTAAGCCCTTAGCTGGCCTGGAAGGGATCAAAGGGGGTTCATTAGACAGGAGAGCTACCGCTTGTTTGGGATCTACCTTTGAGCTGGACTGGCCCATCTGTAACGTTCTGGTTTTAGAAGGGGCACTCACAGCTGCTGGCTGCAGAGGGCCTGGTGGCGAAGGGCTGTGGCTCTGCAGCAGGAGGGAGCTGGCGGGCGGCACAGCGGGAGCCTGGCTAAAGAGGTTTGGCATGGACAGTGTCGACATGTTTGGTTGAGGTCTTTGTGGTGGGTAGAAGGTAGAATTGGGTGTTATGAAGCTAGAGCTATAAGCGTGACCTAAGGAGGGGGTGAAGGAGCCCCTGGGGGGTCTTACTAGAGACACCGAGAGGGCTCCTGGCACTGTTTGCGTAAAAGGATTAGGAGATGGCTGTAAAAAAGGGGGTGGTGCTGGGGAAGGATAACCAAGGGGATGGACAAATGGTGCAGCTGGAGGAGGCACAAAGTCACCCGCCACCGAGACAAAGCCAGCGGCAGAAGGTGGAGTGGCTGAGCTTTGCAGGCTGTGGGGACCTTGCTGTGGGCCACTGCTTTGCCAGCTGGCTGTTTTTAATGGATCCAGGAGGTTAAGAAGGTAGTCACTCTCGTTATCTGTCTTCACCTTGACAGGCTGGAGCATCTCAGCAGTGCCGGCAGCACCGGACAAAAGCTGAGAGGGACGAGAGGAATAACTTACAGATTGCTGGATTTCAGGGTCTAAGGACACGCTACCAACTCCAAAGGGCTCTTGGATAAGATCTGAAACCAAAGGGCTACGTCCCGTAGCGTGGGGGGTGAGAATTTCTGTTGGAGTCTGATGCTTGGAAGCCCTGGGTGCTGCTGGTGGTGGTGGCACTATCCCCAGTTCAGGAGTCTTTCTTCCTTGTGGCCTAGGAATGGTGATGTTCCCTTGAATGGCAGGACTTGATTCATCCTTTTCTGCAGGAGCCAGAACACTGTCCCTGCTCCGAGGTCTCCGTGACATCGGCGGCAAGGTGCCAAGCGCAGTCAAGGGCCTTTCCGGAGAGCTTTGGGAATACTTGGTAGGAATGGCCATATCATCCTGACCCATACTCCACAGCTTGTTGTAAGGGTGAGACAGCTTCATGGTTGGCACAATCCTGTTCCTCTCAGACACACCAAGATCCATTCTCTGCAAGAAAGTGTAAAAAAATGTTAACTTTTACTGCTCTCCTCACAACACAGAGCATAAAGGGCAGAGGGGCTGCTGAGCCATGGGTGGAAGGGGATGGGTCCACAGAGGGTGAGCACCGGAGAGGGACAATGCAGATGCAGGCAGCTGAGGAGGACAGACAGGAGATCAGAAGCAGAACTCTGCAGTTTTAATTCCAGCTCTGCCTCTAATGAGTTGTTTGGTGGGACATTGTGGCATCTGTTGTTAGCCCAGTAAGGAGCACGTACCCATATCTAAGGCACAGAAATTGAGGAGCCATAACTGCTGTATGGAAAAGGCTGTCAAATGAAATATCTGGATATAACACTAAATTAAATACTATGATAAGGTAGAAATGACATTCTTTTCTTTCATGTCACACGAAGATCTCAGTCTGCTTTAGTTTGGCACTTTAAGCTGCATATATTCAGTGAAGTTCCTCATGAAGAATCTTTGAATCTCTTTGACCATCAAGATTGTTCAGAAGATCCCTAGACCAAAATGGCCAGATTAAAAGAAGGTCATTTAAAAAACATGGAGTTTGGAGGGGATCTGAAAATTCCCAGGTATTCATTCTCACTGTTGAGCGTCGGCTTCAAAGATAACTGTGTGACAGCCAATGGACACAGCAGATCCTGAGGAACAGGGCAAATATTTCTTCCTTTAGAAACAAAGGCTGTAGTTTCAGTGGAAAAAGTTACTGTCTTAGAACTGAGTCCCATTCTAATAATTTCTTAATTCAGAAATGGACTCTAAAACTCATGAACAAATGACTGGAAAATGGATGCATGTACCCAGTAACATGAAAACGTTCCCCAGAGAAGAGTGAAGACATCCCATCCCGGTTCTGTGCAACCCCCAGCTCAGGTGAAACCCTGCCCAGACCTGGTAATCAAACGTGCATCGCTGCTCTCCCTCCTCCTTGGGAGTCCGCAGGTCCTCCAGGCTCTTGGCCTGGCTGAGAGGCTGAGGCTGCGTTTCCACTTCTAAGTTAGGGAAAATGTCTTCAAGGAGGTTGACTTCTGCGGCCTTGCTGGAGAGGAGAGGGCTGGGGGGCAGAGGCTCTTTTGACTTTTCTGGACTGACAGTCTCTTCCCCATCAGCACTATCGGATTCTTTCAGGGCCCGGTAGGGTTGAGGCCTGGGAGAGAAACAAAAATCATGTTGCACATCACTGTCTCTAATTTTTTTTTAAAACAAGTATTTAGTACGGAGCTGGATGGCTTTACAAAAAACCTTTGGGTGGCAAAACACAGTGCCTTGTGAACAGAAGGAGCAGTGACCGAGGGCAGAAGGACACACAGAGATGGCACTCGAGGGGTTTCAGAAAGGAAAAAGGCGCAAAGGGGACATACTCAGAGGAGAGCTGGGATCATGCAGTCACAGCCAGGCTGCGGAGGGAACCCTCGGAACAGGAATGACAGGATGGTGGCTCTCCGTTTCAACAGCCTGGCCCCCCAGCAGGTCACTGCTCAGGGCTCCTCCACAAGAAGCCAGAGCAAGTGCCCTGCAACGAGCCCTGGGTTTTGCAGGCACTTACGGTCTCTTGCTGCAAAGCAAACTCAGCACAGAACATAATTCAGTGTTTTCCTGCAATAATTGGGAACACTGTGCAGAGTTCCAATGATTACACTGGTGTCATCTTATCCAGAAACAACACAATCCATTATGGAGACACCTATTTTACATTTACAGCCAAGGCCGAGTTAGCAGGATGCTTTTCTTCCACATACCTCAGCAAAAAAATGAACACCAGCAGATTTGCATATTGGTTCTGTGTACAGAGAACAGCAGCATAATGCGCAACCAATTAATAACAAGAAGTGCCATACGTATCTGTGGTGATTGGCATTTGACTGGCAGCCAGTTTTACTGTGGCATTTAAACAAGGTTTCAATTAAAAGAAAATATTTGTGAGACCTGCAAAAACAGACACTATGGAAGAGCCCTCCTCCTCTTCCCGTATTTTTTTATAATACATCTATATCATGCAAATTTATAAACAGCCCATCTTACTTCATTCACCAACACATAAAGAGCAGGCATTCAGCGAGCAACATGAGAACGCAATAATGCAAGTACAAGACAGACAGCTGATGGTACATGTCCTTAGGAAGAGGGGGATCTTGCAAATCTCAGGCGTATCTTTAGTCTCTCACATTATACACACTCACCTGCTACACACTAGATCACACTGCGCAACAGCCCTGAGGAATATTCTGCAAATACCCCAGTTTAGCAGCCTGGTCTCCTCCACCCCAAACACTAGAGTGTGGGAGAGTTTTTCTGGCCCTTGGCTACTCAACCTGTCCGTCTGTCTGTCTGTCTGTGCTGGACTGCCTGCTGTCACCTCCCTTCCCTGCCCCTCTCTGAACCCGCCTCCTGCCTCACACAGTGTCACCTCTGGGTGAGCCTGGGCTCAAGACCCCTCTGGGCTCAGTACGTTCCATCTGCAGTGAGAGGTACTTAGTGCAGTGAGTCAGTGTGTCCCCTCCACCCGGCCACGGGAGCAGGAGGGACAGACACGGCCACGGGAGCAGGAGGGACGGGCACCGCTCGCTGCCCTCGCACGGGCACCGTGGGCAGGATCCCGCAGGCGGTGCCTCCCCACACGGTCTCACCGGCCGGGAGTCGCTGAGCTGAGCTGCTCAGCACCGTGTTTCAAAACTAGGCAAGACTCAGTTACGGAGGTTTGGGAATTTACAACAATTTACAAATCAAAAAGTTGGATACAAATAATACAGTGAGTAAACCCAACAAACCGCTGGCTGTTTCTTGTCTAATTTTAGCTCAGATCTTACTCAAAACCCTCGGAAGACGTGGGCATGGTGACTCCCAATAGTCAGTGACAGAACAGAGCCTGGGATCACCCAGGTGAAACTAGAAAAAGCCGGTAAGTGCACTGCAATGAGGCTCACAGGAGAACCCAAGAAGCCCAGGTAGCACCACACGGGGAAGAACAGCAGAAGGTTTGGACAGGAACAAGGAGCACATTGGAACAAAGGGCCGGTGGAAGGGTTACACCCCACAGAGCTTGTGTCGACGTAAAACCATGAGCTGTACATTCTGCAGTGGTTCATGCAGGAGAATGCTTTTGCATGCTGCCAGACACCAACACAAACAAGCAGGAGAAATGGTGAACATTCATCAGGCGCCATACAGAGACCACAGGAGCATTTCCAAAACTCCAAGTACAGGAGCAGGCACCCTGACCAGCACAAAGCCATTGTTCGAAGGCTGAATTAATACAATGAAAGAATAAAGGATAGACCATTCAAAAGGAGCAGAGAAGAAAAAGTTTTCAGAGAAGCCAGAGACAGGATCCTCTTCCTGCTGAAATTCATCATCAGAAGAGTCCTCAGAGAGGAAGACCGTATAGTGTCGCATGGGCTTTACAAGGCTGAGGGAAATAGGGAGAGAAAAGGAAGTTATCAAGTTGTCACATTCAAAGCTCCAGAGGAGAGAGAAACCAAGAGATTTGTAGGCTCCAAGTCATTTCTGACCATGACTGACGGGCACCACAGAGCTCTGCCGGGCCCTGCTGAGCTCTACTTCTCCGGCAGAAAATACAACTCTTCTAAACTTTGGGTGCCATCTCGTCGGGAAGGGCACCGGGACCTGGATCCCACCCATATTGCAAGAGAAGCCAGTACAGAAACCCACCCTTTCCCTGCTACATTTTCCAATTTCTTTCCATTCTTTAGAAATACATCTTTGCTCCTCAGATTCTCTGAGCCCTGACTACACACACACAAGTATTAGATCAACCTCTCTGCTTTACAGACATTCAGACTGACATCAGTCTGATATGAGAGAAGCTGACTTGAGGGTAACAATTCCTAGTGGCATCTAGTTTGGTGATCTGAAATCACTTCACACTAGAAGAAAACCAAAACTGTCCAAGGATTTATATAAAGTGCAGTTTGTAAAGTAAAGTGCACGTTTCTCATGTTTCACTCCTTGATAGTTAACTACTTTCAAAGTCTGTCAGAAAAGGACCAAAAATAATTTTTCCTGCATCACAGGACGGTAACTATCAATCTGTGAATTCGTTAGCAGCAGCTGGGAACAAAAACCCTTTCAAGATGAAAACAACTTGAAATCAGAAATGCCTCTGGAAACACACTTTAGCTGTAATTTTAAAAAAAACAACCACAACAAAAAACCCACCCCCAAACCCCACCATTTCACCAGACTTTTGACAAGAATGTATTAGTCATATTTGTTTTATACACAGAGGCCAGATCTCCAGGGTTTGCTCATCTGGCATATCTGTGAATGCGTGAGTGGAAATAAAAAAAAGAACCACAAGAGAATCTCTTTTCAAGGGCACGATAAGCCACCTTTGTATGTCCCATGGACCAAACTGGCTGATGAACTCTGGTGGATGCTGCCAGAGAACATCGTTTTCAAGTCTCTTTTTTTCCTTCCCCAGATATCCAGAACATTGGAAAAGAAATCACCAGGATCATAGAAGCAAACGGTGTTTCTAAGCGCCCCAATGAGGGCTCTTCCCAAATATCTTCATTTTGTCAGCCACATACCACTGGCAACACCCCACTGAATCCAAACACGTGGCGAATGACACAAAGCAGAGTGAGATGGGAGCCTCATTTTGCTGCTACTGAGGACCAGAATAAAATGTGTTACTGCAGTGTGAGCAGAGTCAGGCTCATCACAAGGAACAAAGGCTATGTCTCGACCCTGTAGGCAACACACGTGTATCACACCACGATGGACCTTCTAGGTAAGATGGGGATACACTGAAATCAGAACAGGACCAAAAGCGTGGATAGAAAGAGAAAGAATTGGATTTGCTGCCTTTATAGTACAGACATATTAACAAGCTACCTCTAGTAGCACTTGAATTCCTAATCAGCCTTCGCTCTTCTTGTTCTTTTGTCCCAATCACTAAATAACTATATTATATAGTTATGAAAATCAGTCTAAAAGATTAGGTTGGAAAACGAGAAGTTGGACACTAGAGCCGGCAGCTCAAGAGGGCCCAAGCTGCCGCTGTGAATAAATGTGTATTCACCATCAGGTCAGAACTAATTAATAAAAAGTCTAAAATAGTGGTGGCAGTGGATGCAGCTGATAGTGTTAAATCATAGTCTGTAGTACTCCAATTAAAGCTGTTGCAGAGTGGTTCTTTTCCTCTCTTCTGCTCTAACAGGCATCCAGGGAAAGTGAGATGGTGCCATTGCATTAGGAAAAATTTGTTATAACTTTTTTTTTTAACCTTCTTTATTTTTCCTTTTTTTTTAGGAAAGTGACTATTATCAAAAAATGTCAATTTACATTAACAAAAGGCTGCATCTAAAATAAATCAAAATTCAAACATACTTGAAAAGTTTTTCTTTTTTAAACTTATATACACGTCTTTTTGTCTTTGTAGAGTAAATTACCATTTAGTGATTCCAGAAAATCTAAAATTATTTCCAGAAATCAAGAGCGATATTGAATTTCCACATACCTTGCCAATACACTACGTTTGGTAACTGCACATAGCAGATGTATTGGTGCAGCTGCCCTGAAAGCACTGCCTCAGATACCTTTTGTTTGCCTTCAGACCCTGCTGAATCCCAATGCGTTGCTTGTGCACATCTTAAATAAACTGGGGACAAGCTACGAAGAAATCAGATGGGCTCTTGTTGGCTGATCATCAATGGCACTCCAGTGCAGCCCAGCACAAATAAGATTAAATATAAAGCAAGTTAATATGCACTGGGTTCGCTGCTGTTGCAAGACTCCTGAAATGAACGTGGGATCTCATAATTAGAAAAAAGAGAGCACTTAAGTTTCGCTGTTGGAGTGCTCCGTAAGAGGTTTTGGTCCAAGAGAAGGGACGAACAATCTAAAATTGCCCGAGTTTAAATTTTTTATTAGCTGGAGGCAGTAGAATCCAAAAAAAGTGCCGATTCCCTCATTAACCCAATTCGGTGACTCTCCCGCAGGCTGCCACCCGCCCCTCGCTGGGATTTCGCACACAAAGAGCTGTCTCTGCTCAGGCAGGTCAGAGCCAGCCCCGCGCACGGCAGCCTGCGAGGGAAAAAAGGATGTGTCCGTCACAGCTACAACCCTCATCATCTCCACATGACTGCACCAGCTCCTGCCTACCTAATCTCTTCCCCGAGTTACCATGCAGATGACTTGCTGATCTCTTTCTAATGTTTAGTTTAACATGTCTTCGGTTAGCACCAGCATATGACAGTACTGACAGCCGTGGCTGTTCCTTTTTAAATATCATGTCAGAAACACGGCGCAATAAAGCCGGGGATGCGCTCCATGGCTCTGCGTACCATTATGATAGTATGGGTTTCTTTTTTAATGAGGAAGATCTGCATCTCGGGAGCTTTTTTCATGTGTCAGGATGCATGGACAAATCAGCAGCACATCACACTGGCCAAAAATGAAATGCTGACAAATGTAGATATTTCAAATTTAATTGACACCTAAATGTACTTGAGATACAAAAAAATATATACAGAAAATGTGAGGACAGGATATGGGAATTAATAAGGAGAATTCTGTAATAATTTTTAAAGATATTTTAGTTACAAGAAAATTAAATTTGTATATTTTATTAACTGTGTTGCTTTTTCCTGATTACAGAGATTATGCTACAAAGGGGCAGTATGGCCCTGTTGTCGTTCTCCTAAAATGGGCTTCCCAAATTTGAGGGAGGATTTTTTTTTTTTATTAATGTATTTTTTTTTAAAGAATAGCTATACAGCAGCTCCAGGGAATTAAGGAATTTGTCCCTCTTAGACAGTAAAATGAAGAGAATGAGGGATTTGGATGCACGGGCTTTTTCTTGCCAGTATGAAATAGGAGAGTTGGGACTGGGGGATTACCCAGGAACTATTCAATCTGAACAAAGCACAGACCTTCACTGGAATTCCTTCCTGCATATTCTGAGCACTCAGCACACCCGAGTGTGAGCTAACAAGAATATTAAAATATCTATTTCATTTTTAAAGTCTTACTTTGTATACCGTGAATGTTCATAGGAGCAGAATATGTCCAGAAAAACAAAAATATTAGCATAAAGGATATTTGAAATTAAAACAACCAAAAAATTCCTATCTCAAGTCATCCAACCAGACAACAAACCCAACAGCTTGGGATCATTACACCCACTAAAGGCAGGTGACTGTTTTATAGTTTTAATAAACTTTTTACAAATCTTCTAGAGCTGGAAAAATTAACAAAGAATTTAAAGTGGGAACAAGCTGGATGACATCTCTGCCTGCTCTGACAGATCTGGATGCAAGATTCTACAAAATCCTTTCACATATTTGCCCTATCTCTCAGTACCAAGGGGCTGTTCACACACGTCCCCGGCCGATCTCACACCTCTTTACAAAGCCAGGCTGTGGACGTTCAGTAGGTTCACCCCAAAGCAGACGGCAGAAATAAGGCTCAAAATTACAGGTTCCCGTAGCCCAAGACAGCGGGAGGGAGGGAGGGAGGGAGCGCCCGGACGGCCGGGGCTCCGGCACAGCCCTGCCTGCCTCTGCTGGGGCTCTTGTTTGGCAATGCCGGCAACAAAATCCCTGGCCAAACGGGTACGTGCTGCCTGGGCTTTCTGCCCAAGATCCTCGCTTGCCACGATGCCATGGAAAACCTTCGCCGGACGCAAATTCTGTGTGGCAGAGCTCCGAGAGCCTGGTTACAACAACTGGGCTTAATGTGCTTTATGAGCCTGTATCATTTACCGCAGCCGTCACGCTGACTTCATACTAAATTCAGTGTAATAACCCGCTATTGCACTGCAGCCCATTTTCATTCATAGGATACAAGGGAAGGCCATTAGCTTCTCTCCCAAGTCCTACACGACTTCTGGAAAGCCCTAATGAACTGCTGCAGCACTGACATGGGTTTAGCCAGCCCAAGAGCCTTTTGACATGCTGTTAATTGTGAGCCTGACCCTCTGATTTCCTATTTTAATTTCCTCCCACTCTGCATGCCCTGGAAGCCAGCTAGTCCCTACTTAGAGAAGACAGATCTCAGAGCACTCTGGAAGCCTATTCTACATTTAATAGGAAATCTTGCTGTGGTGTAAAAGAGAGCTCTCAAAAAACTGCCTATCTGCTAAAAATGCAACCTCTTATTTCCGCGAACAACTAATTTGTGTTTAAGGAGGCATGTCCCACGTGTCCAGGATTGCCTCAGGTGGTAATCCAGCATTTTCTGAGTTCTCATCTGCAAATTCTTCCTGTTACCTTCTAACTAAAAAAGTTGAAAAATTATACATTTCAAATTTTATGACAAATTTTTAAGAATAATAAACATCAGAAACCTTGAATTATTGATAAAATCATAAAAACCCAACCTTCTATTGAAATAGAAAACAAATTCACTGCAAACTTTGATGGGGGAAACAATATTTCCTCCACCAGCTCTTCTAAATATGATGGTTTAACAACTGACACCAGCAACAATGTTGGGTATTCTTTGTCACCGCTCCCTGCCCTCCTGCGTTTTCATTGAAGACTGATTAGAAAATGAGCACATACAGCCCCCAAACAATGTTTTTCCTTTATACACATTAAAAAAAACTAACTCGTGTAACTGAAGATACAAATTTCCTCACACCCTAAAGAAATGCACTGATAAATACAGCCACTGAAAGGACGCCAACAGAATGTTTTACTTTCCAGAGCTGGCAAAGGGAGGAGGCTGCACTGGGAAGGGCTCCCTGAGCATCAGGGACTGAGTGGGCAGAGGCGCTGCCCCAAGGGACAGTCCCCTCCTGCAAAAGTCACAGTCTGAGCTAATAAGCCACAGACCCTGGGAAACCTCCCTGAGACCTCCACGTGGTCACTCAAGACCAAAAAGTTAGTGTTAGTTCTAAATAAAGAAGAAAATTTCCCATTGAACAGAAGCTCCTCACAGACACATCCCACACGTGAGCACCTGAAAGAAGTAACTGCCTAATTAATAATTTTGGAACCAGAGCAATTAAGCTGAATATTGGTTAAGTTTACTTTAAGAAAAGCACCTTCTCAGTGCTGCTGCTTTTGTGGAATCTCCTCTGACCTGCAATAAGGGTACTCCAATGCTACCAAGTAACACTAGAGTGTTTTGCAGTATTTTCATTTGTTTTAGTATTACCCGAGAGAGAGAGAAAAATGCAAATTTTTAAAGAGGCAACACCTGGCTTTATGTTTTAAGAACAATATAGAAAGATTGTTTCTCACTGGGACAAAAAAAAGAACGTGAAAAATGTCAAGAAAATCCTACCTTTAATTACTACCTTACTTTTCCTTTATTCAGAATGACACTGAGATAAATAGTAAGGAAGAAGTTCAGGTTTACTGAGTCCTCACCAATTTCAAAGGCATTCACCTCAAGTTCTCTCTTAGGCAAGCCATTTATTTGAGCTTTAGTTAAGTACAAGGTTAGATATTTCCTCCACTTGTACTTCTGAAATCACAACTGCGGTGTCAGTGTCATCATTGTTGTATCATCAGGAAGAGCCCACAACTGGTACCACAGAGCAAGCGTCAGTGGGATTAGCAATGTTACCTGGTTTTCTTCCACATTTAAAAGATGGAAAAATCTATCAGTAAAATGCTCATGAATAAAAATAAGTTAGTTTACAGCTACAAAGCATCTTCATTATCTTTTGTAGATTAGTGTTAATCATTTTCATAAAATTTTTTTTGTAGTTTACTCTGTGAAAGCAGCCGACTTGTAAAGACTGACTAAAATTAACAGCAATAAAAGCAAGTAAAATAATAATTGTAATTCAATACATTACTAGCACTAGTATAAATACTATGTTTATCATTCATGTTTACATTTATTTCTGTCCTGATACTGTAACCGCACAAGCCCTTTTGCAAGATTTGTAATCTACTCCACAAGAGGGCAACCAAATTCCACTATAAAATGGATAAATAATCTTGTAGAATTTAAAAGTGACCACTCATTTTAGCTAGTAGCCAGAACATCTCCCCGTCCTACAGTGGCTTCCACCTCCCCATCCAAGGCCAGGTTGGAGGGCACTTTGAGCAACCTGGTCTGGTGGGAGGTGTCCTTGCCCAGGGCAGAGGGTGGCACTGGATGGGCTTTAAGGTCCCTTCCACCCCAAACTAGTCTACGATTCTGTGATTCTGTGGCTGGCAAAATGCTAGCCAAGCTCTTAACTCTGGGGGACGGAGAGGACCAACCCGCACCTCTCTTGCCCTCAAACAGCGGTGACAGGGCACTGTACACTTATGGGGAAAAGGTGTGGTCAAAGAAACCAACCGTTCCTCTTTTTATGGGATTTTAGTGTCTTCAGATACAGCAAATATCCTGTAATCTCAGGCATCAGCTGAAGCATTTCACTTTACTGACAATAAAGCCACCACAGGCTGGGACATAAACAACACGGAGACGCTGTGATCTACGCAGTTACTCTGTGCCGCAGGTATTGATGAACAACAAGGAGATCTCTGACACATGAGATCAATGCAACCACCCTGCGGCCCCCACTCGGTGAGCAGGGGACTTCCCACGCTGGGCATTTGGAAACTGCTTCTCCACTCACAGTTGGAGGACACGTGGGGGGAACTTCCACTGAGCCTTGCCACAGGACTTGGAAAGTGCACCCCGGCTCTGTTGCCTGCTGTTCTTACCCCACTGCTCTGTGGTCTCCTTGGAGCACCAGGCAGCTCCGTCCCTGCTCTAGCCATGCTTGTCATGACACTTTCTAAGATCATCCGCCCCAGGTGGTTCTTAAGATTCTTAAGCTGTTGAGATTCCCAAATTCTGAACTGAGAGGAGGCAACCTGATCATTCCGACCCTCCCGAGCGCAGCTAATGCCAGCCTCTGCATCCAGTCAGAACTTAGTGCTCTTGAATCTTTTGTACTTCGGAACAGCTGCAGTAGCTACGCTCTGAAGAATCCAAATGATTTTAAATCCAAAAGGCATATTGATGCAGCCTACATGTATATTTGTCACACACAATAGTGTCTTTTGGGCTATGTTAGTAAGATTCAATATATCCATTCTCTTTTTAGGTTTTCACTTGATGGTCTATTGTTTAACTCAACTATGGCAAAGCATTAAGAATATCTGCAACAATACACAGTATTGTCTTCCTTGTNNNAAGTACTTTAATATGTGACATTTGTGAAACTATTTGAAAAAATCTCTCCAAGGGAACAGAATATACTGTTCATGTGAAGAAGAGAGATGTCGGAAACCCACGCATTTCATGCACTAGCAGTAAGCTACAGCAGTACAACTTATTTGGAAGATTATCCCTGTTTATTTCATAGTCAAATCTAAAGAGATGATAAATTTGCTAGAACTATGCAAGACAGCTAAGTTCTACAAGCCTTCAGTACTGAGATCATTACAGACCTTCTGTTAATGGGACTCTAATATGAGACACAACGCTTACTGCTATCACTATAAAACAAACAATTATGTACCTTCCAGGTAAAGCCTGGCAAGAACAGTGGATTTTCAGGGATGTGGCTAACAATTTCATTTAAAGCACAGTTCAAAACAAAACAACAAAGAAATGAATAAACGTCCAAAACCAGAAAACTTTCACTAAACAGACTGATCAGACTACGTCTAACTTGGCAAAACAGAACTTTCCAGTAAGTAAACTTTGATTTCTTGCTTTTTCACACCTCCTCTAAAAACTTCCAAAAATACCACCCCACCCCTTTTTTTTTTGTTAGTTAAAGCATTACTTTGATCTGTAGTATTTTTTAATTTCTACTTTGGCTAGTTCCAGTTCTGAATGCACCGTTTGTTGGCGCAGAGAGAAGCAGAGCAGCAAAGTACTTACTGTTCTGGACTAGAAACTGAAGTCCTTCGTCCTTCCACAGCAATATTGCTCTTCGGTCTCTTAACAACGTGAGGTCTCGGCGGCCGGACCTGTTACATACACACAGAGGGGACATTTCATCAGGTACTTCAAGCTGATCAAACAACAGACATAAATAACAAAATTTGCATAACCACTGTTATCTTAAAGGTATCTTCCATTCAGAATTGCTTCTAAAACTCTTTTTTTTGGGTGGCCACAAAAATATTACAAATGAATATAGATATACAAATAAATAGTAAGTAGGAATATAAATTCCAGGGCCCCAAAACTTGTTTAAGGACAAAAAACCCCATGTTTTTGAATAGCAAATGAACCATATAATGCTTGTCATTGACTCTCAGCTACTAACAAAGCAAAAAAAATTTCTTCCACTGTCCTGTTTGGTACAGGCTAAATTTCTGATAAGATTCTTCCCTAAACCTAAACTTGTACAGTTAGTTTATCAGGTAAAATTTAAAATCCTGTGTGTCACTGCACTTTATAATGGAAAGCAGAGTTCAGCTCTGACATCGTGATCCTTTGTCCACTTGTTCATAGGAACCCAACTTCTGGAGTGAAGACATCTGTGTGAGGGAGCACTGAAAAATTTGTATTTAGAATAAATGTTATAACATGAAAAACATAGCTCATTCTTCATTAAAAATTTGCTTCCTTTCGGCAGCTGAACAGAAACCCTGGCCAGATATATTATCGTTATCACCCCAATGTTACGTATCTTCTATTGTCTGTAATAAAATCCAAAGCTTTTCTATAGAAGATGCTGCTGCTGCCAATCCAATTTTAAATAACACATCCATCACCTCCTAAGGCTCCGAAACCAAGCTTAATCTACTTGCCAAGCAAACAAGCCTTACTGCAGGGAAAGGAATAAACACAGGTAATCGCTGTATGGGCAAAGTTTATGCACGTGCCTATCATTGGTGTGAAGGATCCTCCTGGAGAACTCATCCCTTTGAGTCCAATGTGGGAATGAGCATTTGCAGCATCAGGGTCAGGCTGTACAAACAAGCTTTCCATTTTTTATTAAGAAAGCACTACCCTGCCCGAAATGGAGCCTGATTTGTTGGCTTAGCTGAATGCTGGTTTCAACAGAAATCCCCAAAGCCCTGCAGTGCAGTTAGGAACACACCTCAACGTCTGCCCTCCCTCGTCTCCTGCTCCCTCAACAGCCCCAGCCCAAAAGAAGCAGTTAGAGCCCCAACACATAAGTGCTCTTTAGGCGACTAATGAATTTGTTTGCAATGACAGAATAGATGCACATTTCCCCCCATTTCTGCAAGTTTTCGTGAGGGTAGTCAGTCTGACCTTGGTCCCTGGGAAGGTCATGGAACAGATCATCCTGAGTGCCA
>JAOXJM010000007.1:4341964-4382347 GCA_026413425.1 Tringa solitaria
TTTTTTTTTTTGTTGGTTGCCGGGTAATGTGTTTCGGGGCTTTTTTTTTTTTTTTTTTTTTTGCAGGCACACGAGCCTCAAATTTTCTTGCCAGGAAAAAGCCACTGGACTGTGTGTCGTGTTTCTGCACTACACAACAGTATGCAGAAGACAGAAGCAGGATTATTGTATTGAATTTTCATTTCAAAGGAAATGGTGTACAGCAGATATGATGAAGAAATCCAGAGATGTATTGCCACTATTTCTTAGGAAAAAGGGCTTATAAAAAGGTCAGATGTTAAGGTCTTGAAGATCAGTCCCCACACAAGGCTGCTCCTCTCTACAATAAAGACGGCTTAAGAATGTGAATTTATGGCAGGAATGGAAGGATTAAGTTTGTGGCAACTTCAACTGAACTTGCAACGTGGTGAAACATGGGGAAAAGAACAACAGAGCTAATTAGACGAGCTGAGCTGTCAGAGTGCGGCTGAATGGCTCGGTGCCAACAAACAAAAGGAATGGGCTGGCAATCAGCGGGATCGATGAAGAATACTGCTTCATTAGGGCTGATAAAACAGAGAGTGAGAGAGCAAGAGAGAGCGAGTGCCTGCGAGAGAGGGGGGCGAGGAGCAAGAGGAACTGGGGGGAGAAGAGAGCGAGAAGGAGAAAGAGAAAAAGAGAGGAAGAAAGAAACCTGTTTAATTAAATCTGAGCTGGAAGATGATGTGTAAAGCTGGCCTGTCATCATGCTGTGAACGCTTTCACCTTTTGGGTGGTACCCCGGGTGATGAGAGTTTTGGATGGCTTCAGGGGCCACCAGACCCACTTTAGTGCAGGGTGACACGCTAAGTAGGATTTAGAGCATTGTTCATGAGGGACTGCAGGGAAAGGCCAGGAATCAAGCCAGTTCCTTGCTCGATTTTGAGCCTTACGCAGCCAAATAGGCAAGGTTAAATGCTTCTCAAATGCAAAAGTACGAAGGAAAGCCAATTACATGAGCACACAGCCAAAAGAATAGAGGTAAAAATCCAGTACGGAAGGGTTAAATGTGCTTATTACTGTCCCCATCAACTTTATGCATAATTATTATATTTTAACTTTTTCTAATTGAATGAAGTTTCCAAACAGCCACTATTAATCCAAACATCTCTATTAATTATAAGCAACAACCCTCTCTCTTTCATAATACTGCCACAGCTCATTTCCAAACCAGCAGAACGTAAAGAACATATCTGTTCTGCTTCCTTAACCTTTCTTTGGTCTGTGTTTTTGTTTCTATTAGCAGTAATGACTCATATTGCAAGGACTAGTGCCCATGGACGACTCCTCATAACAGATACATCCTGAAAACAGTGAGTATTTCTCTGGAATTCTGGTATTTTGTGGACTTGCTTGGAAGAGCAGAGGGAGCTGGTCTCAGTCAGTGCTTGCTGTAGAAGGCTGGGAGAAATTACTTGCCAATACCCACCTCTGTAATATATGCCAAGACTAAGAGAGGGAAAAAGCAGCCTGCACAAAGTATTATTTACACACACAAAAATGTGTTTCAACTATTAAAAGCCAAATAACAGTTCTGAACAACAACAAATTTATGTATATTTGGTACAAGCATATTTTTGGGAGTGATTATAATCATTTACATTTATCTTGAATTTCCTCTTGATGAATGAAGCATTTCTGTTCCACTTACTGACACAGCTAGATGAATGCAACAGGAGCTTTTATTATTACATTTCCAACCTTTTATCAATCACATTGGGAGCAAAGACAGTTGACACAAACACATTACAGTGAGGACTATTAATGCACTACAGCTGGGAGATTAAACAGGCTTAGCAAGACTTTGATGTAATGAATTACTCAATCTGAACATTGCTGTTTAGCAACTTTTGTAGGGAGGGATCGCACTGTGCCCTCACACACCTGCCAAACACACACCAAGGGGGCTGTGACGCACTGTGGGAACCCCAGAGTACCACGGGTTCCTGCTGTAATGTACCTGGGAGGGTCTCCCATACCAATTACATTTAAGAGAACACATATTAGCATAGCCAATGCTACCTTTTAAACACAGACAACAGAAATCTTCAGAGCAGGAATCCATAAAAATGGCTCTGTTAAGCTAAACACCCAGAGTTAGAGGAGGAAAAGAAACACATGCTATTGAAACGTAACACAGGAACATGCACCAGAGATCAGGAGTTAACACACACCCAAGTGCACTTGTTAACCAGTTGCCTGCTCATCCGAAACATACTTTTAACAAGTTTTAGCAAGATTAGATTTGAAAACTTGCATCTCTCTCTTTCTTATGCATGTACATGTATGTATAAGGAAGCAAGGAGTAAGATGTATTTGCCTTTTGGAGGAATTACATTCATAAAGCAAAAGTCCTGAATAGAAATAAATATCTTCCAAGGCTGTTGCAAAAAACAACGCCCCCTCTAAGCTGATACCCTTTTCCTGTACTACTGAAAAAATAAAATCACTGGTGCAGATCCAGCACAGTCTCCAATTTTAAAACCATCTGGCCTAGTTAATATCTAAGAATTGTCCTACAGTTACTGTTTTGAATGCAAAACTGCTGAGATAAGGCATCCCTGCCTAATGTGGTCCAGGTATTGCACCGAGAATAATTTCTGCGTAATTCTTCTATGGAAGAGTCACTTCCTCTGGCCAACATGCTGTGCCTACATTTTTTTATACGATGTAATTACATAGAGTCCAAGCTCACATTTTAAAAGAACATAAAGTATATATGTATATCATCCATAATGTGGTACTAATGTTCTACTGCCCAAATGTAGACTTCGCTTTCTTCATGTGTATTCACTCATCCATTCCATGGAGAAAAATTAAGCATCCCAAATAAATTCAAAGCATAACTTGCAGAGAATAAATACTTTCTCTTCAGACTTCTGCTTCCTTTCATATTTGAGTTTAGTGCAAGTCTTCAAAAGCTCACTGGCTAAAAACTTATGCCAGCCTAGCAAGATTTTTGTTTAAGAAATCACCGCAAAAGTAAAAACAACTGTTGCAACAGCAGCATCAGTTACCTGCAGAACTGACCGAAAGCTGCAGAACTCGTCAAAGAGAAGCAGAATAAATGCAGGTCCCAGGGCTGTGCCGCAGCAGAGAAGAAGGGAGTTTAGGAGCATAATTCACACATTGCTTTTTTGCAAAGTTTGACAATCCAAACTACCGAGGTTTAGTAATGCTACTAAGTGCATCATTCAGGCAGTGTTAAGCTGTGGCTGTGAACAAAACTACCAACTACTCACGGGCCTAGATGAACGCTGTATCTTTGGAGGCGGCGGCCGTGGTGGACGGAGTCTTTGCTGCTGTATCAAAGTGGAAACTAAATTAAATAGTCACCTACATGAAAACACCTCTGATTTTGTGGCAAAAGCAGTACGAGTGGAAGACAACATGTGATTTACCTTAACATCATACTCACCTCACAAAATGCAATTTTTCTTTTCTTTCTTTTTTTGTTTTCCCCTCCCAAAACAGTGACAAATCTCATCACCTACAAAGTGCCGCAACAGGCAAGGTTGCTACATCTGCCTGTTGACATGAGCTTAACGAAGCCTGTGTCAAACCAAAGGTAGCACGATCAGCACTGCAGACCAGACCATCCAACATTTACTGAGACAATAAAGATGCTGAAAGTGGATTCCTGGGCCTCTAGATCCAACTGTTCTAGACAACATTTATGCAAACACAAAGAATACCGCAAAGCAGGATATTCAAAAAAGCTTTTACTAAAAACTCGAGTGATTTTAGTGCTTGTAAAAACTTACAGTAAAGGCCTCAAATCAGCAAAGCCATTTTAAGAACATAGGAAAAAAAACCCCTTAAGTCAATTAAACTTTCAATACAGTTAAAGATAAGCACATGGTTAGATACTGTACGGGTTCAAGGTTTAAATGCACTGCCTAGAGTAAAGTGTGTGCTGTCATTGTACAGAAAACTAAAAGCCCCATCACCAACAGTTCCAATAAAGACAGAACAGTGCATTAAGATGCCTATTTCTGTACCTCATTTTTTAAATTAGCAGTTGGCCAACTCATTGCTTTGTAACAGCACTGGAGCTATTCCAATCCAGTTGCTTTTGACTGAGCCAGCAGCACGACTCTCCTCACACAGATGGCATCTTAAGGTATAGTCTGTTAGACAAGAAATCCACTGACAATTAACGAGATTCTAAATAAAACCATCCTAAGTACAACTTTGATATTGAGAACAAGATTAAAGTTAACGTCCTTTCTATGGCAGCTTGTGTACCCACATTAGCACTTCAAGGAGAAGCAGAGCCCTTGGTGGGGAGTACGTGGGAACGACTGGCCGCCTCCTGCACCCACTGCCACAGCCCATGGGGCCTTCCAGACACAAATCCCCTCCGCCGCACTGAGAAGGAATAGGAACTGGCAGTGGGAGTCAGCTTCTTCAGACAGAAAGCTTATGCATATTACTGTATTTCTCTCCAAAAAAGATTCCAGATTCGTACCTCAGCAGTTCTTAACCTCTTACTAGCAGAGTCTTTATTCCAGATTGACAGGTATCCTCTCTCCACCCTCACACTGTGTAATAGTACAACTCCAGCCTACCCTTTTCCAAACCATTTTCATTCTCTTCTTGCATGTCTTCAGACTTTTCTTTGAAATTTCCCATTAAATTACATTTTTGCATCCATTGGTTCCCACCTCCTTACTTGTGTTCCCAATGAAGGAGTGCCAGACTGCACACATGGACTTGGCTCGGCTTTTTGGGGTGGGTGAGGGGAAAAAAGAAAAGGACACTTGGGATGGAGAGCTGAGGCCAGAATTATTCCATGTGATAGCTTCCCTCTGTATTTTCCAAGAAAGCAAGCATGAAAACAAAGAGAACAAAGAGAGAAATGACAGGGTGGCGAGCTGAGGTGGCTGCCGTTAGCCCTACCGAGCTGTTTCTCTTCTGTCCCTGATAATACCCAGTTCGGTGACAGAAGCCGAGTTATGCTGCTGTGTATCTTCCCATCTCATCTGCTCAGCCCGGCTGCACAATCTTAAAATATATTTAACTTCTGTTATGTGACACAGCATACTTATTTTCCATTATGTTTCAGAAGCATAATGGAACAGCTGAAAAATCTAAAACTTGCACTTTTATAGTTACTTAAAAGACATTCAGTTACTACCTAGCAACTTAGGCAAAGCATTTGATGAAGCAGAAAAACAAGACGTAATTATTATTCATTTATTTTTTCTATTTTTTTATGCCTCCTGCATAAATACTTCCCTTTGTTATTTCTTCTCTTTTACTTACCTAGAAATTGTGAACATTTCTACATTAGAAAATTCTCCAATAGGTTGTTTAGGTGGGAAATTTTCCTAAAGCCATGGCTAGTGGTGTCTTGAACACTATTTATTTTCCATTAGTATTTTAATTCTGGACAAATAGGTTTTTATTGGTACAAGATTTACAAGGTGTTATTTAACATGTTGATGTTATAATTTCTTCAGTATTAGCACCTATCACTGAACATGTATTTGTTCCAAACACCACTCCTCAGCCCTGGAAGCTTCTTCCATTTGGGAATCAGTTTTTCCTTTCTATAGCAGGATAATTTTTGAGGAAACACGGATTCTGCAAGACTGTAGAATCAACAGCAGTAGCTGATGGACCAATGGCAGCATTATTAAAGCTTCTGAAAAAAATGTGACAAAGACAGGCCCTTCGGAGAGCAAGGCGGAGGGACAACACAGTAGCTGCAGATTACCTCCCGGCAAGATGGTCAATACATTGATTATAGTCACTGCAAGGACATGCACAACTGAATGTTACTCACCCACCCACGTACTCGCTGGAGGAAACATATTTTTCTGAGAAAATGTGTGGTGGGATTTGTTAATTACCTGCCACATCACTGTTTGATTAGACAACAACAATAAAATCAAGTTTTAAGTATTTGGGGGTATCTGAAAACTACACTTTGTGTTAAAAGATTCACTAATATTGGTACCCTTTTCCAGTTAATTCCTAATGTGAAGTGGAAAATAGCCATCCACAGTCCGAGAGTGCACAAGAGAGTAAGAGCCCCAGACATGCCAGTACCATGCAGAGGAGCGCAAGAGCACTGCCATCTCGTTGCATACTCCTTGCCAGTAGCCAACCCCCCCCCAGCACTAATATTTCACTCTTGCACTCTTGTACCCATCCATCTGACTGAAGGACACCAACGGGTCCCCAACCCAGCTCTAAGGGGGGCTGGGTTAATACTAAACTGTACACGTGACTGAGTTAACTACAAAGACTGGAGGGAAGAACGGGGTCTGGCAAAGCAGGGGAACACCCAGGCCCTTGGCACTGGTACACAAAGGGCCTCTATCAGACACTTCCTGATGTTGCTGATCAAACAGGAGCTTTCTTTGGGTGATGGTTACAGGCAGATCTACTCAGTAACAATAAATACTCCTTTGCAGGAGCTAATATTTTCATATCCTTACCCTGTCACTCGATTATTTTTTCCAGCTGAGATTTAAATATCCTATATGATCAAGCTTTCATCTCTGATCAAAAAATAATTCTTTGTGTTTCCACAATAAAGACACATACAAATGCTGCTTTGGGAAAAGATTAAAGGTGTAGAAACTTTTGTATCTCTTGTACTTTTAAATAGGCATCGTGTTAACTTAACTCTGAGAACTGTGACCTCAACGACACAGTCAAATCCAACACTCAGACTCACATTTCTCTTATCCATTCAAGTGCTACCAGAAACAGAGTTCGCTTTGAGGTCTTGTATGTATTGCACCCCATCCTGCACTTGTGAACCCTGAAGAGATCCGAATAGGATGGGAACACAAACCCACACATTCACAGCAGCGTGTTCTCTCCATTAAATACGGACAGGGAATAGTATGGCTGAGCTGAGTGTTGTGAAGCACAGGGCAGTGAGGAGGAACTGACGGGGAGGCCCACCAGGAGATAACAGGTATTTGCCCTTTACCAGAGCTTCATTTTTAATGTTGATGTTACTATCTGTCACCGGAAGCGGATAAGCAAGTATATTAAAACTATATGAAGACCATATTTACTGGAAAAGCCACTGATTTGAAGTTAATTTGTTAATGCAGCAAAACACATTGTTTCTAAAAGGTCAGTAGGGGAAGTTGTGTTGGAATATCAACTTAATTACCTGTGCTGTAAGGACCAACGGGCACAAAACAGCACATGGCTACATTGCTAAAAGCTGCTAAATTGCTATTCTAGGTATCTTCCTAAATGTATATACTATAGTTTTTTTTTTTTTCTATGAAGGGGAGAAATGTCTAAATTAGCACTTTCTTACCAATAGCTGTTTACCAGCATACCTTTTTACTGTAGATATTTTTGTATTTGCACTAAATACTACTGAACCAACAAGACAGAAAATTTGCAGAAAGCATATTTTATGACTGCAGATCTGCTACTGTTTTACTAATTATCAGACAAGTGATTTTAAGGTATGAGACGCTGGAGGAAGAAAACTCTTACATTCACTTTTACACTGTAAAAATTCTATTTAAAAATTATAGATCCCACATCTCATAAAGTAGCTATTATATATCCAAGGAGCTTTCACAATACAGCTATTTAGGGTTTTTTATACTACAGAAAACATGACAAAAAGATCATTTTTGGTCTGTGAGATAACAGCTTGTAAGCAGAATATTATCTCAAACTAATTGTGGATGTCTGTTGAAATTTTTTTTAAAGCGGTATTCAAAACAGAGCCTTTATGAGTAAATTAGAGGTGCTATTTCATATGCAGCAACAAGTGCAACTAGAAAAAAATGCATAAAGGAGAAAAAAATAGGTGAAAACTGGTTTGTTAGTACATAGAGAAGGAGGTGTTTCTCTTTCTGAATTAGTAGTGAGGGATGTTTCTAATAATTTCCAAAGCAAAGCTTTTCTCCAGGAATATCTTACTTCCTTAAGAAATTCAGGACTGGTTTACAAACCACTGGTATGTTCTACAGACAATCCGCCGTGGGAGAGAGATGCACTGTCCTCAATGACCATGCTCAAACACATCACGCTGCAAAAGATCTGAAGTGCTGACATTGGAAGAATATGCTGGACCTCAACTGAACACTTCATAAAAAAAATAAAAAAAAGAAGATAACAACACTGAAAAATGCATGGTACCTAAAAAGATTCAGTATAGAAAGCAGATGGAATCTATGAGGCAGCTGTTTTATTATCCATCCAGATCCCTGCACAGTGCACACACTAGTTTTTACATACTCCCATATGTACAGCTCACAAACTGGGATGACAAGAACAGTGTATGCTTTACAGCATATATTTTTAATTTACACTCTGAAATACTTCAACAGAAACCTGCTGGGTCCTGTGATAAAAATAATCTCCATGTTTTAAGGGATGCCTCATTCTTCAAGCCCTATTTGTAGACTGGGAAGGTAGAATGAATCTGGCAAAAATGCAGCGATGCTCGTAGCTGTGCCAAGAATTCATGACAGGAGCAGAGACTGCCACAATTAAATACTCTGATTAGTTTAATGGGAAAAACAAGAACTATTCCCTTACCTTTCTAGCCAGGGATCTTCTGTTACATAACAGAGTAAACAGTAAGAGAAGGAAATTAAAGGTAGGTGCCTGTATGGCCCTGCTTTCCCTAATACTGACTAAGGATCTTTATTTCAGTCATATCTGAAATAAAGTCGCGGATACATTGCAGGATAGTTCCAAAGATACATAGGTCCATCCCAAAGCCACTGAGAGGAAACTCACTCTTTACTACAGGGGAAGGAAAGGGTTTTCTTAAAGTCTACTTTTGCTTCTTCTCTCTTCCGGCTGAGACAAACCCTGTCCTTTCTAATCAAAGGTAAAGCATATCTTTTTATGGTGCATCTAGACACAGAGCACTGACAACTCATCTTCATTTGGCAGAGTTGATAATGTCTATCTACTAATCCCATACTGTGCAAACAATCCCACAATAGCTAAATTTTAAAAATATTAAATATTATAATGCACAACATACCACAGTTTGCTTTAAATCTAGGACTTACATGGTACTAACCAGATGTAGATCTCTCCTAAAACCCAGAATGAAAGCAGGAGAGTGATATCAGGATCATGTATATCTTGTCAAGTTAAAAGGCTCCACCAGGATGAAGCAAATAGGCCTTTTACTACATCTGATGATCTTTTTGTTATGGAAGAGTGACAGAGACAGAAAATCTTAAACCACAGATTACACTACTGTGGATTATTATTGTTTATAACTGATGCTATTCTAAAAACACATGACTTAAACAATAAACCCCTTGGCTGTAGAACCAAATGGTATTTTATTTCTTTTGTCTGCAAATACAGAAAGAAGGAGGAGTTCTGAGAATTAGATGGCTATATTTTTCTCTGCGTGCAGTAAGTGTTGAGCAGACACACACATTCAGGCCATGCTCCAAGTACCGTGAGTTCTTACACGATGCTGATGGGAGGAATATTCTGTAGTGGTGGTGAACTTGTAATGGTATCTGTGGTTTAAAGACCTGTCACGACCTCTGATTTCTTCCTAGCTCCAGTGACAGGAAAGTTCATATACTACACAAACAAGCAGTACAAAACCCACAAAAGATGGTATCAATACAATTTGAGATTGTGACCACTTAGCTGAAAACAGTTGAAAACAAACCCTGGCCTCCTCCCATCTATACGTGCACTCAGTTCTAAAACACTGTAAAAAAACCCCACAACAAACCCTGACTGTATTAAACTGATGTTATTCAACACTTTGCAGTTTGAAGACTCCTGACATTTTCCAAAGGAGATGACTGTCAACAGCCTATAATTTACCTGGCACAGTTCCCAGGTGCTGCAGATCACAGTCTGAAAACCACTGTAAGTTAAGCTCTACATAGTAGCTATCTCTTCCCACAGGAAACAGACGCCTACGGAACACTAAATATTTAATTCAATCTCACATCGTTCTGGTTCAAAAATGCCTCACACATTTTGTTTCCTATTTTGTTTATACGTAGTGAGGCCTTAGATGGCTCTAACAATCATACGCAGACAGCTAACCGCCTAAGCCAGGAGCAGACCGGCGCTCTTCTAATCCACATTTGCAGTGCTTTGACGCGCGTGTTCCTTGCCGAGCCTTCCTTCTGCAATTTGCTTCGGCAATCAATGCCCTTTGGGTGAGAGGGTAATTTGCAATGATTCACTGGCTTAAATGCATACACCATTTCTTTGTTCGGAGAAGGTACCAGAGAAAAAACAAAGAAACTTCTACTTACAGAATACTACATAAATTTCTTTGAGATAGTCCCTTTTACATAGGCCACTGCAGCCCATTTCACCTGCTTTCCTTGTTCCATAGGGCAATCACTGGTGACTTGGAGCCATTTTTTGTTATTTCTTTGATATTTAGTCACCTCCTTTGCACCTCATCTTTTACATCAAATTTTTTCTGGACCCTGCAATAGCAGCAGAATCCTGCATTGACAATAACTACACCTCAACCCTAGAAGGGTAAGTTCATGGTACTAAGGCACGTCTAATGCCCAGGAAATAACATTTTCCCCGGGCTCTACATTGTGTGATGCACCTCAGCCCGAAAGCAGTGGAACTTCTGTTCCTACAGAAAGAGAATAAAATCACAATCATCTGTTACTCTACTGCATGATGAAAGGACCATAAAAGAAAACTCCCTTAACTCACTGCCCTTTCCTGAATTACTAGCAAAACAGCAAGGAGGGTTACTTCTGGGATTTTTTTTCAGAACTATTCACAAAGATAAAACAGGGAAAAGCTTGGGAGAGAATCTAATTGAGGTGATGTTCAAATTTCCAAAGGAGTTCTACTAAAATGAGATATGTTTTGTAGTGGCTTGATTTCGTTCTGTTTCTCAAAATACATGGATGGAGAGACGTGTTGCAAAAAAAATCCCAGACCCCAGGAATATATTTATCCCCATGTGTTAAAGTCTATCCATCTACTATCTCAGCAGAGTTTAAAATCACAGCTAATAGGTTAACAACTGTTTTTCTTCTGCTTCAAATGAAGAATATCAGAAAGCTGGGGGAATATTCGGCTTCCCAATTTGTACTGACTGCTCACTGCTACCTGCAATGTCTGTTTGACAGGACTGACATTTTGTACCGCTGTGAGATGGGAAAACGTGTGACATTTTTATTCATGGTGGCGTACGCCCTTGTAATGATCAGCCCTGGTCGATGTGCTTACTGCAGCAGCCCCGAGCCCTCGGAGAACAAACAAGAACCGAAGGTGCCAGCAGTTCGGCTGCCTTATTAAACACCACCAGGATTCTAACGAAGAGCAACTGCTGGAAAATCTCACTGTCAAATCCTCAAGGACATTGTCAACATGGAACTAACTACATATATTTTTCATTTAAAATACTGGAAAATCCAGCAATGCAATATTAAAGAAAAAAGCCGCACTATTTTGTGTGTGTTTTCTTATTTAACTGGTCAGTCTGTCAGCTTTACATTGGGCTTTCTGTGGGCCTGATACTGGAATTCAAATCAAGGAGATCACGCAACCCACATGATTTAAAATATTGGGAAATGAACATATTCTTTATTATCTTTTAACAGCTATTCCTCTCTAGGAAGCAGAATACTTGTACAGGAAAAAAAAAAGAGAGATGGTCTCTCATTTAAGGAGTTCTATAAACAGCAATGACTATCTGCTTCGCTCAGCTTCATCATTCACCGAGGAAGTCTGCATAATTGGGGGAACGCTCCTACACACACACACAAGTACCCGGCTCCTGTATCTGTGCACAGCACTCTGCAACCATTTTACCTGGTGTTCATCTGTGCAGTTCTTAAGGGCGAATCCAAAAAATGCCTGGCCAAACAAGACATCACAGTGGGGTCAGTAGGTAGAAGAGTCATACGCTTCACACACGCTCTGCCTTTAATCTCCTAGTTTAATCCAGGGGCCCGGAGGTCAATTCAGACAGTTCTGGCCTAACTGCACGTATCAGCTTCATAAGTAATACATAAGAAGCTTCTGGATGCTGATCTACATTGATAGACCAAGCAAGGCACCCATCCATAAGACACTCTGAGCTTTCCTCAAGTTGTCAATCTAGGTGATTTGGTTAGTCTTGCATGGACTGATGTATTTATTTTATATGTATGTATTATTTATAAAGTGAAATTCTTCACATGCCAGCAGTGATGGACCAAGATACTCTCTGCAAGATATTTATGGGTTCCTCAACATAACAGGATAACAAGGAAATTCTGCAGACACGTTACAGCTGATACTGCTTGTCACAGAGCCCTGGGAGGTCAGCTCAACCACAGGATTTTCTCCATACATCCAAGCGTTATGGTATCTGACTTGCATGTACCCAGGGCAGTAAATTTATTCTGAACATCCCTGTTTAAGAAGTGCTTGAAATGCCAAGACAGTTGGAAAACACTGAAAGCCACAGTCTGGATTGTGCTTTTTCATGGATGAACACACATGCTGGAGGCAGGACTGCAGCCACATAATCCTACTGCGAAGAAGGAATTCCTACATCACATGAGCTACAAACACACCACATCGCTGTAGCAGCTGAAGAAGACATAGCTGTCCAGTCGCTCATTAGAAAATACCAGCAAGCAAGTGCAGGAGAGGCAGTAACCTTTGGGTAAGCTCTGCAGGTGGTGAACATCTTCCTAAAGAGAGCACCAGGTCTCACTTGTCAAATATTTACACGCATGACAAGAGTGCAAGCCTTTTAGTTAGATAAATCCTATCCCATGGATTGCCATTTCTGCAAATCTTGCACACCACAAGGCAGAATTTCAATCAAATTAATTATTTTCTTGTCCATTTACATTGTTTTTACTCCCCTGACTAAGAAACAAGGTCCCCTAAGAACCTGATGGGACAGGTGAGTAGTTTCAAGCAGACCTGAGATGGACAAGTGCTTCTGGGCCAATAAATTTGCTTTTTTTTTGCAAGGGGACTTACTGAGCAACAGTAATTCCTTTCTGAAACAGAATTCCTTTCTGAAAGGAACAGGCAAAGAAAGGAGTGAGAATAAATGAGGGAAAATAGTTGCTTTCTGAAAACAAAATAATTGTAAAGAACTAGGCTTATACTCTTGCTACATCCACAAAGAACCAGAGGGAGAGAGGGAGGAAACTCCATGTGGCTGAGCAGAAAGGAACAGGGAGACTGTACTGCTCATCAGTGGGGAAGAGTGGAATGGAAGCTCATTTTCTTAATGAAGGTATCTATTATCAGAACAGTTCAGAGTGGCAAGCACAGGAGGCTGGCTTTGCAACCGTAGCATACAGTTGTATGAATATTAGAAAATGAACTTGTTTTCCCCTTTCCCCTTTGGTTTCTCCCTCAGTGCCACACAACTCCTGCTGAGATCCAGGGGAATCTGCTATTGTTCCAAAGCACCTGGGTGTGAAGGGAGTCACAGGGTCTGGTGCAGGAGCCTTCCTCCCTTCCTTACTTCATCTCTTTTTCCCTGGAGATAATCCCTCCCTCTGCTGCCTCTGGCCTCAGCGATCCAGCTTTGCATTTCTGGAATGTAGCTGGCTGGGATTCTCCCCATCTTCCCCCTGACCTCTTAATGCCGTTTAATCTTCTTGCAGGAGAAACTTGCCATACAAAGCTGAGTTGTTTGTTCTGTGTGTCGAAGTGTAGATCATGAAGGGAAACAATGAGCATGTTTGTTTACACCAAATTGTCAAAACAGCAAATAAGCTAGCAATTTCCATTTTATGGCCCACAAAAGTTTAACAGGACTAAGAATCAGCTGGGAAGAGAACTTGGACAAGTCTTTTCACAGTCAGATAAGCTGCTTTAATACATGAATATATTTTCCATTTGTTTCATAGTTATTTACATTATCCCTGAGAATACTAATTCTCTCTAGTTTTGCATCCAGGATGGAGTATCATTATATCTCTTAAGTAGAGACATACTTGGAAGAGTCTCTTGTATTTTATTAAGCTTTACCTTTAGGTAAATAAATGGAATATAATATTCTATTTGCTGGTAAATAAAAATAAGCCACAGAAACATAAACACACCTCAGCTGACAAAAGACATTTGAATTTTAACAGAAACAATCAGGGAGCTGAAAAGAACTGCCAGTATAACTTGCTTCTAGTGAAATGAGAGCCTTTCCCAACAACCCAACCCAAACACGTCCAGTATCACAACAGACCTCAAGCTTTGGGTCCTGTCAAAGTAACCCCTAAACAGCTGCTGGCTTGGAGAAGGCATGTGTTCAAAATAGTCACAGTGACACAGTGTAGTGTTTATCGTCATCTTTCAGCTATTTGGAGAAAGAGAAACATGTGCATCCTACATAAAAAGTGGGAGTGTCTGCATGGAAGCAAAAGCTACAAACACCCGTGTGCCACATCGCTGGTACCAGCCGTCCCTGGTCAATGGTCAGTGGGCGCCCGGCGCCAGCCCTGCCTGTCCCACGGGGAGGATCCCAAGGAGAGCTACGGCAGCGGGTGCCAGTGGCTGGATACACACCATGAGTTCCCATGTTTCAAGTAAGTTTCGGTCAGGTTTCAAGATAAAAAGCACGAATAAAGTAAGCAATAATAAAGACATTCACAAAGGATGTTCTCTGCAGCATTGTATCTTCTACTATAATTCACCTTACTTTTCCCCAAAACAGAGAGTACTATTCAGTACCACACACTACTCATTTGAATCGTTCTCTTGGCTTGAAAATCATTCCCTTTTCTCCCCACTCATTAAACCTTGCTTGCTTTCATTGCTCTTCCTACATGTTGAGTGCAGTTGTATTGCCTCAGAGACCATGACGACAGCTTCTTATATTTGGTCGATCTGAGGGTCAGTATTAAAGGTAGACCCTGAGTGCACTCAAAAAGCATGCAAAGTTAAACCTGACGAAAGCTGTGGTCAAGCCCCCTTCCACTCTGGTCTCCTCATGTCGTCTTACTAAGAACACTTTGTTTAAACTTTTATTGCATTGCCCTAGGCTATATGGCTAAAATCCTTCTTTTCACAATCAAGGAGAGCTTTCCCACAATGTCCTAGTATTACAGAAACCACTGTTAAAACAATTCCGTAATAAACAGCCCTCTCAAACTATGCCTGATAACCAGTCCCAAAGATGAGCTACAACACTACAGAATCTCACACAGTTAGATAATTGCTGCTAAATTTTTAAGAACAATCAGCCGAGGTGCTATACATTCATAGACATTTCAAGATATTTTACTGATATTTTTTCTAGCCTAACAACCGCAGATACACAACTGCATTTGGAAAAGCTAGAAGCTACCTCACTATAGGGTGAGAGATAATGAGTTAAAATTAAAGGTTGCTGCTGGCTTGCTAGCCCATCCCCCTTTAGCTAATCTGTCATGTAATGAAGAGAAGCACCTAGCATAGGACAGCTAGCTGCCGGCTCACTTACAGTGAGCTGATTAAGAATGTTCAACCAACAGCAGACTGCAGACCTTTCCAACGAAAATAAATAGACTGTATGCAAATGTGTTTGTCACTTTGACAGCATGTCTCAATTAAAGCATCTCGCTGCTGTTGGTAGGCTCGCTCGCTGCAGTGCTATGGACGAGCCTTACTGCATTACTGATACACGGGGCTTGACCCTAATCCGCATGCATGCATTTTAAAAAAGTCTGCCTTTGCCATATACACCAGCATAATACCAGCAGACACAGAAAGCAAGTGACAATGAGAAAAAAGCCTCTTTCATCCTCTTCAGTTTATAAGAGCTGTGAATGCACAAACAGCCCTTATTTCAGAGTTCTTGTGGCTTTTTAATTGTTCCCACCTACTGTATTCTAGACAGAGTTAAAAGTGACACTAAAATCTCTCCCTTTAATCACTAGTTAGAAGCTCTCTCCCATTTAAACAGTAAATGTTGCTGCTTTTCTCCTCCCCAAAGCCTTAATTTATATTTCATAAGCCTGAACATCTTTTCCTTTTGAATTAAAGTATGTTTCATTTTCATTTCGGTGTTGGGCTAGTGGGAAAAAAGGACCCGTGAAAGGACACAGGCTCTAAGTGAGACAGCCCTATACCTGCTAAGTTAGATCATTTTTTGGAAACCGACATTTGTAACGTAATGACAGTTATAAGCATTTAGGAAGCGAGCCCTTCACCACAGCCACCGGTCCAGTAAAGATAGTGTGTGTTTCTTTTGACACCAAGAAAGTGATCATTAAAAATTTTGAAAGTGACTGTTAAAAAACCTCATGAATTCAAATTTGCACTTTCCATGTGATTATATTTTTCATTAATCAACCAAAAGGTTTGAACCATCCATCCTTCATAAAAATCTAAAGGAAAAAAATGGAAGTAGATCATTATATTACCTGGATTTTTGACTGTTTTAAGTGAAATGTAACATTTTCCTGCTAGTGCTAGATGGCTACATTTCTCCAGTAGTCCCAGTTCCTCTCAACAGTATTGGCACAGAAAGTAAGTGAAAAATAAATCACGACTGCAAACATTTAATTGGAAGAGAATATTTAAAAAAAAAAAAAAAAAGCATCCAAGAACTTGCATTTAGCACAGTGGTGAAAGTTCTGAAAAAAACAAACCTAATTCTAAAATGACACAGACACCATTGCTCTGAGCAGTGGTTATATCCTGTGTAGCCCTGCCTCGTACCTAAACAGCCAGTACAGCTACACCCACTGGTTTCTATTAATAGATGCTTATCTAAAAACCTCGTTTGCTTCACATTCTATAATTCCCACTTATTTTACCATTGTTTTAAAATTACACTATGTTTCCTTAGAAGAAAACAGATATTCACTTCTGTTTTCTGATCATAATACTGTAAAAAATAGATACAGAGAAAGAAAAGAGAACTGTGAACGCAAATAATGTTATTTTTTGAGTCAGGCTACACTTACTAGGAAAACACTGACAAACCGTTAGTAAATACTGTATGTTTCTCCATGAAAAATCACAGCAACTACAACATTTTATAAATAATTAGCTCTTAAAAAAATCACACAACCAAACTCACTCTTTTGCAGACATATCAAAAGAAACATTATAAGAGTAACTAATGTGTACAGCTCAGTTGTCAATACTGAAATACAGAGTACACTAATAAGCTATTAATTGATTTTTCCATCTTAGTTCATCGCATTTAATTTTCAGAGAATGTTAAAAAGCTTAAATAGTTGGATGTTCCATATTGACACTAATGATCTGGCTAGATAACAGAGGACGTTTTAAATTACACATCCTCAGTCCTGAGGGCTATAGCATTTTGCATGCTAAAAGAACAGCAAAATAGTTTATAAAATTACTATAATAATTATGCTTCCCCCCACTCATTCATTTAGAATTTATTTTCCTCAAAACCATCATATGAACAAAGGAATCAGTAAATCCCAGAAAAAACAGGTCTTTAAAATCCCATTTAAATAGATACAGCAGAAATAAACCTATAGTAACATAATTCACTTACAGAAAATAATTAAACAACTGGCGAAACACTATTGTGACTGTTCTCTGAACTATTTATGCTGAGTCACACAATTTAAAGAAGCCCAACACTAAGACATACCTGACCAAAATGCACTGTGATTGGCCTTCTGTCTTCTCTTAATTTTGGGTCCTTCTTCTCCACCAAGGGCGAAGGTGCCGTCCTTGGCAGAGCCTCCTCCGGGGCTGCAGAACAGCCGTTCTCAGCGATGTCCTGTGTGGTAGGAAAAGGTGAAGAGAGTGGCCAGGAACATTCTTGATTAAGGGTAAGGGGCACAAAGGGGACACTAGAGGATAATGCTGACTAACAATTTTGATGTTAGGGAAAAAAACCCAAAGTACAGAAAAGAAAACATCATTAGAATAAAACATTTTGTTGTACTTTGTCAATCAGAGTTTGCACACAACCACTCTCTCCTCCTAACACTAACGGTGCATGCAGTCACATTCAATAAAATGTCTGACTTAAACATGCAAAAGCCAGGAAATACATAGGGAGGAGAAAAACCATATAGTTCAAAATTTCTATTCTAGGAACAAATTAAACAGAAACCAAGGAACAGGGCTATTCTGTTTTTGCAAACAGTAATTCTATTTACATACTTCACAGAATTATCTGTAGTGGAACAATTACTTGTGGAAGTGGCAAGGAGAGCTGAAACTCAGAGCTTAGTTTGCTTTGTCTTTTATCTTTGAGCCTGTGTATACTCAATATGCCTTCAGGATCATGTAAAACAAACCGCTGCCTCGCAGGATGCTCTTTTGCTTTGCTTTGCTTTTGCCATTAGTCCTCATCTTCAGAAGTAAAGTGACCCACCATCCTAGGTTAGAAGACTTGGCAAGCGTATGTATGGTATATGTAACATAGGTTTTGAAAAAGACAAAGGCGTGCAGACATAAGGAATCAGACAAGGAGAAAAGAGTTTGAAAGTCAGTTGAGAAACAGTCTGTAACGCAGTGGGCCCCAAACCTTACATCTCTTTGCAACAATGTCAAGGAAATAATGCTTGGTAAATATAGAGAGAAACCTGCACACACTGTAGCTCTGCAAGACTGACCTAAGGTTGGCTGCTGACATCGACATTGCTTTGATTCACCGACCTTTGACATGCCCCCTCGAGTTTCCGTCTCGCTAAGGTACAATAATGAGACATGTAAGCCGATGGCCAATTAGAAATGGTTCTTTTGGACACAGACTGACCTAATGTGTTTAGGTCAAATGAAACAAAAAGCTGGATGGACTTTCTAAGGGGCTTTGTCTGCTCCACAGAGAAGCTGAGAGACCTTTTTAGATCCAGCTGGTAGAGCAGTGGTTCACCAATATGGGCATAAGGATCGTGGGGAAATTAACAACTTGTTAAGGTCAAACTAGAGAGAAAAAACTTTTTCCTCCCCCCCATCCTCCAGCTGCACAAGGCTACCT
Source organism: Tringa solitaria (assembly GCA_026413425.1). NCBI lineage: Eukaryota > Metazoa > Chordata > Aves > Charadriiformes > Scolopacidae > Tringa > Tringa solitaria. The sequence continues at coordinate 4,360,860 of JAOXJM010000007.1, forward strand.
TGCCTTTAAAAAAATTCAACAAAGTAACAAACTGAATTAGTAACAAAGAGCTCCAAAACAACTGAGTGACAAGAAAAGTAAGCTTCTGTCAAACTCATACTTCAGCCCCGAACCAGTGACAAGCGACCAAGGGATCTGCTCAGTTCTGGAACCACGTAACACATACAGCAGTGCACACTGTTCTGAAATGTGACCACATTAAATACAACCTTTATTTACCTATTTCTATACAAATATAACCATATGAAATGTGCACCCAGCTTCAGACCCGTTGTATGTAAGCCGTAACGGTGCCCAGCACATCCAGCGCCACCAGAGTGCCCTGAGAGCTCCAAGTCCCACCTCGAGCTGTGGCTCCGACCAAGGCAACAGCCAGCGGGGGATCAAGGAAAAGCAAAGCATATTCCAATCCAGGCAAAATCTCCAGAAAAATGTAAAATGAACGCAAAAGTTTGGACATCAGGGGAACGGGAGGAGACAAAAGAGACAGCCAGATCAAGCCATTAAGCAAACCCCTAATATGTATAATGATCCCTGCAAATCCTTGCAGCTTTTATCGCTATAGATTTGCTGTACTTCTCTGATGGTATAATTGCATACAAAAAAAGATGGTCCTAAAGCTTATTTCCACTGTGTTTAGTGTACAGAACTGCCAAGGAACTGCAGATTTCAGTTACATTATTTTTTAAAATTACTTAATACATATGAGAATGAAATTATGATATCTCTGTTTTTTCAAAATCCCCAAAAGGCAGAGAAATCAGCAACACAGCTCCAGCCATCAAAGCAAAATTTGCTCCACAAAAGTGCATTTTCTACCTTCAGTGAAACCACTCTTGAGCTAAATGAACAGTGGAACCTAACTGTAGACATCCCAAATAAGGGCTCCAAGTACCTTTAAAAGGATGACATGCCAAAGTGTTTGGAACTGTAACTGGAAAGCAGACAAGAGTCCTGCAAAGCAGCCTGTGACACACCTTCACTCCATCCACAGGTATTGGGAAGTCAATGAGGAGCACAAGACAGAGATAAAAACACAAAAAGGAAAAGAGGACTCCGTGATTCTGAACTTGAGCTTCAGAAAGGCGTCGGGGCTCACAGAACGTGTGCTGATACACCCAGGGCTTCACCCTGAGAGCGTCAAACGGGCAAAGCTCTGCCGCCGTGCGACATGTGCGTGGGTATGTCCCACTGCTCACTTCCCCAAAAAAGGGATTTGGCATTAGCCAGACAGACATTCCTGAAGCAGCCTAAGTCACACACGTTACTCAGGATAACAATGAAAACCAGAGACCTATCCCTCCAAAACAGAAAAAAATGGGTGGTGATAAATTACTCATTACTGCAATAAACTCTCCAGAAATGCAAAACCCTAGCAACGTTTCAAAGACTTTCTCACAAAAAGAAGGTGTAATTTAAGGATATAATTAAAAACATAAACACCTTTTGCCTGTAGAAAAAAGATACTTTATAGATTACCAGAAATAGAGAATGACAATGATCTATCACACTCATAATTATCCCCACATCTAAAGAGTGCTTCCCCTAAAAACTGTTTGTCCAGGTGAAATCTTTACTACCTATTTATTTTAAAGGAGTAACTTCAGAGAATGAGTAAGATACTTATTTACAGATATGTAAAGTTTACCCTGTAATCTGAATAAGGTTTTCTTCTGTTTAAATATGCATTAGTAATTTTTCTAGGGACCCTTTGTAATGGACTACAAATACTGCCTATTAGAAGAGCAAAACACACATTCCAGAATGCCTAGAAGGATTCTTCAGGTTATTTTATAAACCTCTAAACGAGCTGTTTCTACTGTACTGATAATAAAGCATTGACAACAGCCCATTGATAACAGCCATTAACTAGATCCACACAGGGCTCTAGTAAGTAAAATAACGTTGAATACATTAATGCCAAGTGCCCAACCATTTATATAAATTGTCTTATCCAGAAGCTTTCAGTAAGTTACATTCTCCTTACTGAAAGTTGAGGATGGTACCATTCATATTCCTCCTTCTTCCTAATTCTATGTAGTTAAGCTTCAAACAAGCCAATAACAGAGTGACTTGACCACCATGGTCCATTTGTGAAATGGAAAGAGCAGCCTTTACAAAAAAAAAAAAAAAAAGGAAAAGAAAGAAAAAAAAAAGAAAAAGGAAAAAAGTACTGTATCAGATATAAAATAAAGCTACCATGCTGTATCTATTAACAATTATTTGCTATCACTCATAAGAATCCTCTGAAAACTATTTCTGTTGCTTTGAAATACTGTACCACAAATGAACAAGGGATGGAAATAGAGCCCCATTCAATCTCTACTATCATATTAAAGAAGGACCTTACACACACCACAGTGACCTCTCAACAGGTCAATCCTGCATTTCCCATTTGCAATTCAAACCCAAGACTGGAGCAGACCAAGGGCAAAATGGGCTCTTGATTATATTTAAGAGGTCACCATTGCTATGCAGAGTTGTAGGAAGCAGACCTCTAGCTTTATTGCATTTTTAAATTCTATCTTGTACAGAAGCTGCTCATATTTGGCAGCAAAAACTGGAAAAGGGATGTTTATATCTGACTTTTCCTTACCAGTGGCTTGCATGCTTTTTGTCTTAATAATGGAAAATAATATGTTAAAATGCAGTGGATAGTAAGTTCAGTTTAAAAACAACCTTAGGTTATCCTTAAAAGACAAAAGACTAGCATCACAAATTCGGCAAAAATTATTTAATGACGCTAGAATTTCAAACAGTTAACACTTGCACATACTAGTAAGTAAATACATGAAAAATACAATGAAAATTGGTGAGGATGCACCAATAGATCTGTCAACAGAGCAGCACAGACGTTTATGTTAAAAATAATATGAGGGTGGTCAAAACAATTTTTGCTATTTGTATCACTTTAAACAGAGCAATATGGCATTTTAGAGTTCTCTTCCTACCTTGCATGCAAACTGGAGAAAAGGATGGGATGGAAAAGAACAGACTTAATGAAGAAAGGAGAGGTACAGCAGGATGTGTCAACTGCTCAGAGAAATCTTCTAAGCTCTTCTGAAAGCCTATGTTGAACAATCATGTTTAACTACCTTACTGAAATGCCACATAATAAGGGAGACAAAACAAAAGGGGGCCATTTATCTGTAAATGTTATGTGTGTTTTTTTAAAAGAATGCTTTCTGCTTGAAAGACTAGAAAGACAACAAGAATAATAAAATGAAGCAATGAATGAATGAGATGTTTCTCAGCCTTTTATACAAATGTCACAGAATAGTGCACAATTATATTAGCACTTAAAATACAGGAAAACAATCTGGTCATTTTACACAGCTCCAACTGCTTTAGAAATGCACATGAGAAGGCCAAACATCTTATCATTCATGAAGGTTATGTCCAGAAGTGAAACACATGGAATTACATAGAAAATTCCATGTACAAGAAAACTGCTTCATGTTTCTAAGATTTTCATATTATACCTAACGTGGCCACACAGAGTAGTAAGTGTAATCAAATAAAAGAGCATTAAAAGCATCTGAAGCAACTTATCTCCCTCAAAAACCTCTAGCAATCTGCTAGAGTATTTAGGGAGTGAACAGCATTTGGACTGTACACACAGTTAATTTCATGAGTTCATAATCCAGCTGCAGAATAATCTCTTTGTATTAACACTTTGTTGACATGTTCATGTAGATTTCTGATTGCACCTCAGGAATACATTTCCAGCATTATCTTAAGATAATGGTTTCAAAATTTAGAGAAGAAATTTACTGAGATAGCACAGTTTAAAAGAACCCCAACCTATTATGCAACAAATTGAATACAAATTTCTGATAAGTACTTCAATTCTATTAGCAAGTTAGTTACCTTGTTTTCCCAAAAGACTCTAATAGCTCTGTTCCATAGAATAAACAGAATATCTGAAATAAACCTAGGGCAGAGTTTGGTATGAGTACGACCCTGCCTCTGGCTTAAAAGGAGCAGTTAGTATTGATAACACATCGTCGCACACAATTCACCATTCTTGGAATTGCGCTGTTTCCAAACAGAGACAGATTTGGAAAGCAACAAACAGTTTGAGTATTTTTTTTTCTGCAATAATTCACATTTGAAATGAACACCAACTCTAATTTAATTCCCTTATGCTTAAACTTTGCAGTAGACGGGAAACAGATAAATCCTTTTCCCAATGAGTGACTATTTTCCCTGAAAGATTACTGTAGAAATAACAACTATTTGCCATTTGCAAAAAGTTCACAGCCATTACTGTAGGAGAGATCTCCCAGTTCACATAAAGTCCGCTTCCACAATGCCCCAGCACAAAGGACAGGAGACAGATCGCTCCAAATTGAACACTCAATTTTCTGGCTTTTGTGAGTTTAAGTCAGAGCCTTAATGTATTTGAAGACAGTTTTTTTTTGTCTGTGAATATTTATAACAGTGTGAAAAATCCAGGACAGCTGGTAATGCATTTTGAAGTGTGCTAACAACACTGTATCAAACAGCTTCCTATTGATCACATAATGCTTTTTGTGGCTAAGTATTTCATACATGGTGCTTATACATTTTGAATAAGAACTTCAAGTACCTTTTGCTTCAAGCGGTTTTTCACTTCTTTTATTCCCATTTTTGCATGATCTTTTGCCTGCATGAACAATTAATTTAAGTTAAAATCTCCTTCTATTTCCAGCAGTGACAACGCTTGATTTCAGTTCAAGATTCACCCTCTCTAGTTACTAAAAATGGCAAGGAAAAAATTGTAACAGGATACTGAAAGTGTATTGAAACAAACAGAAAGCTAAAAAAAACCCAAACAAACAAAAACCAGCACCACCCACACCCACATTCATTGCAAGAATGTTGTTTTCTCTGTTTTGATGCCACAGACATCTTTCATCCTTTTTCATCTCTGAAAGTATTTATCTTTGCTATAAGTTAAAAACCAACAGAAACATTAAGGCTGAAAACTTTCTCCCCGCAGTCCTCCGGACACCAGTTCCATTTAGCAGAGCTAATCTCAGCCTGCTCAGCTCTCTCGGGCTGGAAGACGGCAGGAGAAAATGAAAGTTTGAATATTTCTCTCAATACTTTTTGTAGCGTTATTCCTAAAACTGAGTTGACAGGAAATCCTCGCTTGTTTCTGTGCTGTTTTATCTTGCACAGTGAAACTGGCAGCCATACATGATAACACAGCAACATACCAGCTGTTTGTTAACAGAACTAAAATATTCTCATTTAAAGAATAACTCAGTAAGCTGGGCTCTAAATAAGCAGGTATAAGAAATCTCTAGGGAAAATTAATTGACATTTAGAAAAGATGGAAACAATTTGGAAAATGAGAGGATTCCCTTACTTCAATGAAGCTGCAAGCAGGGAAACCTGAGGTAACAATGGTTTCCAGCAGAGTAATGATGAGATGGTAGAGCTGCTTAGTAAACCACATAGGCACCATTTCCCAGAAATAGTTCTATGTAATCAATAGAATTTATCATCTAAACTTTCAGAAGAAATCACAAGTTCCCCTTCTCCTGTGCATTTCAATTATGTGTAAATTTCAAAATGGCTTTTCCACTTAAATTCGAAATTTAGATGAATGCATATTTTAAGTAATTTTCTGAGTCCAATAAAAATGAATTTAAGTCTTGAGTTTCATTTGAAAGGTTAAAACAGAATGGTAATTAGACTCTTATCTCAGTAGTAAGCCAGTACTTGATACTTACAAACTTATAGACAGTCTTCATGGCAGGGTTAGCCTTGGTCTTTACTGTATTTAAAATGGCTCCGCTTCCTTTCTGTAATTATAGTAACAATAGAATAAATTTTATCAAAGCTCTTTAAAGCAAACAGCAATCTAAAATCCACCATTCTTAACTTAAAAATACCAAAGCACTAACTATGCTTATTAGCAGAGCTGAGTATTAAAATGGTAAATCTAAAGAAAAAGAAGTGCAAACATATTATATATTTCTCTGGGTTTCCAGAGGAACCTCTTTTTTTTTTTTTTAAATCAGTTTTCAAATGAAAAATGTCAGTATCTCTCAATACCAAGAGCCCTCACAAAACAGCAGCTCTGTTCTATGACTGTTCCATTCCCCCGTACATCACATTAAAATCCTAAATGGGTTTGAGACAAAAGCATCCCACCAAATACTCGATTTGGGCAGAAAATTCCGTTTCAGGAAAGCCTGAACATCCAATCTGAAGAAGTAAGATCCTTTTTTATTTTACTTTTCATGATCCCACAATACTATTTATCAGAAGCGTGCTGCCTTTTTAAGACTTAAGTAGTCGATAAAAGGGTAAATTGAGGGAAAATGAAATCAAACTACAGTTATAAACATTAATTCTAGAAAAGCTGAATTGCATGTGGTGAACATAATAAAAGTCATAAGACAGTAACATGTCAGCCAGAATCATCTGTTAGTCTGGTCAGTGTTTTACACATCTTCCACACACCGACTATTGCTGGACTGCACCTTATTTGACAAGGAGATGGGTAGAATCCAAGGAATAAAATCTTAGATTTGTATTTTCTTATTTCAGTGCAAAATTATATTTCCAGAGATCAGATGCAATCACACGCAAACAGTTTTAAGATTTACTACTTCTGTTGCTACATGACTAATCTTGAACAAAAATTATAAACTATTGAATTTAATGACAAGTAATTTTATATTCACTCTCAGCCATTCCCCTTTCTTATGATTTTAAAACTTGCCATCCTTCATATTTATATATATAATATTAAGTATATATATTTACCCATCTAACAATATGATGGGAACGTTTGCATTACTATTATAAAATACGTTTAATTCAAAATTATCAAGTTAATATTGAGCCCAGCATTTTGTGCAAGGAACATGATTTCATTCATAACCACGAAAATAAGCAAATGGAATGCTGCAAACTCAATTCTGTCAGGAAACAATTAAATTTTTCCTACTGATTTGTACCCATAATCCAGAAACACATTACTTTTTTAATATATCACATCTTATGCATCAAAGGAGACTTTTAAAATCAGCTGTCAATTGTCAGCTATAATAATGTATTCTCTAAAAGTATTAAATTTTTTAATTTATACAACTAGAGCACTAAACCAAAGAGATACAACCCCCATCCCAAACAGTGCTATCCCCTTTCAGCACTTCACACCATTTAGCTTTATACAGAGCTCTTTGGTGCGGCACTATTCCCTTTTCTGTTCTCTTAAAACAAAAAAATCCACATTGTTTTCTAGAATGACAGTAACTGATTTCCAGCTGCCTCCAGGACATTAAAAGTGGGTTTCAAAAACTTGTTAATTCTCATGGCGATTTTTTTTTTTTTACTGTATTTTTTCTTCTGTTCTTTATTTCACCCGAAGAGCACATTAGTTTCTCACAACTAAACTTGGGTTGGTCAAAAGTGAGCGCTGCAGGCAGCGGGTCAGTCATGCTCACAAGGACAGAGGTTTAACAGCCAACTGGAACTGTACAATGGTCCAATAAGAATCAGAACGTCTGTTGGGAGAATGTTCTTACCCTTACTGTGGAGAGCCACTGGTGGTACAATTTGTCACTACCTAAAGAGAATCACAAAAACAAAGGAATTGTAACTCTCTACCAAACAGAAAACACGCTAGAAATGTCAAGTGTTAGCAGTCGGTGGTTCTGGGAACATGAAGAGAACAGACACAGAACAGGATAACCATCCTTTTCTTTTAATGCATTTGTTACACAGTAACAAAAAGTTGATGAGATATTTACAATTTCTGTTTTACTTGCTAAGACGCATTCCTATTTTATCTGGGTTTGTCTTTCAGACATTTGAGAACATTATTTTTTATGATTGCTAAAAGAAATTTGAGGTGGTTCTGGGTAAAGCCAAGGTTTTTCAGTATCCTCCATTATAAGAACTCTTCTAGTTGTACTTTAGCCAAGTGGCAAAGCTGAAGATTTGTAAGGCTGAACAGGCTTTATTCACACTACGATGCATTATCCAAAGTTCTGGACAGAGGGAAGAACAAAAATTTAGGACACTTCATCCAACAGTAATCATTGTAGCCTCAGCTATTTAGGTGAGTCCCCACAGTCATCTATGACATCATGATGTCCCACAAAGAGTAAGTCAAGAACAGTGTCTGAAATTAAAATGTATTTCTTACCTGCATATTCCCCCATATTTATCTCTTCTTCAAACACATCGCTGAAGCCCTCTCCAGAGTTAAGAAGATCCAGGCGGCCATCAATGAACTACATCAGCATTAAAAGAAAGAGTAACTAAATCAACCATTCTATCCTTTACCTTTTCAGAAAGACTTTGTTTTGCATTTGCTAGAATAACCTCAATGGTGTTATTGGGAAGGGACTCTAAATAGAATGAAAATACATCCGGAACTGGCAAAACGTTTGCCGTTTACCATGGCAAAAGTGTATGCTGCTTCACTTAAAAAACAGCATTCATGTGTTTGTCTTTACATATATGTTTTCAGCTTCCCCTGAAGCAGCAATATCACATTTAACAGTGGTATGCCTTCTGTTCAAAGTTTACAGGAGATATATATTGGATTTAGGTATGCTCAGAGCAAAACTGAGCACAAAGACCTTTAGGAGGAAAACCCATTACACCTCTTAAAATACAGAAAGCCTTATCACCCGAATCTGAGAACAGCCAGCGAGCAGGAATTAAGGTGCTGCACTACATGAATTTTCCTCATTCTGTTGCTGACAGACTAAGGAATATAGGAACAGCCCTCAAAAACCCCAGTTGTATTGTTAAAAAGTCTGCTTCTCCATTAGAGCAATTAAGCCAGTACCTGCTTGAAGAGCTGAAGCTGAATGGCATTCTGAAGGAACTGCCTCATGACAGCGGAACGATGGGACACGAACGTTTCTTCACAAAAAGTGATGGGTTCACCCTGTAGAGTTCATAGCATTAAACACTGAAAAAACTTTGTCTGAATCCATTTGAATTCACCATCTCCATTTTATCTTCCCTTGTGTTCCCTTCCAAAATACACAGACCAATACGTTAGGTCTTACACAACATTCAGTAAACTGTAGTTTATTCCCGGGTTTCAATCATGTGACTGAGAAACAGGCTGGAAACTGGCAAATTGCGTATCAACGACACAAAGTAATCTCAATTTTGTATATTCTGCTTATCCGCCTCGGCTGACCCAGCCAGTTCCCCTGCACAAACGCATCAGGAATGTCTGCTCTGTTCTCTCCACAGTCAGAAAGATTAGACTTTCATATATTGACTGTGTGAAATTTCCCTTTTCCACAACTTTGTTGGCAAAAGACATAAATTGTTTTGCAGCTCTACTTTTATCTTAATTTAATGAGTTATGTTAATGCTGAAGTCTGCTGTGCATAAGGGCACAAATTTCCTCCACACTTAAATCTACAAGTAAGCAATGTAGCAAGCACATATATTTATTGAATTAAAAACAAGAAAGTAACAAAGAATGATAAAATTATACTGATGTATAATTAATATGGAGGCTTCTTCATAATCACATTAAAATATATTAGGACTCTTAATCTGTTCAGTGTTTCAAATCAACATTAGATAGCAAAAAACCTTAAAGCACTCCCCTTAAAAGGGTAGTGTCATTCCATTTCTGAGAGCTTTTGACATTGGTCACCAGAGGAAGGTTTAGCTTTCATTTAAGCCTCATTTACAAACCACTTCGAAGGAAACAAGCAACCCTTCCTACAATCTACGAGATTTCTCCTCTGGCCAGAGTATGAGCATTGTGGAAAGAAGAATGCCCGGCCAAGCAGTGGCTTCCTCTGCTCCACTGTGCGTCCCACACACCAGCCCAGCCAGGGACCGCTCCTCCAAACACACCCAGCCCAGCAGAATTACAATGCTAACACACTTCCTTCCCCAAGTACTAATGATTGACTTTGTTCATTAGGTTGATTAGACCTTTTGACTTCTTAAGAGACAATTCAGGCTCAACTGCTGCCAGATGATAGCAAAAACTTTAATCATCAAGGTCAAGCGTGAGCTTTTCAGCTCAGAACGCATTAGTACCTTCCATCCTCCCTGACCTCCAGGAGGGTGCACACACTGTTGCTAACCCCCATCCACAGCTTCATTACGAAAAGACAAGATGGACAATAACACCATTTTCTTGACAGATTTACTTAACTGTAAATTATAAAGCTAATCAGCTCTGCTTTTACTGACCGATGACATTATACATGAGGGGACATGTTAAGAACTGCAGGTATTTTGTGAAACGAATGGTCTTGCTCACATGTAAAACAATTATAATGACTCGCCCCATAAACCCATCAACTCCTAAACTTCCCATTTCCAACAGCATTTAGGCCTTGATTTGTCAGCACCTTAAATATCCATTTTTTCTCTCTCCAACTACAAATGTGTAACAGAAGCTAAGGTATGGCATTGCAAATGCTTTAAATGTGTGCACAATGCCACTCTCTGAGGAATCTGATCTGTGGTATTAGGTGTTTCACATATATTTCAAGATTGGATGACAAAATTACTTTTAATACAGAAATTTACACATTTCAAATACATTTAATCTGCAGTGCTACCACAAGAGAAGTAACTTTCCAATATAAGACTAAGAATCCCAGATGCATTGAAAAAATAGGTACCTTTTCTTCATGCCTTTGCAAATCTCTCTTTATATGAATATTTTATATTCACATGGCATAATGAAGTTCATCAGGGCAGTGCTGCTATCTCATGACCCCTTAAAAAGCTGAAGAGTTTCAGCCCACATCTGATCTGTCGCCAGCTCTATTTTAAAACCGGAATCCTGTTACATTCTAAAATAATGTTTAAAAGTACTTAAGGTATCGAGTGAAAAATAAAAGAGTCTAGGATTTACTTCAAACTGTTCTAGAGTTTTGTGAAACCTGCTGTTCTATTTTAAGAAGCCACACTGCAAATTGAAAGATAAAGCCTGATTTTGATTAGCTGTGCTGTAAAAAATTTCACCCTGATCCCCCATCTTCCAAGAAAATCACTTTTCTTCAGAAAGAAAAACTTTCTTGGAGAGTGGGGTCCAGGACCTCACGCAGATGGTTACTGCCAGTGAGAGAAGCATCGTATCTGAGGTGTCCGACTTGTCTGCAGACAGCCCAGCTAACCGGTGACAGCAGTAACTTTCACAGGGAACAGAAAGGATTAAAACTATACGGGACAGAAGACAGCAAAGGGTAGAGAAGGACTCGGAGGACGGGACAGAGGCAAACCCCAATGATGCCTTAGCACCTGTGTGTCTTTCCAGGAGTAACTCATGGAAGTCTAACTATTCCCCTGCAAGAGCCAAAGTGCGCATCTGGATACTGGGGCTTTGGAGCCAGCATGCGACTGCTGGAGAAAACAGTAAGATAATACAGACAGGGTTCAAGTTAGGTCAACAGTGAGAGTCTCTTGCACAAGCAAAGATTTCACAAAACTTGATTCTAAGGTAAAAAAAAATAATCCAACAACCCAAAGCTGAAGACTTTGTTTAGACAACCCCAAAAGTTATGCCATGGGAGATAGATGAAATCTCTTCTGCATTATCATGGTCAGCGGGTGGTGCAGGGTAATGAATTATGTGCTGCTGTGTGCATGCCTTTAAACCACGTAGGTGCTCTTTCAAAGCCTCTCTAATAAATACACAAGCCATTAGAGCTGCTCTGTAAACCAGCCACAAAATGAAAAAATGTGGGTGGAATTTAAAGGTGCAGAACAAGATGACAATATGACAGTCGACAAGCTGTAAGTCTGGTGTCAGTATATTCTGTGCAGCAAACCCCAAATATACAGCAAGAACAACGACATGCAAGAGATTCATATTTCACTGGTTTATTACTTCCTAGATGTTGCAAATAACCAATTTTAGTAAAGAATGTGGTTATGTCGCAAATGATAAAGTAAAGCCTGTGGGGATATTCTAGGAATCATCATCCTTAATTCCATCCAGAATTATAACGGAACTAAGCTAGGAGAATGATCTCGCTGATCTGGATGTATGTATCAGTGTCAGATACAACAGCAACCAAAGGCAAGCAACTGCTCTGCAGACCTTTCAAGAATTGTGATTACAATGTCAAGGAAAGATTAGCTCATCACAGCTGAAGAAGGATCATCAGTCAGCCAGCAGGATTCCATAAAGAAAATCTGAAATTGGTGACAGACACCTGATAGGACATTGGCTCATTCAGCTTGCAATTGCAACGACAAATAACCTCCCCGTAACCAGTACATACGTTCAGCACAAGAAAGCTCTTTGCATCTACTTCAGTCATAATGGAATCAAGAAAGCATAGATCAAATACTCTGCATTAAGCAAATGATACCACAGCTTTATTAGCATTTCAAGATGCTGCTCAGGAACAAAGAAATCACGTGCTCAGAGATTTGACCACACTTCTTCTAAAGAAAACTAAATTAAGACTGTTCAAAAAGAGACTACCGATTCTGATAAACTAGTACTGCTAAGTGCAATCCTGAAAGGCATTTAAAAGCATGTACTTACCAACACAGACTGTACTGTCCAAACACCTACAGTCTCATATAAACGCTCATTTCCATTACCATTCCAATTTCAGACTGTTTTTCATGGTCCACACTAGGGTATATAACCTCTGGTAGAGATACATCAAGAGTGAATATCCCTACCACTTTTTCTGTTTGTTTGTTTTTAATAGATTTAAAATATCTATACTTTTCACAGATACTTTAAGATTTACACTATCAAACAAAATAGGCCATTTCTCTAAACTCTCAACCCTTGCAATCGCTGGTGAACTGGAATTTCCGACGTGTCATTCTTCTGCATGCGATCTGGTAACTCCCGTAGGAAGTTGTAATAACATCACTGAAGCAGAAATAAAAGGGAGAAAGGGGACTGCAAACCAGTCGAATCACCGACACCAATCGTAACACTTAATCACATCAACATCCCCTTCAAAAGGTGTCAAAACTGGGCTTATCCCTGTGCTGTGGATGAGGGGTACAGGCAGACACGCTGCACGGGCATTACCCCAACCAGCTTCTTCCACAGAACTTTCCCTGACAGACGGGTCCCAGGAGGTGACAGATGTGTTCTGCAGAGCACGAAATAACTTAAACAACATGCTCCCCCAAACTCCTAACTTGGACATGACTAAGTAGTCACAGAGGTGTTTTTCTGATTGTGCTACAAAGAAGTAGAACACAACTTGCACTAACAAATGAGAACAGGAAAAGCTTGCAAAAACGTAGTTTTTTGTGGTTACTGGACATAACCCAGTTTTCTCATGCAGATACTGGAAATTAATAAATTTCAAAATTTTACCTTGCAAGCATTCTTTAAATTGTCACATAATACCCTTTATCAAACTAGATGCCACCCAGAGCTCTGAGTTAGACTGTAGGAAAAAAGTAGACTTATATACATTCTTGACCAAAACCCAAACAAAAGTAAAGTGTCCTCTAAATATCTTTTTCCTACAACCACTGAAACTATCATTAATATTTACCAGCAGGCTGCCAACTAGAATGAAGCAATTTAAACACACAACTCAACTCTAAATGTGAAATTATAACATGCAGATATTCAGACTTCATCAAAATCTTTTTTAACACTGTAATTAGAACTGTGTGGCCTGTGCTTCTTTTAGAACTCCAGTACTCCATGTATTATTGTAATGTCATGCATTATTAAGCTGTAGTCAATTTTACAACATCCAAAATACCTTCAGATCAAAACACCCTAGACGTATTAAAATTACTATGAAACTTTTGTAGAAAAAAAAAAAGAAAAAAAAGAGTAAGATTTACTTGCTTTAAAACATTGTAAGAAAAATGGCTTGGATACTGAAAGATTCAATGAAAGTTCAAACCCACTCCTTTACACATTATTTCAGACAGTAATATCCAACACCATTACAGGATCTGACAAACTTTGCACAAAACCAACTTCAAATTAAAGAGGAAACTAATGAAAAACGCATAACTGGAAAAAATTTCCTTCACATAGCAATGTTTTTCCTTCTCCTTTCAAACCCTTTTAGTTTATTAGGATACCTGGCAGTTTCATGTTAGATCAGGTAAAATGACACACACTCGTATTCACAAATAATGAAACTACTTTACTGCAATAGAGTGAGCCATCCTGCCCAGGGTTTATCTGGCTAATTCAAGCCGTTGCCTGCCCCAGTTTCTGAATCGCCTACATCAGCCAGCCGTTTTCTATCCCTAAACCACTGATGCAGCCTCCTGTCTCCAAAACTCAAGCAACAAACCTGGAAGATAATGTGCAAAGAAGCCAGCAAGAAAGCATTTAGGGCTAGGGGAAAAAAAAAAAAAAGAAAAAGAAAAAAAAAAAAGAGAGAGAAAAAATATCACCATTTCACAGATCAAGAATAGAGGCATGAAAATAATAAGTAACTTGTACACGGTCACAAAAGTCTCTGGCAGAGCCAGGGAAAAGAACCGAAATTTCTTTAATCCCTGTTCAGTACCTTAAATACAAGGCTATTCTTCCTCTTCCTACTTGATATTGTGTCAATGCATGAGTGTAGGTGTTGAAAGACTAACAAAAGAAAAGTAATAGTATGGTATTATGAGCTGAGAAACCTAATCTTTATCAGATACAGCAAATCTCTATGATGCTGCCTGCACCAGGAACTCTCTCTTTGTCCTGAATATGCTTTAAATTACTGGTATAATGTGTACTGTATATTGTTCCACTCTTATATTTATTCCACAAAAACCCCTGTGGCCTGCATGCGATTTTATCATTAGCTGGCAAGGTAATTTCAGGGCCTAGTTCTGCAATCATTCCATGAGCAATACTCCCATTGAAGCCAGTACGTTCTGCATGCAAAGCAGCTACCAATTCAGGTTCCCTATAATAAAAAGGCCTTTTTTCTATTTTAACTATTGTGGAATACTAGTGACAATACAAAAAAGGGAGAAAAATTACAGTGAGTTATGTGTAATTCTTTATGCGAGATATTTTATACTATGACAAAATGTAAAAGTGTGCTTGGAAACACAATCTACACAAAGTAATTTCTCGGAGATAAATGGCACGCTTTTTTTTGTTTGTTTCACTTATTAAAACTCAATAAAATACAAAGTATTTCGGTAAAATATGGGGAAAAAATCTCTGCAAAACTAAATAATTATTGGCCAACATTCAGAAGTGGCCAATATGCCTACAGATCACAAATGTTACTATTTTGCTTTTTTTTGATTTTTTAAAGATATCTCAATCAATGAAGCTTCCAGGATTCACTCAAGTAAATATGTTGAAAATATGTTTTCATGCAAGATGTATACAACTCCTTTGTATCATGATCCCCAAACCCATATTGAATAAAACAGTTATTTTCAAGATGGAAATATTTTAATGTAATATTTAGATGCTAATATAGATGCAGAAGGAGAATAAACTGGTTTTGATTTCACTAAAGCAATGTGAGAGAAGCTTTAGTCATAAAGGTAGGTCATAAAATCCCACTCTCTTAGCTAAGTAACAAAACCCCTGTCTCTATAAATAAAGTAGATATAATGGAATTGAACTTCAAATTTTCCCCGAGCTGGAGCAATCTAGTCTCTGCTAGCTATACCAATGCACAAGATATAAAATAACATGATACGTAATGCCACCTCCTTCATACAATATCTGGCAAAGTAAATGCTATTACTATGGCAGAACTCACCAAGGGTTGATTTTTCATGTTATGCCACTTGACAATTTGGTGTGGAAGCCTCAACTATTGCCAGAAAAAACACAGCTAGAAAAGAAGTCATTTTAGAGGCGGAATTTATCCTGTCCTCAGAGCGGTAACCACAGGCACTGGATTAGGAACACTGGAAAAGGCTTCATTCCTTTCTGTTTGATTCATGTAATGGTCTCTGGGGAAGCCTAAGTGGTCAATGATGAATATATAAATGCATACACACATATGCTTGCTATGGTTATTTATCATATATGTGGGATTATAAATCAGTAATTTATGTCACTAGACTCTTAAAGATGCAACAGCATCTATTCCTGGGAACAACGGGAACTTGTCCCACCGAAGACACTTTATACTGCTCATTACGGAGCATTAGTTTATTATATCTCTGCACAAACAACTTCTGGGAGAGAACTAAGAAATCAAGTCCACGACCGCTGAAGATGCTTCTCCTCACAGGGGAAAAACAGCTAAGAAATGCATTTAAAATGCTTTTAAAATAAATGAGAACTCTTCATTCTCCCTTTACCATGTATTCATTCTTTGTTGTCAGAAACAGGCTGAGATTTTACCATCTGAGAGGGCAAGGCACAGAAAAAGCCACATTAGTATAATCACAAAAACTGCTATTTTTCAATTACTTTTAACAGAGCTCCTCGATCACTGGGACTTAAATGAAGCCCTTTCCCCATCTCACAATCAGTTGAGGATCCTGACATATTAGAAAGTATCATTTCTTATAAGTTAGGTTTGATTTTTATTTGGCCAGGCTCTCCTCTACAACATCTCACTTCTTGTAGTTTTTATTCAAACCCTTTGAAAAAAAAGAAAAAAAAAAAGAAAAAAGAAACCCCGCCTCTGAGAGACTGAGAACACTGGATCTTGCAAGCATCTCTTGCAAGAGATGTAATCTGTCTCCGTCCCCAATTCCTTCCCGATATATTCATAAAGAAAAAGTTGCATCTGGTGTGAGGATGAAAAAAAAGCAGGTTTTTTCTTTCACCACTATCCCCGCAGGTTGCGCTCCGTCCACGATGAAGCAGCCGAAGGGATTTGTTCTGCATTCCCGCAGACCTGCAGCTCGCACACACCGGAGCCCAGCTTTGCAGCAAGCGTAATTATTTAGTGTTTGGCCGCATGACTCCTCCCCGCTCCCATTATATCAGCTACCCATTTCTCACACAGAAACCGTGCAAAATTTCTGAACTCTATCGTGAGGGGGGGAAAAATGCCATCTAATTAGACCACATGTGCAGAGAAGCATCTGGCTGGGAGCGCAGCAGTTTACCCGGCTCCTGGAGTTGTCGTGGAGACAAGCGCAGGAGCCGCTCGGAGCCCGAGCTCCAGATGCACCTCTAACGCGTCCTGACAGAGAGCAGATGGGCAGAGATCCGCTGGGCCACAAGGGCCAGCTCTGCTCCCCTCCGGCCCCACGCGCCCTCCGTGATGATTCTTATCTTGTAAAAGTCCTTCTCATCTGCCCTGGAACCTCAGGCTTTCTCACCTCCCAAACAGAACTGAACCTGCCAAGATTTCAATCAGAAGAATCCACAAACTTCGATCCCTTTTATGTAATAGTTATGAGGAGCGCTAACAACTGACAAAACATTATCTAAATATTTGAAAAATATCACTCGGTTTGATCCTTTCTTTTGGCATTCGATTCAAACTGCATTCACGGAAAAATACACATGAATTTCTGTGATTCATGCGGTGCATTATTACATCTTGGTTGGTGAGGCTTAATGCTGTTTTATCTACTAATAAAGTAAAACAAACTTTGCTTTACGTATTCATAAGAATTGCTAACAATAATGTCTATTATTGCAGTGACCTCACCGCTTTGAGACTATTTTCAGTTTCTTAACATTCTTTTCACTGTCGTTATATATTTTCTGTTCCAAATTCCATTTTAACTTTAAAGCTGTAGTTCATAGTAACTCAGCACTCTGCTAAGAACATCTTCAAGGGAAACAAAGTTGACTAAATTGTTGCAATGTCACAACTTTGGACTTTTCCAACTTTGGGGTTCTTTTTTTTTTTTCCCAACTTTTTGGTTGGAGAGCCCTATCACTCTACACAGGCTGGGAACGCGCCTGGCAGGAGGCATGCCATCTTCTATTCGTCTTAGAAGACGCATTTCCAGGGAAAAAAAAAAATTAATTCCTTGGCTCAAACTCCCTCAGAAAGAACCACAACTTGTGCCTGCAGCTGCCCAAGATTTTCTCTGTGATTGCTTTGCCCACCACCACGAAGGGCCAGAAGAGGGGAAAGCCCCGTGAATAACCACAGAAAGGCAGTAAAGAGAACGCTCGTGGCCACCCCAGCACTTCTTCCTCCTGGAAGCCGACCGCTCTGCAGCCCGGCACGACATCCTCCCCAGTGCCACCCAGCACCCACCTCACCCACGCTGGCTATTCTCAGCATTTCCCACTGAAAGTCCGAGCAAGCTGGCTACTGTGGAAAAAGTCACTAAATAACCAACAAAGTATTTGCACCCAGAAATGAGCATTTCCAACTTTCCCCATTAAAAACTAGAATAAGCACAGACTTGAGCTGCCTTTAGAGCCAATTTGATAAATGTACACACAGGGTTGCTCTATGTGGGCACAATCGCTCTGACCCAAATGCACATGCAGAAGTGTTAGATAGCTATTTTAGCACTTAAAAAGCTAAACAATAAAATGTTATCAAATGTCAAGAAATTTAAACACTAGAATGTAGTAGATGTTTATCAGTAATTGCTATAGCTAAGAATCACACCAGATCCTTCACTAGCTTACTCATTGTCTGCTGCATTGATTACTACATGGGTATTTTTCCCATATTTTAGGTTTAGCAGTGAAATATCACATTGTTCCAAATGTAAAAATTGCTCATTTAATGAATGAAACTTGCCTAACAGTGTTCTTAGTTCTGGAAATTCAATATTTGACATTCAACAGCAATTTAAATTCATTTTTCAGGGTTAAACAAAATACTCGGAAACTTTTAAAAACATTTTTGTCACACAACACACCCAACATTACTACGGATAAAATTTTCAAGTGCTTAGCCTTATGTCCTGTATAAATACTTTCAAAGCTTAAAAACAATTCCTAAGGTGCTAAAGAGTTAATGCCTTGCACTGTGGTCATTGTAAATAAGCACAATTTCAGCTAAGCAATAGTGCTGTCAGAGACACAAGGCTTTGCAGGTGTGGGCAATAATTAAAGGTTTCAGCACATCTACCTGGGTGAAGTATTTTTGCCTCCTATTCCAAGGAGGAAGACCTCTCTGTGGAGAGCAGAAGAGCTCATTAATGAGGCTAATTAGGTGTAAAGGGGGTAGAGTCTGGCATCAGCTGCAGCTTATAGTAGCTAATCATTAAGCTCTGTAATCTCTACCCCAGAACAGCAGATGATCATGTTCCTGGGTGACTGATGTTGCTAAGAAAATTTCTAGCACCTGAGTACCTGACCAAATACTTTTTGGTGAGGCTAAAAATTCTCTTAACCCTCCATATGCCAGTGAGTGGAGTTCACATAATTTCTTCCACTCTTCAGGATTCTAATATGGATACCCAAAGAGATCTGAACTTGGCATGAGGTCTATAATGTGACTTATCTCAGAATTAAAAAAAATAATCAATGCCATCAACAGTGTATGGAAAGGAAGGCCAGTAGTAATGGCTGGTGGAGCAACATGCAAGAAGAATACAGATAGGAGCAATAATTCCAGCAAAAGAGTGAGCACATATCACTCCTAAAGGTTTGTGATTTCTCCTTGTCATTTCTTTGCATAAAGTAGTGAGGATAGTTACAATACCACAGGGATGAAAGCCTTGTTAATAAATATGTAAAATAAGGATTTCATTGTACTCATCTAATTTGAAATGAGAAGAAGGACATAATTTCCATGGAGAGAGAATACATGAAAGCAGAGCTCAGTCTGGAACTTGTTTTGTAAAATGAATTGCAAGAACGGCAAACAATTCCAGCACCTCAACAGGAATGTTTGAGCTGATCAGGCAGAACAGACTCCTTTTTACTGGCAACCTGCTATTGTCCTTTTTTTTCCCCTTCCAATTGAAGTAGCAGATTCGAACAAAAAAAAAAAATTAGATTCAATTCAATTTCAACAAGAAACAGAATATTTTTCCACTGCAATTATTTTACTGCCCGATGGTATAGTTTTTGGTAGATTCTTGAATTACTCGTGAATGAACATTGAAGTAAAATCTCTGAAGCACCTTAGTTATAACTCTTTAGTTAATAAAACTGGTACATTTTAAAAGGTGCATTTTCATACTGACCAAGAAACCAAGCTGCAATTTTGTATAGGTCACAGATTGCAAATATGATTAAATCAGCGTTTTTAGCTGATCCTAATTGTCACTGGAATGAAAAAAACACCTCTGTTTCTGTTTACTAACTGAAATGTTTACAGATTAAAGAGAAAAATACCTTGCAAAACCAGAAAGATGAGCAAGTACCACTGAGGCAATAAAGGTTCAAGTGTATTTAACACAAACTCTCATCTCCCTGTTACCTGTGGGCTTGGAGATGCACAGATTAAATAACACGAGCTGCTCGAGGTGGCACTAGTTTCCGTTATAATCAAGGATACGGATGCACACGTCAAGATAAACCACAAGGGTAATCCAAGACTCCTCTTCACAGCCATAGAAGAAAATCTCCAATAATAACCAGCGCCTTCTCTTACAACAATACAGAAGTCAGTTGAATTGGATGATAAAAATGCTCTGTAGCCAGCACCATATTATTTTTAATAATTCTGCAGATATATCCCAAGGACAAAACCACATTGGGTAATACGGGTTTCTACAAAAGCCTTGAGATGAGCTCTGTTCCCCAGTATTGAACACGCCACAGCTTTTGCTTCTGCTACTCTACAATACATGTGTGCAAAGTTTTAGGCAGGTACAGAAAGCGCTCAATGCCAAACACACAGCACAGATTCTTGAACAGAAACATCATCTCAAAAACAAAACACCTCCGAATGCCTGAAATGAGATGGGATGGGAAAGCCTTGTCCACCCAGCATCTGAAACAAGCTCTTCCTTTTTCTTTTCAACTTACATAATTCTCTATAAACATCTCATTCCCAGTGCCTGATACCCAAATACCAGACAAAGAAAAAAACAGTGACAAGAGTTGAAACCCCCAGTTTTAGAACACATGGGCCATAACTGGTCACAGGACGAGTCCCCCTGCCTGGTGTTTTGTCTCCAGTGCAGTCTCAAGCAGATTCAGGAAAGATCAAGAAGGCAGAAAGACTGAATGATATTTCTCCCCTCAGACTCTGTTGGACCGAGATCTTCATCTCAAGAAATCTATTGAGTCCGCTGTTGCTTTTGTATTAAATAAACCCAAACAGAGTTTGCCAATCCTCCCCCAAACCAATACAAACTTCCTCGGCACCATTTGATGAAGTGCTTGGCAGGATTACTGCCTCTCATACAGAGAACAGCTCCTTCTCCTTTACTTTGAAACTTTGCTGTTACAAACCTCACTTTACTTCCTGTGGTTTTTTATACTGGAAGAGACAATGACAAGTCTCTCCCTGTCCTCCTTGCAACTATCAGGGAGAGCTTTTCCTGTAAATAATGCTACAAAATTGCCTGACATTCACACTATCTCCAGTATTCAAACAAGCAGATTAGACATTTTATGGGGAAAATGTGCAATGATGCCCCATCCCTGGAAGTGTTGCCCCATCCCTGGAAGTGTTGCAGGCCAGGCTGGACGGGGCTTTGAGCAACCTGCTCTAGTGGGAGGTGTCCCTGCC
>JAOXJM010000007.1:4382447-4392693 GCA_026413425.1 Tringa solitaria
GGAACTAGATGACCTTTAAGGTCCCTTCCAACTCTAACCATTCTATGATTCTATGCCTATAAGCAAGAAGTAAGTGTCCTTAGCAATCAGGGTTAATCTGAATTAAACAGAGTAAAGGCCAAAACAGAACTATATTGTGTTTTAGTCAATGATAAAGAACTTTGTTTCCCTAAAGTCTAACTCACCTCCACAATCATGTATGTCCCAAGGTTGGTCTGCAGAGACAAGAAAAACTGTTCAGAGGAGTGATTCCAAGATTTGGCACTTTTTCTACATTGTTTTAATGTTCCTGACAAGTGCTCCATTGTCTCTTAGCCATGTACACACTTCATTTCAGTAATTAGCTGTCAGAGCAGGCCCAACAGCAACTTAGTATTGTCTGCTCAAATCGTATTAATGAAATGCAATCCACTCAAACGTCCTGGACGCGGATCTGTAATTGCGTTAAATAGAGAGGCTGGGGACATCAGCAAACTTCAGCTTCTGAACAGGGCATTACGATCAAGCGCGTTAATCCATTACTTCTTAGGGATTTGACAACCAATTAATATTACAGGGCTTCCTATACAGCAACAAGGATTGACAAGCCAACATTATTATTTTTTTAAGCATAAAAAGTGACTTTTCAGAGTCTGAGATATCAAAGTAAAAGCTGTGCGTAACATATGTGAATACAACTCCCCTAAAGGCAGAAAAGCAAGACCTGCAAGTTGCAGCATTGCAAAAGTAGTTTTTGTATGTAAAGATTCAGCATCTGTATGTTGAACCCTAAATGTAAAATACTCTGTGTATACACTACACTGAGCATAAATAAAATTAAATAAAACCCAAGATCTTTATCTAATTTATCACTTTTTAACAGTTCTTATATGACTACCACAATCAACGTTCCCAAAGAATATAAAATGCAGGTGATTACTTGTGGTTGTAAACTGATACTGGTCAGTCAAGCCATTAGACCATTTTCTCCATTTTCTGTTTCATGCTCTCCCTCACCAAAGACTTTTCCAGTGAAAAGAAGTTGGAAAAGATGAAAAACAAGAAACAAAAAAACTACATAAGTGAAATATCCTATGGGTATAATAGTCTTTAGAAAACTTTCACGTCAGTTATGACTGCAAAATTGCTATTAAAATTTAATTAAAATTGAGCAAAATAAGCTATGACAAGATAATGGATGGGAAACATAGCTTTAGGGCAGAGCGAGCATCTCTAGAACTCTGGCTGGATGCGATGCTTTATTTTTGGTTATGTTTGGCAACTATTCTTGAGATTTCTGAAACACATCTTAATTATAATGATCTACAGAAATTCACAGAAAAGAACAGCACTGCATTTCAGTTATCTCAAGATCTGCAACATATGCCAAATAAGTAAGAGATTTTTGGGACTCCAGTACCATCTAGTCCTTAATTTCATCCATGTTCACACCCACATCAAAGAACACTTTTTTAATGTGTATAGGAAAAGGTATGATTAAGTGACATTTGGAAGAGAACACACACTCCAAACACCAGCTTAAAATTCCCAAATGAGGGGATGCAACGTATGTGTATTTTTAAAATTTTGATCAAGAAGTCCTCCCTATTAATTGGAAATCCACAGCTCCAAAACAATATATACCTATAGTTTCATAGATACATTTGAGGAAAATATTTACATACCTGTTACAACTAAAAATTATTTACCTTAAGCATGAAATTCCTTGATTAGATTCAGCTTCTGTAACAAGTAATTTAAAAGAACCCACCACTTGTCGAATACTGCTGGTTGGGTACTTTTCATTACAGTTACTGTGTGGAGAAGGTACAAACACTGCAGCAAACAGCATCAGTCGTATCAATCAGCAGGGACTGTAACTCATCTCTCATGATTTTGTTACCAGAGACAAAGTAGCCATTTATTTTTTAATTTTAGGCAAGAAACTAAGGTAAGCAACAGCATTCCCATTCTTTGGCTGCCTTCACGCAGTAAGTAAAAAAAGTTCTTGTATGTAAGAAGAAAGAATCTATAGGTAAGCGTTCTTTATTTTTCATATATTCTTAGGTGAGAATATGTAATAAATTAATAGTTGACAAATGGGGGATGAACTTTACCTATACAAGTACAGAAGAAAGAAGAATCCTGAAGAAAGGCAAACTAATCACATTTGTAATCCTTACAAATTGCTTTCATTTTCACCATTAATCCCCTCTAAGAAAAAATGTTCTAGAGATACAGATTTTAACTACTGCTTGGAGAGCTTCACCAAAAATATTCTTCGATGTATCTTTCTTTTCACTGAACAGCAGGAGTAAGCAATGTACATATATCATCTACAGCTTTTAAAGTGCATTCAGAGCAAACCCACGCCACCTTCATTTCCACATCACTTTTAAGTATCTAGTATGTTCCTACCTCTGAGTAATACTTAATGCCAAAACAGATGCTTGAAGAGAGTAACGTCAATAACAAGTTGTACACTTTTAGAATCAACAACATACATATATGTATATATATATATAACAGGCATATAGTTACTCACATGAGATCTGCTACAAAATTAATTATATAAATCAGAAAACTAAATACTTCATCAGAAATAATTCAAGAGAGCTACACTTGGACACAAAAGTATCCTTTAAGGAGTTAAAATGTCCTCAACTACAAGTCAAGTTGAAACTTATTTAATTAGGTTCTGTATTTGAAAAAAATGAAATAAATTCTTTCATTAACTAAACCCAACTCCCTTAAAGGCAACAATATGTTCCCTCTCTGTCAGGACAGAGCGCAATGAAATCTTTATTTTAATTGGGGTTAGCTAAGGGGCCATTTGGCTTCAGATGCTTTGTTTATCAGCCCTAAGCTTTACAGCTTAGCCAGTACTTGAAATATTTTACTACAGAATGATTTCATTAAAAAAAAAAATTAAAAAAAATACACTCTTCCTTGTAGTTTTATAGTGAGATGATTTTAAATGTGCATTTTGAAAATTGGAAGTCCAAGTCAAAGGTATCTCAAAAGAAAACACTGACTCCCTTCTGCATTATTGTGCTAAAGGTCTCCTTTATAAATGCCCTGTTTCTGCATCATGCCCTTCCCTAAGCAACCCAGCAAAGAGGCAGCTGTGCAACAACGGATCTCTCCGGGGCGATAGCTACGGTGACGCAACTCAACACACCTCATTTTTGTATTTTGTCACAACCACACTGCCTTTGTTGTGGACAACGTTTCAGAACCCTTCACACTGTGTGGATTTCCATGTCACAACCAACTGGTGCCGCAGGAAACAGACTCTGCAACACATGAGAACGCAGAGACAAACCTTTCCTAAGAAAAAAATCATGCTTTATATAAAACACATTCAAAGTCAGAGCTTACTTTACATTTTCTCTAAACAGCTTTTAACTTCCATATGAAAACCTTGGAGTCTTGGACCTGAAAAGCTTGGAGTTGATCAATTTAATTTTAAGATAACCCAATTTTCAAGACCTGCCTCGATGCAGTCCTGAGTAATGCTCTCTAGGCAATCCTGCTTAGCAGGGGAGTTGGACTAGATGATCTCTAGAGATCCCTTCCAACTTTGTCAAATCCGTGAAAACAAAGAAAATTAATTCTTATTCAGTTGATGACACCCTTCTCCTATAATAAACTAAACTACAAATATCAGACATCTTCAGTAATACAGTTACTGAAAATATTACGGAAAACAGCTATCACAGGAAAGGACAGTGAACAGGAACTCTACAAAAAACATAGTCCAACTTCATACCAAACTCCAGCTAAAATTAATTAAATAATCCAGAAAAATTTCCTGCTCTATCATGAGGACCAAGCTTAGACTGAATTTTACATTTATTCCTTATTAAACCTCCAAGCCTTAGCAGTGTTCCTAAAACTAAAGGAAAAACAAAAAGGAAAACTCCAAACCTAATTTCCACAAATAAAATATAGTAATTATTATATTGTAATATTCTTTTTATTCCTGTAGTATCACTAAAATCTGACCTGTCAGATACTTGTTTTTTTTCTAAAATTAGGAAAAACTACTTCATATAATTTCTGGTTGCCTTCTGGAGGATACTGGCATTAAGCTGCTAATAGTTTTATACATGTTATATAACACAGCACACATTATTTAAGATATGAAAATTATGCATATAGTATTTTATTAAGTCCAGTTTAAGAATTTGGTTTTATTTTTAAAACAAACCTACTGTCTTTTGTTTTCAGAAACAAAAGCATTGCTGCTGAATCTGAAAGAATAAAGCTTAATTCAAACTAAACATTGAGTTCTGTGCCTCATGTTTATGCTACCTTAAAGAAAATATAAAAATTTCAAATTAAATGTATTATTCGTATTTTTAAAAAATTTTTGCACATCTTTTTGCACATCTTCTCTGCACGTTCCCTCCTGAGAACTGTAATAAAATGAGCTGCTTCTGCAACTTCTCAGCAGGTAGTTTGATTTGAGAGTAATCACAGTTTTCTTTACAATCTTTATATAATTTATGTCCTGATCATCTAACAAATAAGTAAAAGACTTAAATTGACAACAATATGTATACTTTTCTCAAACAATGCAAACTAATTGTATTTCTCTAAATGAGAAAAATGTTTATTAAAAAAAAATAAATCTAGTGAATATACCAACTGTAGAGTTCAAAGCAAAGACACCACATGTGTCTAAATAAATATCAAGGAAGTGTCAGAGGTAAATGAGGAGAGACCAGGTGAAGTGTGTGTGATGTGTTAATTGTATTCAAAAAAAAATAATAGAGCAAGACAGAGAAGCTGAACTTCCAATTATCATAATGGTATCTACTTCACAACACATTTTCAAACTTGAAAGAGACATTTTAAACCATAGGAATTCTGAGCAGAATACCTCCAGCTGTGCTCTGCATAAATCTTGCACACTGTACATACACAGTTTATTTAAATACCAAGTAAAGTTATGACTTACAAAATGCATATTTCAGTCACAATAGAGTATCTGTCATTGCCAAAAGCTGCTCCTCATTGAGTGAAAGGAACACAAAACAATGAATTAAATTAGAAAAAGATAAGAAAAGACAGAAGGTTTTCATTTGATGTTTTCCTAGGCTGAAGTAGTGTGCGTTTTAAAGAACAAGACATTAATCAGCCCTCTGCAGAGCTTCCGGTTTTGTGCCCCCCAAAACAGAAGAAAGAAGAAGGTGATCCTCAGCATTAAATGAATTTTTGCCTATATAGCATTTTGGTCACAAGCCAGAATTTGTCTTTCATGAATGCTCTGCCCGTATCAAACCCAACATATTTACGAAAAAAAGTTGCCTGGTTCTCTAATGATACACAAGAGCCAAACCAGAAACGGGGTGCAGTCCCCTCCTGAATTTCCCTTTCCAGAAGCCTTAAGCGAGTAAGAACAAGACGACAAATGCCCAGGCAGGCAGCACCCCTTCCCTCCCCAGGCCCGAGGAACCAAGGTGACAGCAAGCACGCTACTGAAGCGACATTCCCATGTGATTTCGCTAAGCCCCAGGGCAGTATCAGAATATCTCAATGTGATTGTGAAGAACAGTACAACTCTGGATGATAGCAGGTCTCCGATGCTGTCTGCCATGGAAAGCAATCAAACCACACTGTCAATTATGGCATGCATACAAATGTCTCATTCCCTCCTCAAGCCTATAGCATTTTAGGCTTTCATTGTATGAGCTCTATCACCTATCTCTCCACATCACCACAAGTAATTTTGATTTACTGCCTTTCACTTTACTCTTTTTGTACTGTAAGAGTACAAACTGTACTCTCCAATTTATACACAATGCATGGTGCACGACCAGAGTGGCACAACTTCCCTACTATGAAGTTCTATTAGTTTGTTCCTACCCCGAATAAATATTCCAATTTTTATCATTGTATCATCAAGTTTGCCTGCTAATGAAATCTACTTTACAAACCCAAATAATCAAAATCTCTTCTACCAGGTTCTTTCAAGGGAAGCGATACTCTCTGTTCAACTGTGCAGCTGCTCGTACTACGAGAATGGGAATGTCACCCTGTTCCTATTCACCTGAAGGGTCTTTTGGGGTGGGGGTTGTGGTGGGGTTTTTGGGGGGCGTGCATGTTCTTTTGGTTTTTTTTTTCCTAGTACCAAATGCGACTTATTCACAGCTCATTTAAAAAACACACAGTCACTGAGTGTCTTAAACAGAAGCTGAATTCAACAGTCATGTTATTTTATGCTCGGTGTTTGTTTACTTGCTTCATTGTTCTACTCTAAGTCCCCTGCGCTTTATTAGTTCAGGAAATATCTTCAACTTTTCCTGCATGGAGGCATTTGCACCCTGCTTCATTGCTTGCTGAGGCTGTGCACTCTCAATTAGAAGTAAAGCATCAGGAGAAAACACAATAAAAACACAGGCAAAAGTCAGTCTAAAACACACAAACAAAGGCTTAAAACAAATTGAGGAGAAACAAAAACAAGCGTATAAAATAGCACAAAAAACAGAGAATCAGGTGTGAAAGGCACAGACGAATAATTTATCAGCTGAATGTACAAATCCTTTCAGAGTAAAGCTGTATCATGGAGTTGCTCCTCACTGTACAGCCTGCCCTGCTAACAGGAAGATTTAGAGGCTTTTGAACAAAGATACTTTGATTTCTGTGGCCCCAACGCAGCAGGCACTGAGAGGGACCATCCAGGCTGGTGGCCAAATGCAGGTTTCTACAGAGGCTGCAAAGTTACTTATACAATGAAACCCAAGATACTTGTCTTCAGCTCACTCAAAGCTCCCCACACACTAAGATCCCACAAAACACTAAGCAAGCATGGAACAGGTACACACTAACAATCTGGAGAGCAGCCCCGTGAACATCAGCCTTCAGAAAACCACATTCAAAGAGACTTAATCTCTCCTCTCTCATTGCTGTTAGTGCACTACAGAATGCAGCGCACACACCCCTCACTTTGGGCAGTGGTTCAGGGTTTTTTCCCCACTTTAACACACATGATGGACAGGGAAGTTTGACTGCATCTTTTAGAGCAGAAACACCATATTCAGCAGAGGGTCATGCTAACTTTCTCAAGTATTTTTTATTACCTTTCCCTCAGAATCTTAGCTTTCTCCCCCTGGCTTGGCATATAGAATTATACAAAACAGTATCTTAGAACAGTTTGGAAATTACAAAACAATTCTATTTACTACATAACAGACTGCTATAAGAGATTAAAGAGGATGTCTTTTCAGTTTCATTAACATATGTATATCTCAACAGACTTAGATGTAGAATATTAAATGCATTTTGAAGAACAGTAAATGCTTGTTAGAAAAAGAGCCATTTTTAAGGTTTAAAAGAGCAAAAGCAAAAGCTGAAACTTGTCTATAGCAACAGTAATGCTCAGAGACAGAACACAGCAACAGGACTGAAATGAAAACAAAAACCAAGCAGAAAACAAACACACAAAACTGTCTTTCCCCAGTAGATCTTTTTCAGTCAGTGTTTTGAATTCTGGACAGTATGTTTTCTAGAACACTTCCCATAAATGGTAAAATGTAACAATACTTACAGGTGGCTTCTAAGTGAGATTGTGGAAAACTAGGGCATTCAAAATACCACAAACCACAAAATCTTCATACTAGGGAAAAAAGTCTTAAGCTTCAGTTCCTGAATATACAGAAATGCAATTTATCTCCATCTTTATCATACAAACATCAGGTTTTACACCCTGTCACTGTCAATGCCACTGTCATTGTCTACTCCTATCTGTTAGGAAAGTCATCAGGATGAGACTCAGAGATGACCATCTTTTAGGCACTCCTAGACTCTGTACAGGCTCGTATTTGAGAGCTGACAACAACTGAATAGGAAAAAAGTAAAGACGGGTGGGAGAAAATTCCTATTAAATACACACCAATACTAATTTTAAATGGAGCAGAACAACATTGCAAGTAAAACAAAAAGCATTATTTTATATGCTTCTGCTCACTGTTTCCCCTGCAGTTTGGTTATTTTTGTAATATAAGCATTAGTGATCTTCCTTCTTCATTTTTTCTATATATGGACAATCATTCCTAAAACTCTGACCTGTCAAGACAACTCTGGTGGAAGGGAAGGGTCTACTCTGTATATAATGTTTACCTTTAAAATATACACGCGGGGGAAAAAAAGCTATGCAAAAGATGGCTTATATACAGGAAGTAACTGGGATGTGGCAATTACTGGGAGTTGGAAACAACTATTTACTCTTCCACTGAATAACTTAAAAAAATAATTCACCATGGCAACAATCATACTTCATAGCAGATAAAGCACCAAACGCTACAAAGCTTTTTCAAAAAGAATTATGCACCAGTGTGTAACATGCACTTTTTAAATGTTACTGCACACAAATCCCAAAAAAATTTCCTTTTGGACTCATCTGGCATTTGCTTTTTTACTGCACACCTCACATCAGCTACTTTTCTTTTCTGACTTCTGTCCTGCTCAGATCTCATGAATCTGGAATTGTTAAAGGAATTTATAGTGTTAGTATGGGCAAGGGATTGATATAAAATAATTAATACAGTGGCCTTATGTCCTGCCATCACACTGCTGCTTTAATGTTTTCCCAAAATTTTGTGTTACTGGTGTCATGGTATTATTTAGGAGTCCGTAAAGCAAAAATCCTTAGTGGTGTAAAAACCTAAAACGGGTAAGTGAAGTGTCCTCTAAAAACCTTTGAAACTCCCACTCTTGTAGGAGATCTAAATATCTGTGGGACTTGACTTAACTTTACCTTCCTTGTCCATGAATTTAAACAGAGGTAAAGAGCAACAGCCTTCTTATAAAGTGCACACAGTTCTTGGCCAGCAAATACACAGTGCCAGAGCAACTCCAGCACTTCAGTTCATTAGCTACAGTACCCTGGATGATAAGAACTCATTCAGAGCTCATAGGAGGAACAATTCCACCAGGATTGATGAGATGTTAAACATTACATCCTGGGATCGCAGGAAATTGCAACTGTGCAAGTGGATTTGTGAAAAAATATTTACTTTTGTAGATGTAAGATAGCAATCCAGTGGCTGCCCCAGTGTATCGATACCAAGAATAGCAACAGCTGTTAAGGCAGATTCTCTAGTAAGAGGTTACAACAAGTGCAGGAAATTACGACATTAATTTTTAATGGCTGCTTGACAAGCCGTGTCCTGCCCAGAATGCAGGTGTGGGCCTTTTACAAACGACTCCCCGAGCGGGCACTGCAGCTGGTACTGGGTGTAAGTGGGACCAGGCAGGCTGCGTCCCTGCAGACACCGAAGGACACGGTGGCCGGTTACCCCAAGGAGAGCAGAGGGGTCGGTACCAGCACCTCCAGCAGGTTCGGGTACAGCCAAACCAGTGCTATCTTTATTAGAATGGATAACAGAAACTATCAAAAGAGAAAAAGGGGATTAAATGATTCTCCAGAAATGTCTTTACACTCCTGCACAAAGGCAGGAAAGCTTTTCACTTTTTTCAAGAAAAAAAAAAAGTTGGAAATAAAATAAAGGAGACACCTTTTTTTAATTATCACCCCTTATGAAATTATGTCCTATACTTCTCACAGATGTCCCTACGCAGTTCCAGAACTGACAAACTCACAAACTGAAAAGGCTTATTACATTATTTTCTTAAGGTGAATTGAATGTTACATTGAAAAAGAAAAGTTAACTTTTTATTTCCTCCTATTCATAATGGCTTTTCCCCCCACCTTTGCTCAAATTGCATATTAAGAGAAAATTTGTATCAAACTGACAGATACGAAAAATAGTGGCTTACTGTCTTCTCTATTCAGAATCCAAACATAAATTAGCAGAATGACTTCAGTATCAGTATTTACTTAAAAAGGTTATGTTTCATTATTAGCTTCTTAAAGATTCAGCAAGCTCCCAGCTCCTACTCCGTCTGTTTTAAATGTAATTAAAAAACAGCGGATGTTTTAAACTACAACAACGTATTTCCTCAGTTTGAGACAGAGGTAGACAGTTTCATTCTTGTGTGAAACATCACAAAACAACACTATTTTCAAGGAATCTGCAACAGGGAAACTTACTGGCCATTCCTTTCCAGGACTGAAAACAAATTTTTAATTAAAAAAAATTTTTAAACCCCCTAATAAAGTATTAAGCAATAATAAGATGCTAAAAATAAATTTATATTTATCTGCATTATTTTCATTTTGACACTGATTTCCTAATGTCGTCACAAACAATTTAATTACAATTTTAACACCATCACAGCTCTTTAGTCCTCTTCCCCC
>JAOXJM010000007.1:4392793-4414425 GCA_026413425.1 Tringa solitaria
TACTATTTTGAGGCTTACTTTGTTCAGAAACAGTGCAATCTTTGATACTTAACAAGTACCCAGTGCCACCCCCTCTGCCCTGGAGAAAGCTCCCAGCGCTGTTACTGCTTCACTCCAGCTCATTCATGGGCAGAGAGAAGGCCTCTCAAGGAAAGCAAAGCAATGAAAGATTTTGCTGGACAGGCCTCAAGAAGATAGTGTGAGCCAAATAATAAGGAATATAGTTCTTGGTACACGTAATGCAACTCTATCAATTGTTTCACCTCCTCAGAGACATTGCCACAGTCTGGCACGTACCAGAAATACTCACAGGTGTTGCAGCTCTATAAATCCATTATATAATATGGAAATTACAATTATCTAGCAGATTCACAATGCAGCAAAATCAGGTTTACGTGCATTTTATAAATGAGAGAAAGAACTAGATTTAGTGGACTAGCTGATCTTAAAGGTCCCTTCCAACCTAGGCGATTCTGTGATAATACACCCAAAAAAACATTTTACAAAGAATACAGAGTTCATCACCCTAATAACCAGATTAATAAATCCATAACAACTACACCAGCATTTTAAAAACCAGGAAATCCTGATTCAAATCCAAACGCACACCAGAATCTCACGCGCAGACATGTTCAGTGCTGTATCAGAAGTAAAACAGGCTACTTTAGCTCCTATTGCGTTACAGGGCGACGCTGGGGGCCTGCTGTTAAACCATCCCACCCCCACGGGGTGACAGAGCTCCCGGATGGCTCGGGTGGCTGTCGAGCACCCCACAACTACATCCAGAATGCTGGACAGTCTCACAGCCCACACTGTGAGCTTACCTTCACCCACAGGTGTTGGGATGTTTGTTTCTTAGCAAAGACTGTGAAGGAAAACCAATTAACTGTTGGCTCTAACCACTAGGTGTCAGCAGAAGAAAGTGCATGGCCAACAGCTTTGATGCAGAAAACCTGAGCCTCATTTCTGTCCTCCCTTAGCATTCTACACACAACTATTAAGTACTACAAACCATCTTTACACACATGTAGTAATTATACAGCTATTTCTGTTGAAGATGACCTAATTTTGTGAATTAAATATTTAGAAGATGATAAAAACATTCCCTCTGCAAACAGCAAAAACTCAGGAATTTAGAAAAAAAGTCATTCAAGTGAACAAAATGTTCACATTGGTGTCACTGTTAAAAATTTAAGTAATATTCATAAAGATAATAATCTGCCTCAACACAGCCAAGTAAACACACTGCTTCTAACGTGTTTTACTGTACTTAATGGCAACAGAGGATTGTGGAGACACCACATGTAAGAGGTATCTTTCCATATTTAAAATCTGGCTTAATGCAAGTACAGAAAAGACATATATACAGTAGGGAAAAAAATAATCAGTTATTTTGTCACATAAATATTATGATTAGACTTACAGACTCTATCATCCGGATATGTTTTTTCATGCAAAATTCTCGTTACTGAAGTCCTCAGAAAGTTTACGGTATCAGTGACTGGTTCATTGTCGGTGTTCGTATACATATCACATAACCTTGTACCTTTAGAGCAAATGCTTCTGAGCAGAATAAGAGCTCTTACTATGCTTAAGTATAAGGTGAATTTAAAGCCTGCTCTGTGACATGTTCTGGGCCTACAGAGAATAATGAAAAATAGCTTCACACCATTTACCCTGAAAACTCAACTCATACAGTTGCAGTTTCTAGGGAAGTGCCCTTGTCAGCTGATTTCAAATGTTCATCTTTAATATTCAGCCTTCAAAATACCAGATGGTATTTCCAGCAAAGCAATTTAAATTTTTATTTTTCTTCATAAATCCCTTAACTAGTTAATCTCACGCACACATCCAGGCAAAGCATACACCAATATTCCCAGAGTTGCCTGGCAACTACTGGGAGGAGCATCGGAGAACAAGGAAGCCTGCCTGGATGAAGGGAAGTCAGTGTCTCCCTGACATAGATAAAGGAGGTTTATAGCCAGAGTGCCTTGCTTGTTTCATTTTTGCTATTTAGATGGACAACATTTTAAATACCTCCCATTATTTCACCTTAGATGCTCAAAAAGCCCAATATTTACACTTCTGGAAATATTCCGTGGATCACGTTGCAGTTAGTACTTTTCATCCCCCATATTTCCAGGACACATCTCATTAATTATACCTGAATGTTCCTCATACTATTTACCTTGTCTCTAACTGTCTGTCCTTTAAAAGGAACCCCTTAAGTACACAGTGTCACAAAATATGTGGAAACACATTAATTTGGCTGGACTGATTCGTACTGAAGTCCATGAAGCTACTTGCAGTAAGCCAGGAACAGATGCCTCACTAGAAGCAATAAAACCCCAGATCAAGTACAGAAAAATCCTTCCCCCACTCAGATGGCACTTAATCGTTGCTAAATAGAGATCAGGTCTGAACCAGAAGCAAGAGATTGAATTTCCCTAACAGAGCAGTTATCATCAACAATACAACTCCAGACATTCTTCATATTTCTGTAAAAACACAATTTCTTTAATTGTATTATGTTCTTAAATTCTATAAATTAGCATGTTTCACAGTTAAGCGTGTATTGTGTAAAAAGTAGTATAGCTTTTACTAGCTTTAAAAATAATGCAATGAATAACCAGGTTTTGCAGTGAAAGAAAATAGTCAACTCTGCACTAGCCTCCTATGATCATTAATTTACACTCTTTTATCATCTCTCTTCTAGCTTAACTGCCTTCAAAACCAAGCAACACCCATACCATTCCGTAAGAAGTTTCTCCCTGAGTGATTGATCATGCTTGCTGCACCTTTCCCTTTTTGGAACCTGGAACACTGTTGTCAGTACCAGTTAGCCAAAGAGCCACGATGCTGATCTTGGTAACAGTAGGTTATACTAAACTTGGAATTCTTGTTAGCTTTTTTCCCCCACCACAGTTTCAGATTTACATCTTATGCCTACCAAATCCTACTTACAGGTTCAATTTTCAGGGCGTTTCTGTAGCTTCCAAAGAAAGATGCTTGTGCTTTTAGAAACGCTCTTGCAACACCATCTCCAGTGGTTGTAGAGACTTTCTTCAATCTGTTCTTCAGTGCAGAAACCTGAAATCACACAACAGCTCTACATGACTCTCATATCACAAACACATTGGGGCACAGCTAAATGAAAAGTGCACTAACCACAGCAGCAATTATGACAAAAAGTGACATTGTGAATTCAGAGTTGAATTTTTCAGTTCTAAAAGCATTACTTTTCAAGTTGTTTTGAATCATATCTAGGATATGATTGGATTCTATTCAGAAACCAATAGGAAAATAAAAGCTTCATTTCAATTTTCCCTCCTACTTAAAATCCACTGTTAGCATGCTGTTGAGTACTCTTTTAAAGGTAGCCCATGAAGTTCTGTGTCATTCTTGATTAGAATCCATGAAAGAATTTCAGCTAAATTAATTCAAAGATAGAGAAACTCTTCTGTATAATCAGGCCACTCATCACCACCAGCGCTAAGAACAAATTCTGTAGGTCTGAAAAATCTGTTACCACGATTATTTTTTTTCTTGTATTTGTATTGTATATATACTTCTTGTAGTCCCTTGTATTTCACAACCTTAATGCAAAAGAACAAAATGAGAGTTTTATTTATGCATATGGTGGGTTCCCCTGGCCAGTTCCCAGACTCCCACCCAGCCGCTCTCTCGCTCCCCCACCTCAGCAGCGCCGGGGGAGAAAACACGAAGCAGCAGCTCGTGGGCCGGGAAAAAGGCAGGGATATCACTTACCAATTAGCATCCTGGGTAAGCCAGACTCGAAATTAATTTAATTTATTGCCAATTAAAACAGAGTTGGATGGTGAGAAATCACAACACTTTCCCCCCTACTTTTCCCTGGCTCAACCTCCCCCCTCCATTCCCAACTGCCCTCCCTGAGCGGCGGAGGGCAATGGGCAGAGGGGTCATGGTCAGACGGTAACATTTCCTCCCCGCGGCTCCTTCTCCTTCTCCTTCCCCCTCACCCTGCCCTTGCCCCTCAGCCTGCCCTCCACAGGCCCGGCTGTGCCCCCCAGCCCCGGCCTCCCTCACACAGGCCCTGCAGGCCCCGCCAAGGCCCCACCGACAGACACCCCATACCATCAAGAGCACAAACCCTGCAGTTTTTCAGAAGTCTCAAATTAACATCGACATTCTCTCCTTCAAAGTGGTCAGTGTCTACTGAGGGGTTTCTTCTTCCTGTGTCTCAAGAGATGTAAAACACCTGTGGGGGATGGCTCTGCTCTGAGCCCTCCCCCCGGCCCCGGCCCCTGGAGGGGTCTTGAATTACCTCAGGATTCACAGAGCCCCACTTCAGGGCAAACACAGTCTCATTACCACTTACACCCATCACAGCTTAGCAAATACCAACTAATTTCTATGCAGGCAGAGTTTAAACTACCATGGTCCACGTTACCCAAGTATTCTTTGTTTTCTGTGTACAGCAAGGGCTAAAGTTTCAGAGGATTATCCATTACTGTTCTTTGTGCTTCAGAATTTCTCAGACATACAAGGAGGTTCTGACTTAGTTTGATGTCTCTTTTCTAGTGCTTAGAGCTCAGTAACTACTGAAGTAAAGGTTGTGTATCTATATATTATTGTTAGTGACAGCGTTTTTCTTTCCCAAACACAAGCTGGGAAAGGAGATAAAAAATCCTTTCAAAGATTAACATCAAGCTTGCTGTGCCTGTGCCGCAGCGGTTATAGGTTACATTAAATCATTAACAAATAGCTTATGTCAGTAGCAATTTTTTTGTGTTCCAGACAGAACCAGTACAAGCTAAATTTTTGAGACAGATGTCACAGAACACATCACAATACAAAAACAAGAATCCGGGCACTGATTCTTGAAAGAAATTCAACTAGTGCTTTTAGAGGATGCGGTCGTGCCACCTGTAAAACCCAGGTTTGAGGAGATACCTCACGCAGAAGACAGGGAGGAGCCACAGTTTTATAAGGAAAGCCAGGGAATCCCCAGTCATCTTGATTTGCATGACTGCATGACCAACTTGAATGACTCCATAAATACCCATATTATGAATTTAACAGAAATAATTCTAACAATAACAAGCGAATCTTCCTTTTCCAAATGCTATTCTGAAAAACTCTATTGGGGTAGCTCTATATAATTCACACTATGCAAGAAATGTTGTAGGAATATTATTTTGAGAGTTAGCAGATTCTTGTAGTGAACATAAACTAACTGCTTTTTCTGAGAATATGAATAATACCTCAGAAATTATAAGATGATGGGTCAAATGGTCAAATTAATTTCCAAGACTTCCCCTGACCCTGCAGCTAGGAGCTTCTCCATGTTTGAAGGAGTCTGATGTTTTAAGGACAAAATACGCGTTTATTTCCTATGTTAGCTTATGTAAACCATTTAACAGTAGTTCTTAAAAATTCAACAAAATGTCTATAGCTCTGAGTAACTTCCAAATCCATCTCAAACAGTTTTATAAGTGGTTTTCTTTAAACTTTCACATGAAGATAAAGAACTTGCTATCTATATAAAAGGAAAAGGCTCTATGCTTTGTTTTACAACAAATTAAAAGTTCAGAAGGGTACTCACAGCTTTTCTGTGGTTGAGCTTCCCTATTTGGTATAAAAGTAGAACACTGATAGGTATTTTGCTAATTCGTTAAGCTTTCAGACCATTTTCTCTCTTCTAAGACTAAATCAAACACTGTAGGAAGTCTATTTTATATATACACACTTACACTCCTTCAATCAGGACTACTGCAATAGACATGCCGTGTTTTTAAAAAAACCAAAATATTATCAATTTATTTAAACAGACTAACATGTAAGAAAACAAATATTCATGTTTAATGTGGAATAAATTAGTACATAAACCAAAGTAGATTATACGAGCAGAATTATGATTGTTTACTGCCTATAGAGGCAGTAAAACTTCTAAAAAAATAAGACTGTGACCACTCAATATGAAGATTATTTCTAGCCAAACAGACACATATACATGCAGTCTACCCTGAGAGTGTTTTTAAAGAAGATTTTTATACTTCTGGCAGTTCAGGTTTAAAGGTCAGATTTAAACTATCACCATGTTTCAAAATGCAATCTGTGCAATGCAGCATAATGAAATGGTTCAGTAAAGGTGCTAGTGGAAATTCTTTTAATTAGGTCCAAGGCTTTTCAGTTGTCAACATGAATAAAGCAAGAAACATTCTACTGCAAACACAGTGTAGGAAATAAAAATGGATTCACCTTTAAGAAAATGGCTCTACTATAGAGTTGTAGTTTAGTACTTCTTGCTGTCCTGAAAGCAGTTAATTTCCCACTAAGTGAAAAACAGTAACACAGGATTCCTGCTTGTGATAACTTGTTAATGAAGGGACAACAGTCGCGTACACAACTCAATTCCTGACAGCCTCAGATATTCCTAGGATAGTGCAAATTTAAAACACTCGCAGCCATCAGATACGCAAGATCTCTTTGGCGCAGTACACTGCACTGCATCAGGGCTTCATTTAATAAAAACTACAAGTTGACAGAGCGAGCTTATGCTTTATTCCTTGTAATATGAAGCTCTGACTACAACTAAGACTAGAAGTGACACTTATTTGGAAATACATGAAAAATCCATAAGGGTTGCATAAAAAAAATTACTACCCCCTCTTTGCTATTCCTTGCAACACAGACGGTGGTGTAGGAGACTTGTCAGCAGCAGATGCACTTATTGTAATCACAGTCCTTAATAAATCTCTTTTTTTAATATTGACTATTTTAAAAGGAAAGTTACTTCCCAGGGCGTTCTCATGCTGCCAGATTTTCAGCAACATATCAGAAGCAGAAGGTGAAGGAGGGACAGTTTTTCACATTTCTAATAGTTACTCAATAACGCGGTTGTACACACCTTGATTTTCAGGGACCTGACCTGAGCAGCTCG
Organism: Tringa solitaria; assembly: GCA_026413425.1. Classification (NCBI taxonomy): domain Eukaryota; kingdom Metazoa; phylum Chordata; class Aves; order Charadriiformes; family Scolopacidae; genus Tringa; species Tringa solitaria. The sequence goes on from JAOXJM010000007.1 coordinate 4,399,719, forward strand.
GGGAGCCTGACTGCCAGTGGGTACTGCTGAGGTAAAACGGGGAAAGAAATGACTTCATCTGATTCTGCTGGAACTGCCTCAGTTCTGTCCAGCTCCACTGACACAAATGTTCACTGGAAAGGCATTCCAGGGTAGCCTAGGTTCACTTGGATCCTCGGAGTATGAGACTGATGAATAGTTCATTCTAGATTTCTGAGAAAACCAACAGTTTAGGTAGGAACGTGACTGTCATGAAACTCAAGTATAACTCACTGCCTGAAGCTCTAAAATAATCATAGCACTTCATGGCATTGGTTTACTTGATTAAAAAAGCTGTTCAAGGAGAAGAGAAAAACAGCTTTAAAAATTTTCAACTGGATTAATTTCCTGATGGTAAATGCACCACACAGAAGATGTTTCTCCTCGCTGTTGATTTAATTTAATAAAGTAAATTTGGTGTCTATTGAGCAGCACATGAATTGCTCACTGTTCACGTTAAGTAGCAAAACTTGAGAATAGTTTGACATTACGGCAATTTATGATCATGAAACTGTTGAAGTCATGTTTAGTTTCTCAGATCATAACTGCATCTGTTTAGATTGAGACCGGTGGGGAGACACACTCCCAGAACCTCCCTGTCCTCCCAGGGAAGCAAAAGGGGAAAAAAAAAAAGAAAAAAAAAGTATAATGGATTGGCTTTAGAGTCTCCCTGCTGAGATGAACAACTTGATCCACTTACAGTTCCAAACACATGATGCATGAAAGAACTGACAGAAATTCAATTCTCGCAAAGAAGAGCAGCTGCTCTCTAGTGGTCAAAGCCAAATATTAAGCAGTCGGAAGGAAAGGGAAAGACCTAAAGGAGAATACTTCATTGTCTAGGTAACTAAAATTACGAAACAAAGCTAAATAAGACATAAACACTGATTCCAAACATTAATTACACAACACGACACGATTCAAGTTAAGGCTTTGTTGCGACAAATATTAATCCCAGCTGTATTTATATAGCAGTTGTGAAAAAAAATACACCATGTACGCTATTTGTGAGCCATGCCAGTTAATTGAATTTGCTGGCAGCACTTCCTCTGCTATGCTCCAAACATCCTCCAAGATAAAATGTAGCTTTTAAATAGACCTGTGGAAAACTGAATCAAGAAATTTGAACTAATAAAACACAACTCTTTACTGTTATAAAAGTGAAGTAAAAGTAAATAATGAAAGGAAGGAAGTCTCTTAAAATTTATTACATTCCAAAGCTTGAAGTTCTGTGTTTATTGGTGAAGTCTCTTCTGATGTTCTACAGTGCGCCTACAACAGCTCCTTTAATGAAGTCTCATAAAATCTAATATAATACTTGATTGTTGACAAATCATATACATGTTTGAGGCCCCGCACTCACTGTATCCAGACATTTCTTACATAATTCCATGAGATTTACAAGTCTGTCATTCCTGGGCTGTGGATAATGGCACGAGCGATGACCAGCTGGCAGATTTGGATGGTGGGAATGATATCAAAATGAAAAACTATATAAAGCCAGAAAAATTCATGGAAGTAACTTTTATAGACTAAATGGTTGATTAAAGCCAAAATGTTCATGATCAAGATAGACCTTTTATCCAGAGCTCGCTGTTTTTGAGGAATGGATCCCACCACAGATCACAGAAAAGTGAGGGGATGGCACAGGAGGCGGCACTGAGCCATTACTTCAGCTTTTCCTCAGACGATCTCCTATCAAGCTCCCCACATATCAATTTTATTTCTCAAGTACATATAAAAAGGTATAGATTTAACCGACAGCACAATATTTTGAACTAGTAAAAGAAATCCAGATTTTCCTCTGCTGTTTTCTCCTAAACAGTTCCCCTCTGACTTAAAAATAGCTTCTTATACTCTTACTCACTTCACCACTTTTCATTCGCAGCTTTAGTGAAGATCATTCCATACATACCACATCATTAGGGAGGCTCTGAAGGTCATCAAAAGGGGTTTCCAGTGTGTTGGTGTCCACATTAAGAATCACTACATCTTCCAGGGCCATATTTCTTACTTTCTAAATATGAGCAAAAATCAAGAAAAGGGAAAGGAAAATGTAAGTATGTAGAGTTAAATCTTACACATAGAGGACACAAGGTGTGGAAGAACATCATGGCATTACAAAACTTCAAGCATTTTAAAAACAAGTAATGCTCCTGTCCTTCTGTCATCAGTTGTTTTATTTATTCACATTTTAAAATGTTGAAAATTAAACACTCAGTTTGCAGAGAGAAGTTGTTAACATTGTACAGACTGAAATGTTTGAAACCAGAGAGTTGCTGTTTGAAATTATTCAAACAAATATTTATTTCAAGCACCTCTACTGATGTTTATCTTAATTCTGATATCCTGTTTGCACATTTAGCAGATTCTAGCTGAGTCAAGAATTCAAATCTATCTTTTCATATTTAGAAATTAATTTAAATAACAATAGATACAGTCTTTTTAAGGAGTTAAGAGTTGCAGTAATTCTAGGGATGGAAACTGGTTTCCAAATTCCGGGTTGAATTTTGCAGGTCCAATAAGTACAGTTGTAAACTTGCCTGTAGCTAAAATGGACACTACCAGAGGGTAATAAATAAATAATTAAAATTTTAAAAAGCTAAGAGAAAAATAACTCCACCATATCCTGGTCTCTTGATGTTCAGTGAGTCTGAACTTATTATCCTGTTCCCAGGAACTGAGAGAAAGAGATGCCTCTAATCTAGTTTGAGTGTTAACATCATCTGTAACAGTCCAGGGATAAAAACAAGAGAAAAGCATAACTTATTTCTCAGAAGAATGATCATTAGTACCATTAAGTGTCTAAAGGTATCGGTGATCTAAGCAAGCTTAAACATTGTCAGACTTTATTTCCCTGCTTAAACAACAGTAAATGAATCACTGATATGAAACAGAGCAGCCTTTAAGTATTTATTAACACTTTTTCCACTAATAGGAGAATCGAATCCTTTTTTTTTTTTTTTGACTGACTAATCATAACCATTTAAATGCTCTTCAAAAACAGCTTTAAAAATTAAAAATCAGAAGAAGTGGAACTACAGAATATGGTAATTAAGGAAATGTTCAATGACACTGCAAATAAACGTTTAATACCTACATACCTATACGTAGAACCAAACGCAAGTTACTGAAGAGGAAAACGAACAAAAACATACTCAATTTTTAATTAAGGTTTTGTGGGGTGGAGGGAATTGTTTCCTTTAAAAGAAAGGAACTGAACCTCTAAAACAATGGCAAAGTTGAGCCTTAGGCATCTAAATAATTACCTTCAGTTTTCAAGGCTCAGTCCTCTGTCTATAAAGGAAACTGCTGTGTACTTAGGCGGGGGGGGGAGGGGAAGCCAACAACTATAAAAAACACTTTGTAGACATTTAAGTTTAGGTCTTCCATGAGAAATTTCTTTCACTTAAATGGAAGAATATTACATTTAATGCTTTCCATATAAAAAGCACAAGTACTACACGACAAACCAGGTACTTTCCTCTACATTTCAGGAACCAAAGGTCACTCTGTTGGCTGCATCTGATAAACTCTAAAGCAATCCAGGAGTCTTGCTCCTTCTAGGAGTCCGGAAGCACCAGACAAACTGATTTGCTCCTTCCTGTTTCAGAAAATTAAAAATCTCACTTATACTCAGAGGAGTCTAAAAAGCTCCAACAAAAAGGCCTTGCAAGGTACTTAACCAAAGCCAGAAGCTTGTCAAACCCGAGTGCTAGTAGGACAAGACAGAAGGAATTAAAACCTTCTCTTGATTCCTGCTGAAGAAGCAACAAACTTGCTTGAACTTGTCAATGGGTGTTTCTGTGACTTTGGTGATGAATCTGCACCTTCCCCTCAGCAAAAGGTTGGGGATGTCTGTAGCGCAGCACTGGGCTGTGAGAAGGGGCTCTCTGCCAAGGGGGGCAGTGCAAAGGGCTGCTGCTCACGGGGCAAGGACTATAAATGCTGATCGATGTCATCTTCTCCACGCACGGCCCAGAAATAATCATATCCGAAAGGAAGGTTAAGATTAAACTCCGCTGTGCTGTACCTGTGCACCGTAAAAACCACAACCTTATTTTAAAACGTCTCAATATTTTTATCAAGACAGTGGATTTCCCTGGAGAGAAACCCTAAAATTTAATAAACCACTTGAGACTAACTTGATTTATAGTATCCTCTTGCAGTGCATTTGAAAAAAAACCCATAATTTTGCAGTGGTCCAATTGTGGCTCGTCCTTGAGAAATGCAAATTGACTAGTTTATCTTCATCCTTATCTGATGTTATTTGTCAAATAATCAAATGGTTCTTTTGCTAACCACAGTACCTATCAGCCCAACTGACCTGGAAATAAAAGTGTTCACTCTCTTGTTGGAACATTAGTGAACATTCCCAACATCCAACTGCATTTCCCACATTAAATCCTATTGAACTCCATGAATCCAACTACATTTTGACAAGTACCAATTGCGTGGTGGTGTCATTTTCTCAAAACACTAAAGGGACAGCCACTAAGCTATATACACTCACATCCCACATTTCACGGCTTCCTGAATATCTAACCAAAATTTTACAAATAAAGCGCTACCTGTTAAACAGAATGGATTATATTCACTATGCTCATTTTTGCTGAAAAAAATGTGGCAAAGCAAAGAACAAGAGGAAACACGAACATTATAGTTTCCTTATCTAATTTTACTACAGACAAGGGATTTACTGAGTCAAAACAAGTGATTCAGTGAAAATGCGAATCACATATCACTACTGTAAACCTTTCTTAACCATCCTTACCGAATTACTTGTAGCCATAATTAATCATCTAAAAACCATCAAATGGAACTAACATCTACACCTGCCTTTTATTTTAAATGTCGCTTTTTAAAAGAGTGGAGAGGTATGGAAAGCTGCTTTAACAAGCACACTGAACCCATTGTTTATGGCCTCTATAAACATGGCTTAGTAAGAATTACTGACTTAATCAGAGAGAACTTATCTCCTGGTGAAAAGAGCACTTTAAATTTCAGAAATGGCACCTTTACTGTGAAAATCTCTTAACTTTTCAAACAAACTCCAGGGGGCCTTAAACACCAGGTCAGTAAATAAGCAGCAGTTAGTGCGTCTGTCCTGCTCACAAGCAGCCAAACACTTGAAGTAATTTAAATGTTTTATGTGAAAGTTTGCAAAAACTCCAAGAAACTATATTCTAATAGAAGTATTAAGGGGTGCACCTCTGCCTCACTCTGATCACACTCTAGAAGCAATTTTCACCAATAATACTAAAATTACTTTATACCAAATGTTATTTTATTATCTCTGTCTACATTTGCCAGTTTTTGCATTTCCTACCATAAAAAAATAATCTTAAGTTAAACTTCTTTCAGATTAACAATTTTATTTAATAGTTCATTTAAAAAGAAAAAAAACAAACACCACCCTGCTCCCCCCTTGAAAAATGGGTTTGCATAATTTCATGGCTAAATTGGTGGCAAAACTTAGACCAAGTCGATCATGAGGTTTCATAATCAGATACAAACGTGAGCAATGTTTTAAAAAAATATTGTATCAGAAAAAAGAAAATGTACCTCCCACAAACTCTTTTGGAAAGGTAAAACTCTTAACAAAACCTAACATATTTAGTACCCAGTTTGTACATTATATTTGAAATTATTAAGAAAGCATGATTCACAACAAGTCTCAAATCCATTTGCTTAATGACTTGTCTCTACTTAGTTAATAGTTTCCATTTATTTTCTTAAGAAAACACCGCAACGCTGCAGACAACAATGTGTCAATCTGGCTGCCAGAAGCAGGAAAGGCAACGGATATAAAATTTTATTATTTCATGCCCCAACAGCAGCCAGAAGGACTTAATGAAATCACCCTCAGATTTACAATCTGAAATAGCTATTCAGCAGACAAATCTGGTTAAGCTGGATGTGCCCCCTGACCTCCCGGGCCTTTGATCTGGGCACAGCAGGTGGGCGGCTGCCCCCTCCCGAGCATCTCCCGCTCTTCCGCCCCCGGCCCGGCCCTGAGCGGTACCCTGATCCTGATCCTGATCCTGCACAGGTGATGCTCCAGATCCTTATCACCAGCAGCTGCCGCCAACCGAGTGACAAACATCACCAGCGCTGGCCAAACGCCATGGCACAAGGGAAGGAAAACCTTATACTGGTACTTACTGGTAAGCCTGGACTGACCGGGAAGTCCGCTTGTCTCTCTGCCTCAGGACTTACCCCTCAAGCATCCACACACAGAGAATACCTTACTAAAACACAGGCATTATCTTCATTTTTCTAATAATTGGATAAATGACAATTCCAAAAGTATTTTTTCATATTTTTAAATGCTTTTTTATCAATACTCCTGAAACCATGTACAGCCATATTTATAATATTTCTGAGTGACGAAATTACATTTAGTTTTTTAAGGCCCGGATGTAAGTGTGTGTATATCTATATACACACATATATATAACCCCTTCATTTAAACCCTGTAAAAAAGCTACACTTCTTCAGTTATAGCTAGAAAGGGCAGTGATTTACTAAGTATAAATGGATGGAAAAAGCTAAATATCACTCCTCATCCCAATCAAAAAATATAATTAACAATTAACAGTACCACTGGAAGATGCCAGTGGCCAGTGACTGCTCAAGGAGCCTTCTGTGGCAAGAGGAAACCCCATGACACCACCAGGACTAAGCCCAAGCTGACATACCCTGTTCCTCAGCGCTCCTTAGCTCAGACTCCGTCCATGCCAACTGGTGTACTATCAGACTGGGGCACAAAGAGAGCATCCCCCCGCCTACCTGAGAAAGACGAGGTAAATATGCCAGAAAGTGCTGCCAGAAACTGGGGGGCAGTTCAGGGAGTGACCCCACAGTTTTCCACAAATCTCTCTGCGCAAGGGAGAGACCAGCGCCATGACCAGCGGCCTGTCCCGGCGTATTAAACACAGCCTGAATTTCAGCGAACCTTCTTTTCCTAACATGAACATATTTACTCATACCAGGTTAAAATAAAACAAAGATCTGCTGGTACAGCTTTTATGATATGCACAACTGTCCTTTATGCTCAGGAAAAATGTTAGAAAAAAATCATTCTGACAAACGCAATGTGGTTTCACACCCAAATTCCTTCTGGATAATCTTGCAAGAATTAAAATTCTAAGTTCCAGAAAAAGTCCTCGAGGGACTGGAATATTAAAAAAAGAGTATAAGAAATACTTTTCCAAACATTAACTCTAAAGGTTAGGTTTGTGCCCCAAGGAGACCATGGTAAGGGTGGGTGTTACTGTTACTCGAGCGGCCCAGAGGAGGATGCTGCCAGCCCCTCGGTATCTGACAGCCAAACAGGACTGTCCCACTGGTAAATCAAACCCACATGTGCCTGAATTCCAGTCCATAGACTCCTAGGTCAAGGGCAGTCCTCTTCCATCAGCGCCATGGCACTAATAACCTGCCCTACAGAAACAGTTGCTGAAACAATCGTTTACTATGACAAAATGTAAAAGGCTGCCAGCGAAGTCTGACACCACTTATAACACTAAGGTCGATTTAATATAATTTGAGCACTAAAATACAGTACGCAGGTAGAAAACAAAGCAAGATTTTGAAAGGGATGTGTTCGTTTGATAGAGTTTAATTTTCCTATCTCGTTATTTATCATTACTAAGTACTTATCTTCATCTAATATGAATTCAATTAGTTCCGTAAGCAAGTTCCATTATTCATGTGATAGCTCCAGCCTTGCCTATCCAACAGCTTATAAACTTTTAGCCTTCTTTGAAGTCACTTTATGGATTGCTAAATGGAAATCTTATAAAGAATGACTAACTAGGTGATGATAGAAAAGCTGAAAAATAAGAGCAGAAAACACAGCTCTATATTTTCTACCAAGATTTTCCCTCATAAATCAGTTGGAGCCCTCTGACCTATAACAGGAGATTATCTTATCTCACTGGAGAACATTTCAGTCACAGCAAATTAGATTTAACAGTCAATGGATACGCTTGATATTTTAATCATAAGAAAAATTTGTCATTTTCCATTAAAATAACTGCTCCTTCTACAGAGACCCCATGTAAGACAGGAAACTGCAAACTAACTTTAAGATACACAGCAGTTTGAAAAAAACCTTTGAGACAAGAGGGTGTATTTTGTTAAAATCATTAATATTTCTGCTGTATTTCTTCCAGAGGAGCCACTCCAAGATAGGCCCAGCAAAAACCCACAGAAACCACACTAAAGCTAGAAAATTATTTTTTTCCTGGATTCCAAATTCACCCTCCCCTTCAGACAACATCTTCCTCTGCACAAGTGGAGGCTTCCACTAACATTTACACGATACTGACAAATTCAGGATCCGGAGCTGCTGGAGCAGAACCGTGAGCCTACACATAACTGCAATTACTCCCATGGGCTCGGCGGGAGATAAAGAGTCCACCTGCCTTAACGGGAACAGGAGACCAGGGAATGCATCCCTTATCCTCAAACTGGAACATGTGGATTAACACACTTTTAAAGATCTATTTGCTGAAATTCCGGCATTTAATGAAAAATGAATATTGGATAACAACAGCAGTTTTTAGTTGTAGTTCATAAAATTATTTTGATACGGAAAAATTAATACATTGTATTTTTAAATATACACAACTGCTAGACCATGAGAAAAAAAAAATCTTCTCGCTATTAAGTTGTTATTCTAACAAATAAAGCATAATTTTATACCTACATGTGAAGAAAAGGACAAAGAGAGTAAGCTTTCAGCATCAAAAGCAAACAAAGAGGTAAAGTAGTAATTGTGTAGCTCATCTGACATACCACCTCTTCTCTGCCCAAGGCAGAGAGAAATTACACAGTGCTTGCCAACAAACAGATATAGTAGCCCACTGTGTGATTTTATTTTGTAATGGAAAAAGCACAGTTAGCTGGAAGATGCATTTCTCTCTGGAAGCATTCAACTTATCCCTAAAAGCAGAGGGAGAAGAGGAGACAGTTTGTTTTATTTATTTAATTTATTTCAGAAGGCACTTTGGATAATGGTACTTTGCCAAAGTCAGTCTGTGTTCCAGAATCTCCGGCTATTCAAAAGCCATACTGGATTTAGTACTAAACAGATTTTTTCACAAGTTACTAAAACGGATGAAAATTGGCTTCTCCAGGAACAACTCCTTTTTCTGAGTTTTTACAGATGGAGTTTGGAAGGCCCACAAAGCCCCGCAATCTGAGACACCGAGGTAAAGGGAGAGGTGCTGGGTTTATGCAGCCAGGCGGGAGCGAGACATTGTGCAGAGCAACTCCAAGGTCTAATTATTAAATTTTTTTTTCTATACCCACTGCCAAATGAACCACGCAGCTCTGTGTGAGCAAAACTACTTGTGAGAGCTGACAAGTGCCTGTACTGAGATATTATCCCATCCTCTACCAGGTCTCTTCCTTCTTTTTCAAACAGACAGATCCAGTAAGAAGCCTGCCAAGGATTACCTGGTATAGACACAGGGCAGAAAGTTTCTTGATCAATATGAAAAATATATGCTAGGCTATTTCTTCCTAGATATTAATTCCATCCTGTCTATGCAGTATTCAAGGGTAATTATCAGAAACCCTTCTAACATAAGCATATGATGTGCAAACAAATGTACACGTTGACTTTTAAAATAATTGCTTATTCCCTAACACATTGTACTCCAAATTCTGTATTTTATTTAGCAATATAAAGGGCATAAAAACATCATCTGTACCCAGGATGATAAGGGAAATTAAAAAAAAAAAGGGGGGGTCCTGCATATTCCAACTAGCTTCTCACAAAAAAAGTGACTTTAAAATTTCTTTATATTAACGCTGGAAAAAGAGAGACGTTATATAGGATCCCAGTCTGATTTTCAACACACAAAGAGATAGAGGATCATTATTACATTCATATGCCCCAGTGAAAGAATATGTTTGATCAGTATTTCCAGAGAAATTGCACATTTTCATGGACAATACAAGAACAAATACTCTAGTAATACACATTACATTATGTGATATAAAACTCAGCCTGCAAGAGGGGACGTTCCCGGGCAGGGGCACCTCCCGCACAGAGCACCCCCATACAGTGTCCTCTGTAATGGGGCACGGTTAATAAGGACTAGGGTTTTCATAGGGATCTAAATTAATAGCTTATGTTGTCCTCCAGATACTTTTGAGGAAAGTCATCAACTGTTTCACCAGTCCTGGAAGCAAAAGCAAATGTGCTATTTCCACTTTTAGAGTTTTTAAAAAGTCACATGAATTACTCGGAATTGTTTATATGAGAAGCTTTCTGTGAGGGCTGGTTTTCTGCCAGCTTTGTGTTAACATTAACAGCAAGTTCCTTCTTTTCAGATCTTTTGAACATTAAAAAAATTACAATCTGTCTGCAAAAGCCTAAAAGAGAACTGTAACTGTCAACATTTTGGTTTAATATCGACTCTGCCTTTGTGAATGCAGAGTCAAACCAAGGCAGCGGAGTGATGGAATGAAGTGACAGTATGGGAGGGGGACACGAGAGCTCGTCCCCCACTGCTGAACTGAGCAGAGACTCTGCCCAAAGAGCAAAAGGTACCAAATGAGACTCCCCTAAGATTTAACATTATCATGTCTGCTTAACTTCAGCTCCCTCAGCGCTCCTAAATTAACAGGATTATTTAATTTTTAAGCATATGAATGAATGTATAATTGCTTGCAGAACTTGGCTCTAAATCATAAAACTATATATAGTTTCAGAAATGGTGAGAAAGACTTACCTCCATCAAACTTAAATGTATTCCAATGAGGTAGGGCATTGGGGCACTGCAAAGAGGAAAAAAACCTAGCTTTACATTCTCGTAACACTGGATTAACACATATGACTTATAAAATTAGCTACAGGAAAATACCAGGATACTGGATTAGATTTAGCTTAAAAAAATTATATATACATATAATAAACAAACCACATGTGAACAAAATTTTATTCCATATTTGAAAGTCTTTTTTTTACTGTCCAATATCCTCTCACTACTATAAGACTAATCCTTCTCAACATCAGAATTTGTAAGTGACTTAGTTAAGACAGGAACATTAGGACAGTTATTAAACGGATCTATAATACTGGGGTCATTTTAAACAAACAAACAAAATGGGTTATTACAACATAAAAAAAATACCCAGACTTTTTCTAAGAGTATTCTTTATAAAAATTGGTCCTGTTGTAGTGTTAAGTCGTTAATTTAATGTATACGTATTGACCTGTACTACCAGTTTTAAATCCTTTGGGTCCAGACACATTTTAAATAATCTATTTTTAAGTATAAAAATTTGAAATGTTTACATTTACAAAAGAAAAATACAGAAATTACTTTTGAAGATTCTGATTAACTCCAGAGTTCCAGGGACATACGCTGATACCTTTATTCCCTTCAGAACACAAAGCTGAAACACAGCAGGAGGCTCCAGGCCAAACCCACAGCCTCAGACCCAGGTGTAGGTCTTCTGCTCCCAACCTCAACACCAACATTTAAGAGAGAGATTGATCTTTTCAGTCTTCTCTTCCACGACATTAGCAAACACCACCAGGGACTGCGTAACACAAGCAGAATACTGAATGGGAGTTGTATCTTTGTGTATACAGTATTCCTAATATTAAGCTTATTACAGGACTCCCACTCAGCTAATGAGGGAAAGCTTATATTTGCACTGCTTATTAGAACACATCAAAGAGTATGCCAAAGCTGCTAATTGCAAATATGGCATATACTGCCTGTTAAATGGAAAGCACACAGACAGACACAACTTTTAAAATAGAGCTTCATTTCATTTTGGATACAGAAGCTCAAAGAGCTCATTTTCAACTTCAGATGAAAAAAATGAGAGAAATGTCACTGTACTGCTTGGATTAAAATATCTTCCATATTGCTTTTATAAACCCGTGCCTACTGCTCAGTAAGAGAAGTACAGTGCTGAAAAAACTACTGCAAGACACCAGACCAGCAAAAATCACTCCGCTTCTCATTTTCATGAGAAATACTTTAAAAAAAAATTATTTCCTGATGTGCATATTAACATTTATTATGTTTATTAATAAACCCCATAAAACTGCTACTCCATTGGATACTGACCAAGCGATGGAAACAGCCTCTGTATCAGACATTTTACGTGAAAACACTTTATTTCTCTTTGAAGACGTTAAACATCTATAACTTCAAAACCCCCTCACAAGTTGATGTGCAGCACACTGAAATCACATCATGGTGCTGCTTACTGACCTGCCGAGAAGGCCCCTGCCCGAGCTTCACCCAAGGCAGCCCCTCGTGGCAGCGAGCCCAGAGGGACTCTTACACCACAAACCAACTCGGGACAAATCCTGAAGGTTTGTCTTGGGACAAACCTTCCTTGGGAGTTCCCCAGATGAGAACCAGAACATACATCCAAGTTCTCCGATAGGAATTTTTACCATACACAGGATACACACTTATTACATATGGATTGCTGCTCAACTGAGGAGTATTTTTATTTGTCATTTTGCATGTTTTATTTGTGACGAATGCCATCTCTTTCACCCACATCTCTTCATTTCCAATGGCCACATTCCAGGAGCAAGAAAATACCCAGTAATTTTATATTCAAAGTATAAACCATGGGTTTAGCTGCCAGCTGCACAAATGCTCAACTTCCCCGTGTGCCTGGCTGCGCTGCTCCAGGCTCCTCCCGTATGCACCCAAATGAATGTGTTTCTAATTAAGTAGTTTCATGAACACGACAGCTTCAATCTCAAAAATACAAAGTCTGAACCTCGGCAGGAAGTCTTAAGACTGCAAATGTCTCATCTAGTGGAACCTTGGCGAATGTAATGAAAGGAAGCAGGAAGAGTGCAGTATTCCAGAAAACCAGCCATTTATTAATGTGGCCGAAAGCAGAGCCTGTCACCAAGCACAGGAAAATCTGAACCTGTAAAAGTTAATTAACTGTATCACCTCCATCTATCAATCCTCCAGTTTATCAACAGAAGAATAATAAGAATGACTAAAACCTTAAAAACATACACCCCCAGAAAGATTTTTAAGGAATTACAGGAAAGATATGGCTGAAGATACATGGATCAGCTTCGGGTGCAACGAAGCATTTTGTCAATTTTCCAGTGAAAGACATTCCAGGCAAAGGCAATGCAGGGGAGAAAACTATTACAGGGATTGCATAAAGGCCACAGGAACCTGACTTTCACCAATGTTTTGAAAGCTGTTATTTCTTTAAACTTGTATTACTAAAAATTAAAGGGCTCCTGTCAGGTCCTTCATGGGCACACAGGCAGCCAGAGAGGAGAAAGTAGGGGGAACAATTTGATACCCCAGAACTGCAAAGAGCAGGTTCAGCAAACCCACTGAGAGAAAAAATAGCTCGGGTTTTGCTGATTGATATAAAAAAGGAAAACGTTGAAGCAGTAATTTGTTGAAGTATAATGTGCTAGTTTTGCAAATATTTGCGTTAGTTTTATGAGCAGTTGCAGAGATTTCCACTGGGGAATGAGGCAGAGCACAAAAGATGACGTGAGGTATGTCTTTGAGAAACACTCAACACGTGGATGACAAACGGGATCCCCGGGCGCTGGGACATGGCCCTGGCAGAGAGAATGACAAGCAGGCGAGGTACGTGCGATGAAGGGCTCCAGAAGACAAACAGCTTGTTTGATGCAGAGGAGAAGACGGGAAAAGTAGAAGGTAAATGAAAAAGGTTGACAAAACCGTATTAGAATACTTCCTGTAAGAACTTTTTCAACGCGTACAAGCAATTGCTTGGCTTCCAGAAGCCAGAGGGAGAACGCCAAAAGATCAGAGATGGGCAGAGACCCCTGGAGCTCCACAGAGATGAATGAGAAAGGCCACATTTCAGACATGAGGCAGAAGAAACACACACCATTTAGAAATGGATTTGATCTGAAGACTAACAAAGAATTTCCCAAGTTATGGGAATATATGAAATTAACTCAGTTTTATCCACAAAAGCCATTGCTTGCAGTGACTGAAAGACACCAAGGAGGAAAGACAAATGGGAGGCACCTACCGTCATCCCAGCAGAGACCTCAGGGAAACAAATTCAGGTTTTAGATTGTGAGAAAGGTGACAAGTCTGAGAGAAGCTGATCTGTGTGATGTGCCCATGGAGCACCTGGTTTTGAAGGGGCATTTGTGTGAAATTTCTTTATTCAAAACTGCTTTAAAATAACCATTGTTCATCAATCAAATGTGAACCTTAAAGTGTTTTCTCCATGGATAACAAAAATCAAATTATCTGAATACCTATTTTATCAAAATTCATTTTGTTTGTCAGAACTGACATTATTGGTGAGCAACACATGAACAACACAGCAAAAGCAAAGACATTTTAAGGATAATTCACCATAATAGCTCCTTATACTCCCAAAAGTAAGCAAACATCATTAAATATCCTCAATAAAATATAATTCTGGTAAAGAGCATAAATATTTCCAATATTTATCTACCAGAGAGATTGTATTCTTCTGTCATCACTCATCAATCTGACTGAAAAGGATATACCTAAAACTAGATGTTAAAGGTTCACGTCAGGCTTTATAAATTGCCTTTATCCCCACTTTTCTTTATCATGTGTTAATCATATGCTATTATTTAAATACTTGGCTCCTGCCCTGTGCAAGGGAACGCTGTGTCTCCTCTTCCCCATTCAGAGCC
>JAOXJM010000007.1:4414525-4455145 GCA_026413425.1 Tringa solitaria
AGAGCCCACTTTAATAGCTCTTCCGAACCGCTATTCAGGACCTGAGACATGAAACACTCAAGCGGTTTTTAATATTTTATCAGGTTGATGTGTATTTCCAAGACTTTCAAGTGAACTTTCAGGAAGTCTCATCGCTTGTTTAAACAGGAGAAACACTCTGCACAACCTTTAATCCTTCTGGGACCCGGGACAGATTAAAGACTGCCCTTCAGACCAGTCTCTACCTGCTGCTTGACACTTCATCAGTCCTGGGGCTTCTTACAACCACAACTACTAATGACTCCAAGTTGTTTGATGGCAGCCAATATCCATCAAGTGCAAAATTAAGAAGTATCAATTTCTACTATGCATATTTACTGCTTAAAGAAAATTCCTGCCTAAGTCTTTTGGAACAAAGAGAAAGGTTATTACTCCTCTTGTGCTACACACAAGCACAAGCGCAATCAGCATTATTTATAATCAAATGAGTTATATAGGTAAATATCAAATCATTAAAGTAGCAATGCATAAGCATGAATATGGATATTGTGGACTTAATGGCTATATATTGCCCATTTATTACAGTTGCATTTTTACAATTTCTTTAATTCGTTTCCTTTGGCTAACCAGAGACCTCTTAATTATGCTCCCAAGAGGTAGGCAACTACTAATTGGAAGAGAAGCAGGTGAAATAGAGGGACATTTCCTCTTAAGTGAAAAAACTCATGCTTAAAAAATACAATAATTCACCAGAAAAAAGTAATGTAAAAACCAAGGATCTCTCAAAAAGGTTCATAGTTTATGGCTACATGGGGATTCGTACCATTTTCCTTCATTGTTCAGAAAAATTGATTAGATCGTGATTACTAAGTTCATGTCTTAATACACAAGTACAGACTTAACATGTCACTCTTTCACACCAGTAGCACTTGACTCTCTAAGGTAGACTCCTGATTTCTCATCAGATTTCTCACTGAAATGCAACAGAGTTCAATCCAAAATTTATTGGGGTAATTGATGCAAATTAGAAACTTGACTGCACAAATTGGAATGATGTGGAAAACACACAGCTAGGAAACCAGAAGAGCAACTACAAGAGCTTTTAGTGAGCACACAGATGTACTGGGTAAATGGAAATGCCTACCAAGAGGCTCCTGACCAAGGCATCATTGTTTCCCAAGCAGCAGGAGGACTCACCCCCCGGTTTACCCCCTCCACCTACTTAAAAGAGCACATTGAACTATATGCAGATTTAGAAAATGGGAGAAAGGGAGTTAAAAAAACTCCTGGAGAAAGGGAAAACTCCACCAATAGAAAGGTTTGTTCAGCAGCTGTGCCAGGGTGCTCTGAGAAGGTGGCTCTCGGAATATATTAATGCTGGCTGCTTAGCAGTCTATCTAATATAAAAGCCTGTTTTAATCACCCTAAAAAATATACTGTTGCTTCTGATAAAAGCCCACAGAATAACCCAAGTGACAATGCCCCGGGACTTAGAGAACATATTACGCTGTGTTACCAGGTCAGCAAAGACAGGCTTTTCTTACAGGCTAATTTTAAACACAGACGCTGAGAGCAAAAATGAAGAAAACAGACACAGTGGGAGTGTTTTTATGCCACACGAAAAACAAACTGGAAGAAGTAGTGAGGAAAAATTAATAGACTGTTTTCTTCACATTGAGAAATCTTTAAATTCCTAACACAAAAAGAGATGGATAAATCTGGCAAAATTTAAGCAGTTGTATGTGCTTGGCTACTGATGCTTGGTGGCAGTATCTCGTCAACCAGTAGTTTTTTGGCACCTGCTGGCACATACTTTTTAAAAAAACCAAACACCACAAACCAAACCAAAACCCCCTCCAACCAGCAGTGCTTCCTATTCTTCCTCTGTTGTGCTGCATTCAAAGGAACAAGCATCTGTGCATTAAGGTGTGAAATCTAATGATAGGATTCCCACCAATTTCCAGTCTCCTCCACCCAAAGTCTTTCCCTGGACTGAAAATATACCAAAGAATGGAACCTAATTAAAAAATAAAAATAAAGGATAGCACTCTTCCCCTTTCTTTTCCTCCTGCCTCCCCCACACCCTCAATTAATCTAAATGATAGGGGATCAGATGACTGAAGTCACTCTAGACGCTTGTACGTGGTACTACACCACCATTACTGGCTCAGCATCCCTGACACAAAGAGCCAGTGTCTTGAGAACAAACATGTAGGCCTTTGGCATTTTCAGTTCTGCGATCAAGCACATAGATGAGGAATGAACAGGTGAACATAAATACTAAATTTAAAAAAAATCTTTTCAAGAAGGAAGTCGGAAGAAAATTACCCCCCTTCCACATTACAAGTTAAAAAAAATTAGCAAAGAGCAGACTGAAAAATGAGAAACCAGAGTGTTTTGAAAATACTTGGTGTAAAATGTCAATAAAGGACAAAATGCTACAGGAAACACTTGAGCTTTACTAATGTCAGTGAAATGGATTCCTATTGAGCATGTTTGTGGTAGAGCTGCCATTGACCTGTGACAATACCCAATCCCCACCTCTCCTGCCTGCCTGGGGACACTGCTCCCAGCAGCAACGGGGAACTCTCACACCTGGCCCGAGTCTCTTGTACGTGAAGTTGGCCAAAAGGATCTTCAAGTGGTGGGAGGAGAGTTCCCACCTGTTCACTCTCTGCAGAGAGCGCTGTTCCACCTTTCTGTAGCTCTGGAAAGATCCAACAGTTGTTGTGACCCGCTTCCCCTGCCCAGGAAATACAGCAAATTATAAATTTCACACCTGTGGAGTTGTCAGTCTATTAGTTGGGATCTTAGAAGTTTCCTTTATAGGAAAAGTTTCCATTTCAACTCAAACAATTAAAAGCAAGTAAGCACAGGGGGAACATACTTTTTTCAAAAACTTTCAAAGATCACGAGTAATAGAGTCTATACACCCATCTGTCATTTTCAAAAAGAGCAGGAGAAGATTCAGAAGCACCACTCAGCAGAGTCAATAAATGGACACAGCCAACTGAATCAACATGACATTTTGCATTCATAAGAACTGAAGAATTCTCATTACTTTGTTTCCAGTTCAGCTCTTTAAAATTCTTGTGTCACATTTGCAAAAGAAATAGCCAGTCAAGAATTAAAATTAAATTAAACCCTTTTATTTTAAATAATCTTAGGTCATTTCCCTGAAGAGGCAGACATCGGTAAGCAATAATATTGCCTTAAAGAAGACAGCACAGAGCTGCTTTCTCAGTCCTCCCAGGCAAAAATGACCTAAGTTCACATGGTTACAAAATAGATGGATTCTATTTTAAGAAATATATTTCTTGCACATAAATTGTTGCTAAATTGACTTATTCAAACAGTGTGTGTAGCTACTTCTCCAATTAAAGTTCATATCTGGCTAAGGTAATCAGTTACTGTATTTGTGAGCATGCAATTATGATCTGCCTAATAATTACACATTCTCAAACCATACTTTTCCCTCACAAGCTGGCTCGTTCGTTATATGGACAGGGCGTTATGCCGTGAAAGAATTCATTCAGCAGAGCTCAATGACTTGTGTCTTTATTTCCTTGGGTACACTGCCCAAGTGTTTGCTTTTTGCACACTTCTGCTCCCAACCGCGGGGCCTGGGCTCGGCCCCTTTTGACACGGCTTTGTCAGAAAGTCGATGAATACCTAATCTTCAAACCCAGCCTAAAAGCCTCTTGTGGTCCAAATCGTTGTCCTGAGAACTCCTAGCAGCATGTACCTGAAGGAAAAGCTGGCAGCAGCAGCCTTCATGTGTTAATTACACATGCGAAGCCCATTATGCAGAGAAAGGGCACCTGCTGGCAGCGCAAATGACTGGAACCTGCCCTTCCTGGGCAGTGAGTAAATTGAAGGTTCATTTCTACAGGAGATAATAGTTTTTAGATTCCGTTCTGTGTATCCTCGACCTAGGCACATACTTAACATTTAAATCATCTGCAGAGCAACAAGCTTCCTTTAAATCTACATGTTTCAGTTCCTGGCACTTCACTTAAAAATTTTACTTAACCCTGCAGATTCCTTACTGTGCTTAAATGCAGAGAAAACGTCACACAAAACACACTATTTAAAAAAAAAAACAACAGCCAACCTCCACACTTAAAATTCGGTACTGGACGACACAGTAAGTTTAAGTTTGTTTTTTACTGGGAAGGACTTTTTCGAATGCTCAGGGGCAGAGGGAAGCTCTTTCTATGTTTTCAAACCATCCCCAAAAGCACACTGCGCTCCCACAAACCCACCCAGGGCCAGCAGAGCTTGTGGCAGAGACAAAGGCATTGAGTCCCTCTGCCGTTCCTGTGTCCTTCATCACTTGCTTATGTGACCACACAGCAGCAGCTCCACATTTCCAAGCCTGTAGAAGCCTCTCATTACTTGTTACATCCCTCAGTTTAACTCCAGCCAAGGTTTGGCCGTACTAACCCCACCCTTGTTGCTCAGGCAAAAATTCCATTAATTCTCTAAGAGGCCTCCAAAGTTTAACTTCTTGAGGAAGCCTAAGGTCAGGCCACTTTTTCCAGGCAAACTCCATTTCCTGCTATGCAGAAGTAAGAAAAAACCAAGGGCAAGTCACAAGCCATGTGTGGGACACAGGAGCTGGCTGCTGAGCAAGCGAAAGCAGCATCAGCATCTTAAACTTCCTCCTTGTGAATTACTCAGAGCGCTCGTCCACTATTGCCCTGCACAGCAAACGAGAGAGCTGATGCTCTGGCTGATCAGGCCCAACTGTTTGACTTTGCACTAGAAAAGAAAGCAGAAACTGGGCAACTATTTGAGGGGCTCTGTAGATGGGCTTCTGAACTGTTAAAACACGGGCCCAACAGCAGGAGAGGCTGGAGCCCCACGGGGAAGGAGCAGCTCCAGGGGCAGCTGGAGAGTGCGGAGTCACACAACAGGTCGGGATGAACCTCTGGAGGGAACTGGTCCAAGCCCCTGGTCAAAACAAGGCCAGCTTCGACATTATATGATGTTGCCAAAGTTTGGCGCATCGTGATAATGAGTAAGTTTTTGAAAGGTTTATATTCATTCCCCTAAATAAGATAAATACCATGTTCTAAACACACGCTGACAATAAAAGATCACCGCAGGAAAACAAATAGCTTCCCTTCCACCCCCAGCAGAAGTTCAGGAAAGCAGAAAAATGAGAGTATCTTCTCCACTATATCCTCTACTGTTGGAGTCTTAACTCAAATTTTAACATTTAACACAGATACACTGAATACAGACTTTAATTACACAACATCTAAGTTTCAGCATTCCATAGCAATCATTCACATCAGAGTATTTCAGACTGATAGACAATTATACCTTGCCATGGAAATATTTTTTTTTACTTTCTAGGTTGGTTGCTTCCTTAATATGCCTATGTATTTTTAGAGTAACAGTTGCATCGTAAGAGGACTTCAGACTTTCTATGCAGAAATATGAAAACTGTTGTGATATCTAAGTATATAGATAATATATATACATACACACATATATATATAGCCTTACCAACAGTAGTCCAGTAGATGTGGGGGCAGAACAGGAATGTAAACGTGCTGCCAGAACATCGGGTAGAGCATAGCTGCAGACCCATGAATGCAGGCAGTTAACTGAAAAACACATATTAAAACAGGATCATAAATAAGACAAAACCCAAGCTTAAAAAGGTAAAGCTAGAAGAAAAAAAAAAGTAAAGAATCAATTCGGCTTTTATATCAGCACGATTTATTACAAAATATACAGTGCTCTTGTTAAAGAAATGGGTACTGGTGGGTGAAGCATGACTGGTTTATGGTGGTTGTCATTCCACTGACTTTGTAAACAGCTGAGAACATGATTCATCCAACAAATGAGTCCTGAGAAGAACACCCAGTGTTCTGTAAAGCAACAGAAACATGGAAATGAAAAGATAAAGGGAACTGAAAAATAGTAAAGGCAAATCCCCCAATCCTGGTAATTACCATCCATTAAATATCCTAAAACTGCATTGAAATTATAATGCAAACTGGAAAAATATTTGAGCTCAGGAAGATATAATGCAAGTGGCACAAGTGGCACACCTTTCTTAAGAATAGATCATACTAAGAACAGTGATTAAATTTCTGTTATTTAAAAGGGATTTTCATCTACTCTGCCCTTCACCAAATCATTTGATCCATTCAATTATTCACTTACATATTTAAAAACTCATTCTGAATAGTTTCAAAGTTGGCAGGTACTGAAAACGATCACAAATAGAAAACACAAGTGCCAGTCGAGCCAGGGGGAGAATCCTCACAGAGCTTTGGAGGAAATTACGTCTCTCAATCCTACTTCAAATTATAATTAACAATTTGAAAAAGAAGATAAGCAGGATATTTGTCACATTCACTAAGGATATTAAAATGGAGAAGGTGGTAATCCTCAATAAGGAAATCTCAGCAAAACCTCTAGTCAAAATACCCCAAGAAGAAGATACAAACACATACACACACTTGGGAAAATAGAAAATAAATAAATAAATGAATCAGAGCACTCGTACAAATAGACACAGACAAAGCAAAGACTAAGAGGTGACAGGCAATCACAGCCACCCTGACAGCGTTTCGCAGCTTAGAGTGTCTTTTAATCTCAAATGATACCCAACACAAGGACTACAACGTGTTCCACTTGTGAGACACATTTTGAAACCAATACTCCACAAAAGCCTCCCAGTTACTCGAAGGTAGGATGAAATCAAGCATGTGATGCTCATCTGGACGATAGGAAGGAGGGAGAGCACTGCTTACAAGTACCAGAAAGTCAAATTCTAAAGGACTGAGGTCCTTGTGGTGGCCTGCAGTTGTGCGAGATGAAACTAAGCAAAGACAAATTGTGCCATTAATCCTAATTCAGTTAGATGTGGTGTAACGTTAAAAAAAAAAATAACAATGACCCTCGTTATTACTCCTTTCCATTAAGGCAGACTACTGAACCACACACCTCTTCACAGGGAACCCATGACTGGTAAAGAAAGTGGTCTCCAGGAGCTAATACAGTCTCTTAGGGCTCTGTGTCAGGGAAAATCAGCTACGGCTCTGGATGCAGTTTGGTTTATGTTCAACACCAAAGCCCTTCTGAAATTCCAGTGTAGTTTCTGGAAGTAACAGAACCTGGTTTTTCTGCTTAAAATGCAGGTCATTAGGCAAGAAGATGGAAGACAGGCACATATTGTATGTTATTTTCAAGCCTTTGAACAATACAGACCTGGATAAGTAACAAGAATGCACCAAGGAAGGTGGATTTTGGGGGAAAATCGCTGTGCTTCTCTGCAGCATGGTTCAGGTAAGAACTAGGTTGAGGAATGAGCTTTGCAAGCAGGCATTTCTCAAAAGCAAGAAAGTGACTGCTTGATGAGCCAAAATATACTTTGCAATTTACAGCTTCAAACAGACACACATTTTTAAAAACCAGTGCAATCCGAGGACTCAGTCTGCTGGTGTAAACCCACACAGGACTTCAACGATAAAAGTTTCAGACATGAAACTCCTCAAGTTGAAAAGCCAGAATTTTAAGATATACCTTGCACCTAGTTGAGAGATACCACTGTTGTGGCTTGAATAAATGAATAATATGTCTGTTTAATAGTGGGTTTGAGTTTCCTGTTACCTAATCAAGGAAAACCTAAGAAAAAGAATGGTGCCCAAAACCAGATCAAAAATCCCTTGTCTCCCAGTATTCTGACCAGCAGTGGACAGCACAAAGCACTAAACCCACTGATCATCAATAAAATTGGTATTTCCCATTTTCTCATTCCCCCCAGCTTGCAGCTCACCGCTCATGTACCAAGGAATTCAAATAAATACTCTGAAAAGTGCTGTCCCATCTCCACATTTTGAGCCCATTCCCTCTCAGCTTTAACATGTGTTGAGGTTTGAGCACTTTGAGACAATAAATACAAAAATAATCTCCTACTTATCTTCAAAGGGCCACACGTGGTTTTCTATCTCTCTATCAAGTTCCCTACCTCCTTACTATCTTTCCCAGGCTGAGCAAAGAGCTCTAATCTGCTCTGCTATCCCTAATTGAGATATTATTTTGTATATTTGCTTGTTCCTGTTACCTTTCTCTGTACTTTTCACTGTTTCACATTTTTTATTTGGAGTAGGTAAGAACTCATGCAATATTCACAACGTGAGCAAGCCATGAACATAGTGAGCGGCATTATGCCCTCTTTTTTGTTCTCTATTCTCTTCATAATAATTTCTTGGCTTCTATGCCTTCAACTGAGTAATAAGCTGGCATTTTCATAGACTTTTCTCTCTTTTTAAAAAACCCCTCCAGAATCTCTTTTTGAGTTGTAATAATTACTTCAGTTACTCAGACCATGATTGCCTGCATGGTTAGAAGTGTTTTCTCCCAGAAGAGTTATTCCATATTTATCCATGCTATGCATCAAAATGACTGCTTTTTCCACTTTTTTTTAAAAACTGGTTTTCATGAGGACATTGAACATGCTCCAGAGTAGAGCGCTGTTGGACTACAAAGCAGCTTCCCGGATTAGGAATACTGATAATTTATCTCACCATTTCTCCATCAACCTTTTAGCCAGTTGTTTACCCTCAAGAGGTTCAAACTCTCCCTTAGATTTTCACTTCTGTCTCCCACGGGAGCTCCACAGTCACCCCTCACCTCCCCGGAGCTTGGTTTGGCAAGAGTCAGAACAGGAGGGTGATAACGTCTTTCCTGAAGCGAGAACACGTAAGAATTTTAGCTACGTTTGAACCACCATCCTAAGGAAATAGTGTCCTTGGATGCAGACAGGGCACAGGCAAGTGTCTGAACAAGAACCTGCTCAGTCCTTCTCAAGAAGAAAGATCCTTATTTGCAGGGGAACATTATTTTATGGTCCATATGGGATGGAAGTATTAGTGTGTTGGGACACTAATTAAGGCAAAAGTTAGAAGCTCCAAAATCTTACATTTATTTTACGACTGACAAAACACTAAAGATTTATCCCCATCCCATTATATTTCAACTTATCTTTATATTATTCCTACTGTAGAAGATGCTCCTCTCACAGATTAGATGAAAGGCATAGCCGGTTCCAAAACATGCAGCAGAAAGGGGCATGCTTTCCCGCTCTCATTTTTCCTCTATATTCCTAAATCCTTTACGTTTTCTGTTCTCTAAATCAAAAAGATGTCTGGAAAAAATACTATGTAGAAATGTAATTTTTACTTAAAAACCGCTTCTATAAGGATCAAATGGATTATTTCCTGGCATTATTGTATCACATGGCTGCCACTGCAGAGGAGTGAACTCAGTAATCCAAGGAGGCCCCATCCAAGCCCCCCTCCCATTGGTTTTAAAACTCAGCAAGAAAAGATTAAACAGACATAATGCTCAACACTGCAGACGTCTGAGCAGAACCTGTCACTTATTTTTGAGCTGTACTCCCACCTTGCTATCTGGCATGAATTCAAATACCGTACTACCATGGGTAAGCACCAGCACTGTCCTTCAACTCTGCCAAGAGAAGGGCTCATAAAAAAGAAATAGTGTATTTGCTGGAGACCTCACCTGATTAGCGATTGCCGTACAGAAAACAAGCACTTAATAATAAGGCAGCCTGAGAAATGCCCAACTGTCAAAACTATAGGAATCCAGCACTTTGAAATAAGATTAGTTCCACTACCTCTGCTTCCCACGG
Source organism: Tringa solitaria (assembly GCA_026413425.1). Classification (NCBI taxonomy): domain Eukaryota; kingdom Metazoa; phylum Chordata; class Aves; order Charadriiformes; family Scolopacidae; genus Tringa; species Tringa solitaria. Next base: position 4,424,184 of record JAOXJM010000007.1, read on the forward strand.
CTGCTGCTAGAGGACGTAAGATACAGCCACGTCAGAAAGTCAACGATTCACTAATTCAGTTTTCGCAGTTTTGTATTTAATACTCTAACAGCCTTATTTGAGGCAATTAAATCAATGGGATTTTGCCGCATGTGTAAAAGTTATAAACTGATGTTGAACTACAATAGACCATTTTCCAGTGCATTTCACTCTCTCTCCTGACACACACACACACACTGCAGTGTTACAGATGCAGTTCGTGGCCACTGACGTGCAATATATACTGAGGAAAATGACCACTTTTGTGTGTTCATAAGGTCATTTTTCTGCATTAGTCAGGGCTAAGAACGAATTAGAGAGCTTAAGGCTGAAGTACGGAAGAGTTAAGCAGCGACGGCAGGGCTGTGGCACAGCCTGTCTACGAGTCTCCCCCTGCACTGGCAGGTGATGAGGACAACAGAGCTCTGGGAGAGCTTGGACATTCCAAATGGGAGTTACAAAACTGCTGGAGAACAAGAACTGCACGAGCTCTTAGCTGTGTGGCATCACGAGGACGTTTGGTGAAAGGTATTAATCACAGGTTGTCTTTTCAGGTCAGGAACCAACCAGGGAGCAAGAGGTTGTGTGTCAGAGCTCTCTGTGACATGAAGTGCCAGGGCAAGCTCTCAGCTCTCAGCGACAGGAGAGCAGCCAAGTCAGAATGGGATTTTTTGCTTTGTGCTAACACTGAAAAAATAACAGAAAAATTATGTAAAGAAATTCACCTCAGTATGATGGAGCCAAACAGAAACATCATGGAAATTCACAAGTCTAAGTCACCAGATTTCATGTAAACTGCCCTTTTATAAATTGAGACATCCTGCCACTGCCCTTATCCCAAAGAGGTAACTCCCCTCGTTGAGGCAGGGCTGCAGGAGCACCTTTTGATGGAGGAGAGAATACTGGATGCAAGGAAAGCTCTTCAGGTTCATTTTTCCAACAGCACGTTCCCACCAGCAGGTGGTCTTTGGTCAAGCACTGGGGTTTTTTTATGCATTTTGGTTCATATCTGGCTTTTCACGAGTAGTTAGATCATAGAATATGTGAAGAAATTTAACACAAATAATTGCTTTAACACTTTCAGAAATTATCTGAGTTTCCTTGCGGAGGAAAAAACGAAAAAAATCCAAGAAGACAGCAATATTTCTTCCATAGGTCCAATACATGTGGTTTATAAAATAGCTAATAAACAACCTCATACAGTTACCTCTAAATCTTGTTCAACTTAACTATATTGAAGATATTTCCAACCAAAATTTGAATTTGATACGATATGTTGTAGCACAGAATTCATTCCACCATAAAAGACTTTCTACCCAGCACTGTTACTTTTCTCTCCCTTACCTGATATTAAATTCCAGCCTTAAGTACGAAATGTGCTATGTGTTTCAAAGTTAAAAGAAATTAACCGCGAGCAGGTCCCTTCCACTTTTTAGTTAAAAAAACCTAAAAAATAAAAACAAAGAAACCCATCTCCCTCAGCACCACACCACCCTCACTTTACTCTGAGAATTCGCAGTTTGGTACGTTTCCAGTTACAAGGTCTTGGCTTCCTCTGAGCACAGTTTGAAATAAAATAATGCAGCTTGTTCCTACTGCTGGAACCCGCAGAGCAGAGCGTGCGGGCGAGGAATCGCTGGCGCCGGCCCAACGCTTCAAACCTGTCTTACACTGTCACTCCAGTCTTGGAGCAGTTTATATATAAAGTTGTAAGATAAGAACACACAGTATGAATACCCCTCCCTACCCAAGAACCAGACATGCTTTTATCTTGGACAGAGGCAAAAGGAAGAGAAATAGCAGAAAGAGGGGAAAGAAAACACAACCCTACTTGTGAAATGGCTCATTAAGGAAGGCAAAGTGACAGGTAAGTAATTCTTCTTCCCAGGCTCTGTCACAAAGGGAGAGATTAAACCAACCAACCACACAGATTTTGAAGTGCTTTGGGTAGCCGCTCCCTGCTTTCCTCCTCTCTGATAATTTACTATTTTTTAAATTCTGAAATAAACACATCTCTTTTTCATTTTATTCAATTACTAGGCCTGGATGTACTTTTCCTTATTTTAGTAGGCAGAACATAGGACACCTGGCAGATACAACAGTTGAGATTTTACAAGTTTTCTATGATATTAAACTTTATAATACTTAAATTCTTTTAGTTAAATGTAGGATTCATTGTAAACATTTAATAATTATTAATAGGTCCCAGAGATTTTAACTCTCCTAGTTTCACTTAACTTTCAAAACAACACTGTTATAGTTATTCTGAGATTAAGTATGAAGTCTTAAGCTTTCCTTTTTCTGCCCTGTATCGTCAGACCATTCTTACATGATTTTATGTACATAATTTCAGCCTTGAATAGTATTTACAATGCCATGAATCTCAAACACAAAGTAGGTCATGGCCATACGGTAAGAGACGAGTTCATACCACACAGAATGGAAATGGAAGCTTGGGTCTGAGAAAGGCTCGCTCAAGTACTTAGTCCATAGCACTGGAAAGCAAAATTAGTTAAACCATCTTATGCTCTTCATTCATAAAGGAAAGCAATCAATACCCATTTACAGAGCAAACAGAATGAAAACTTAACATTTTCTTTTATGAAGAAAATCACAATCTTATTGACTGATAAACCTTGAAATGTATAACAGAAAACTTTGAACTAAATGAAGCTGTCTGCTTGTTTTGATGTCCAGCCATTTTAAGAAGAGAGCACTCCAGAGCATTCAGTAGCTTTCATCTCTCAGGCCCTTGATGGAGCCTAAGTAGCATTAAGACTATACTTTATCAAAAACAACTGCAAAAATGTGGATTGTCAATGTATTTTAGCCCACTCCTTCGGTCCAGAAAGGTCACTGGAACGTGCATTTGACAGAATGATCTGGGGTTTTTTTCCTGTCAACTAAATTACGAAAAAGGGACTTCACTACGATATAAATGTTTGTACATTTATGCACCAAACAACCCCAAGAATTCCTGTATCCAGAACACCCTTTTTCATTTGAGCATTGCAGGCCAATGTAAGTTCAGTAAAATCATTAACAGAACCACAGAATTGAGTTGAGGTTGCACAGCTGAGGTTGGGTGGGGACCTGGAGACCATCAGGTCATTTCCTATATATGACTGTTATTTTTTAAAAGGTACCACGAATGGAAGAAATTATTCTGCATTTTACTTACAGTGCTCAGCTTACTACAGCAAATGAGGATGCGGCGTTCGTACAGCATACTGGCGTAGAGATGCAGCATGTTGTTGACATCAACTGCCACAAAATACTCCGTCAGATTTCTCTGGGAAGAAAGAAAATCATTTTTGATCCATGATATTACAAAAGCAAGTGTCCTTAACAAAAAAACCCCAAACATCCGATTTTACTGGAGTGATCAGTATTTTTATGTAGTACAAAGACAATTAATTGCAGTAGAAGAATATTGTAAGCAAAGCACATTTGGAATCTGCCTTTGAAGTGTAGATAGAAAGACCAAGACACAAGCAAGACACCTGCCGGAACTTTACACAGACACTTCCTAGGAAACACAGGTTTCTTCCATGCTTTTGCTGCTCAGAATATTAAAAAGTACCTCTGTAAAAATGATTGTAAATAACTAAAATTCAACAGAGAAAACAAAGGGAGCTGCACCAGAGGCCACAGTCCCTTCATCCCATCAGCTACCAACACTATCTGTTCACCATTACCAACGGAATCGCCCCACGCACATGCTGCAGTGGCAGGAATCATGCAGCATTAATTAAGTAATTAAGACATCTTTTAAGAAACAGCAGAATGTGATCCTAAGATCTTTACTATCAAAACTAGAAAGTCACCATGTAGGTAACTTGATCAAAACGTATTATGACGAGGGGTTTTTACAGCACAAGGCAAACAAAAAAGGTTTTTTGTTAGTAGAAGATATCTTCCCTTCTTAAAACAGAAATTAAGAAAAGGGGAGTGGGAGGGGTGGGTTTGGAGGAGAAGGTAATACACCAAAAAATGCTGAATTAAGGAATTTATTTTCAAATAGCTTCTTACAGATATGAAAGGGTTGCTATATGATAAAGACAGTCATACAAAAAGCACATGTGAGAGCAAAATTAGATTAGTCATGAATTCAAGTGCAATCTTAATCATCCTTAAATAAAAAAGTGCAGAAAAGCAAAAAGCAAATATGATTTAGAAACTTAAAGAAGCTCAACAAAGCCTATTAGCACTTTTGACAGATCCAAAGATAACTCTAAAACCACCAATACTTGGCCTGAAAAGTCTGCCAAGATGCTTCATACTGTGCAAAAATATGTTCCACAGCTTGCCATCCAAACACAAAGAACTAAAGGAAAATTAAGCATTGTCTTTGGAAGACTTTTACACCAGTATATAGACAGATAAAACTAACTCATTATGGTTAGCTTCAAACATGTTAATATGAAACAATCATTCAGGTCTTTGTTACAGAAAAGCTGTAGCCACAGACAGGTATATTCAAAGAAGAAAAAAAAAGCCAACGCATTTTGCCAAAAACCTATTAAACTATCATGTACTTTTTCTGTATTTCTCATCCCATCTGTGCTGATTAGCATGATATTTTTGTCTAAACATAAGCTGTCTTCTCTACGACTCTTCTTCCCCCTCTCACCCATCTTTCCACGACGCCAAAACACAGTGCATGACGACACAATTACTGCAAATAGTGTGAATTAAAAAAATTTTTAAGTAGTGCTGAACTCCTTTTGATGCCACCCGGATTAGGGGCATGGCAAAAGGTGCATGTAATCCCCACGTTCTGCCTGAACACACAGAGGGGCATCTGTGGGGATGCAGTTACAGACAACACGATCCACTGATGACAGGAAAATAGACACCAGGACTTGATTTGCAATTATTCTTTCATTGAGTTTATTGTAGAGAAATACTGGCTTTGACACACAAACGTACCTTCAGAGGGAAAGATTTATAAGGTTTTAGTCTTCTCTGCTCTCAGAAAATTGCCAGTGACACCTGGGAAGCATGTGGGCTGTATGGTAATGTATTGATACTGAGGAAATTCACGTGTTAGCTCTAAGTTTTATTTATAAGAAAGCTGTCATCTTTGAAGATGAAATTGGGACTTACACATGTATTTTGAAAGACATGTCTCGTAAGTGACAAAACCATGAATGAGTTAAATAAATACAAATGAAAGCGTTCCAATTTGCAGTATAATTGTTGTGTATTTTGTTTCCTAGGATTTAAACCTTTCTTGGGAGAGTAAAAAGTGGGATTTTTAAAATATAATAAGGGAACAGGTATCCTCAACTCCACTCAAAACTAAGTAGGAGTCCATACAAAATTCCCTTATGCTCCTTTGAAAGTCCACTCCTAGATCAATTATCTATTTATTTGCAATCTAGTATCAGTAAATGCACACACACACTGACCTTTGGAATAGAAATAAAAATCATGTACTTCTCCTTCAGTGAGAAGGAACAAACAAACAAGCTCTCTCCTCTGCAAAGAGAACAGACCAAACATAGTAATAGAGCTTATAGTTCCCTTATTTTAGTCTGCTCTTGAAGGCTTCATTTACAAGACCTCAGTGAATTTCTTATTCGAACATGTCAATGTTCAAAATGAGTCAGGTTTCCTTCTCCACCCTCCCAATAGGAATGGACAGCCTTGCACTGGATTTCCTGCAATGAACCCAATTCACTTCTGAAGTCACAATGCATTTACAAATCTTTCATATAACCTAAATCTTTTGAAAAAGGGAATGCTTAGCTCTTCCGTAAAAATATCCACACTAAATGTTTTCATGGCTCATTAAACATATTGATCTGACACAAACTCAGATAGTCCCAAGAAGTTTGTTAACATTCCAAATAGAGCTCTGTGCAGCTCTCCATCAATCATTACATACAACTTCAAAGCCTGGCACTACTAAAACTTTTGCTAATACGGGTTTAAAATATAATTACTGATAAGATATGTAGAAATGTGAATAAATCAGGGCAATTGATTAAAAACCATGAAGATTTATGCTCATTTAATGTCCTTGTATTACTCCGTAATACGCCTCAATTCTATATGAAAGTTGTATTGACCAAGAAAATCCTCATAAGAAAATTACACAACACTCATTAGAAAAAAATAAACAAACTAAACATGTGAGAAATAGAAGAGTCAACTGCAATAAGAATTAGACCAATGGATTTGATTTTTAATATTTTTCTTCCTTACAATGAGCCCTAGCTCTTTTAATTTGGGGGTGTGTGTATATATATATGGGCATGTATATTTATTAACTGCATGAAGCCTTCTCCCACTTTTATTCCCAGAGGTGTGTTACTAACCTGTTCCCTATCAGTTAAAGCAGGCCCAAGGCAGACGATCTACTTCTAACCCCGCCACTGGTTTCTTACCATTACTAGCTCATTTCTCCCTGCCCTCCAATTTGCCAGCCTGCAAAATGGAAATAAACTCCCTTCCTTGCTCTCCAGGTGATTTGAGGCTTTGTTTTTACCAAACAAAAATTGTTCAAGTTTGAGCTGATGAGGGTAAAAGAAATTAACATAAAATATAAACCCTGTAAACAAGTAACTTGTCTGGATTAGGACTGAATTGATAGCTGGTTTGGATTCAGGAATTAATTCTTGAATTACTCCTAATGTATCATATTTTTATACAAATAAAGCACCTTAGAAGAAAAAGCACAACTATTAAATTTACTGACAGGATACGTGTCAGTATGAAAAGTCTACAACACAGAAAAGCTGGCAACTATGTTTTAGAACAGAAACAAAGAGCCCCAAATGTTATCTGCTATACAAATCATCCACAAACGAGATGAAATGTCTTCATGATTCCCTTTTCTTCCTTTCTTTCATGCCATAAATTGAGGTACACGGTGCTAAGGCAGAGCACAAAACGTTGAAGAAAGAAAAGGGAGACATCAGACATAAAATTTGGCTAAGAGGCACAGCAGAGCAGATTAAAGAGTATTTAAGGGAAGCAAATGCCAGCATTGTCTTCCCACAGACCTCTCATTTGGCTGGGAATCGGAGGCAGGCTGAGGCACACGAGACAACTTGGTGAGGCTTAAAAAGTCTCTGAAAAAGTGGCCCTGAAGAAACCAGGAATGCTCAACATTTTCAGAACGGCACCTAACAAAGGGATCATTTTTACCGGCCTCTTGTTCTTTCAGAAGGGGCTCACTGTACAATTAGCAGATCTGCTTTTTTCACATAAATTAAGCCCATCACTGTTCTCTGAAACGCCACCACAGCATTGCATGCAGTTACCAAATCACTGCTCCTTCCCAATTTTCTGTAGGCTAAAACTATAGATGTGTATTTTAAATTTCCTCACTTATTAGAGCCAAGAAATCATGGAATGTTAACAGTAAGCAATTATAATAATAATTGCAATTTAAATAATAATAATAATAATAATAAATACTGTTATCAGTAAGTAATAACAAACATATTAATAAATTAATAATAATAATTTTAAAACTTTATATTTTTAAAATATCTTAAGAGTACGATGCTGTCAATTTCCTGTTCATTTGATATCTTTTCTTAATTAAAATGGCAAACATTAAATTCTATGTTATGTTGTACTCCAAAAGGCCTGTTACTCATGTATTTCTGCAGTTGGTGACATATTTTCTGCCCAATACTTATAAGTTAACCACCTGAAGTTCATGTCAACATCTAGCAATGTTTTAAGAACATAATCTATTACGAGGCCAAACAAAGGTAACAATTGTTGTCTATTTTGCTACAGACATTAAACAGACACGGGGAAGTGCACGGTCCTCCAGAGTACTCACATTTTCGGGTATACTGGGAAGCTCTCTGATGTCAGGCACAGTAAAGTAAGAGTGCTAAAAAAAAGAGAATATATTGATTATTGCAACATTGTCAAAAGCAATCTAAATTTATTGCTTGGTATTAGTAACAGCAATAATAGCAGCCACTCAGCTAAGTAAAAATGACAGAACATTTGTTACCAACTACCAGTGTGACTTCTCTGTCATGGATTTCAAAAGCTGGATCCTCAGATCACACATGCAATACGAAATGTATTCCGATAGAAAGTATCAAATGCTCCTGAAAATCTATATTACATTTTTTTGTTCTTCAGAGACGCTGATACAGACAGACTCACACAACGTATGACATATGCCAAGGAACTCCAAGGCAATCTATAATTGAAGCCATCTTTCCGCAGCTGCCGGTTGCACGATGGATGACGGGAAATGGGAGCCAGCGGGTCCCGTCCTGACTCACAGCAGCACTAAGCTTCACACAGGACAATGGTGAAGTTATGGAAATTTACTGAGAAATACTTCCTGAAGTTTTATGTCTACTTACCTGATCACTATTATACACCTTAAAAACCACAATTTGGAAGACTATATTGGTCTCGCAACTTCATAATCCATCATATCATTACATTTTTTAATTGTCTGCAAGAGACCGGGTTCACTCTAGTTGCCGATCTGACCGCGCATGATTTGCATGATTCTTGGTTAGGGCTTTGGGAAAGGAAAGGAGAGAATATGACTAAACTGCTTTTGTAAATCAAAGTTGTATACAATTTATATTATTTTTAAGATTTTTCGCAATTTGTCTTAGGGCTACTTATTAATTACTTGCTGAAGTTTTAAAGGCTGTTATATTCTTGGCCGAGTTCCACAATTGGCACAATTTCCTTGTATATATATCTCAGACATCCCAGTGCTTCACGAACAGTCTATAACCCGAAATAGCAAGCGGGTTTAACAGCTACTCTGAATATAGACACTAAATGTATAAACACAAGTTTTTGCTTTTTGATATATCACTGTTTCAGTTTGGTTGAAAAGATGCAGTGCAAAACTACAGGAATAGTATAGACAACTATAGCACGTATAGGGACCTCACCCCAAGCCCAGAATAGCCTTGTATACAGCCAAAATAAACCGGGAACGACACCACAGCTCACGGGCCCTTCCCTGCTATTTTTATATCCTTTCTTGCTTCATCGCCCACGAAATGTCTGAGACAAGGGGAGACCAGCAGCGTTCCTCGAAACCGCTGGTATGAAAAAACTGAAATATCCCAACTGATCAGTGCCACTCGAGCCAGCTCGTCCCCTTACACAGACACGCTGCTCCTCAAAGAGCTGGCCTCGGGGGGACGGGGACGTTGCCACCACCAGCTGGTGACCCAGCCAGGCCAAACAACAGCTACCTGTCGAGGGACGTTTCGGGGTGAGGTGATGAGAGCAAGCTGCTGGCTGCCAAAAAAAGTGCTTCAGAAGGAGTAAAGGAGAGGGGAGAACACAAGGTTGTTCTGCAAAAATTAATTTGAGGAGAAAAAAAACCCAAAAGACTTAACTGAAAATACAATCCCATCAGTAAAATCCCACATCTATTCTTTCAGTATTCTTTAATTTTCTCACAAGATATAAAAATGAAATAAATCCTCTCTGTGTGAGTTTTTTTCTTGGGGTGGGAGGAAGAGAAGGAATCAGAAAATGTGACAAACAGTGTTCAGAATGCTGCTACAACAGGTATGCGACCATTTACTTTCCAGTCTTGTCCCCCTGCATACTTGCAAGATCCAGGAGCTCTGCAGAAGCGTGGACAATAAATGTCACGTTGCTGCTCTGTGACCTCTCGCAGGTCACAGACGATACAGGGAGAAATTTCCACAGGGAACATACAGAATCTTCCTCCCATCAAGGAACAGCATTTCAAAGACATTTGAGGTTAAGGAAAGGGAAACAGAGGGCCCCAAATATGAAAGGGAGAATTTCACAGCTTTGCATCCTCACAGGAAAACAACACCTGTGAACCAAGTTCCAAAAAGGAGAATTGCTTTTGCCAGTCCTCTATCATGATACGTAATGAAAATTAAATGCCCTAGTTCACATCTCTGTCCCTTCACTTACCACTCCAAGATGAACAGAGGTTCCTGGCTCAGGGATGGTAAGTTTATGAAGTGTTTCTAGGAGCTCACTCCTTTGACTATCCTGAAACAAGAAGGAGAAAATAAATAAATAAAAAAAGCATACTAAGTCAGCATTGCTGTAACAATATAAACTCCAAGACAGAGGGGCAATGTTTGTGGAATTGGGGGCTTAGAGAACTTGCAAGTATAAAGAAAAATGTGAAAATAGTTTTATACATTAGACTATGAAGAGAAATTAACATAGTTTCCTCTGACAGCTGGAGTTTATAAATATTTTTTTTAAGAATATTTTTTTTTCATATGTATGACTACATATTTCTGCAACCTCCTGCCTCACCAGCCCCGGCACTCCCCAGTTACCCAGCTCAGAGCAAGCCAGCTTCTACTGCAAGTTCTTTGTAAGAACTCACTGGCTTAGGGTCAAGCCAAATGTATTTCACCCATCTAGATGAAGATGTGATCCTAAGTGCTTCCACCTCAAATGTGAATGATTCTGAGAAGTGAAAAATACAATTATTACCACCAAGTGGTAATAAATTGAAGCAGCAACCTAGCTGGGAAGATTACACCTGCAGTATCTTAAATACCTGAAACTACACTAGGTGTTGCAATCATACATGTGATTTTTCTGTATCAGGAATTATCATTTATAAACCTAGAGGCAAGTTTTAATGGCTCAGTTCACATTTTTTCACTGCTGTAAGACTTTTACTTTGTTTTGCTTTAAAAGCAAAACAACACCTGAAGGGCTCAGGCCAGATGATGCTACGTGGGTGAGCATTTTGCAAGAACAATCTCAGTTCTACACTAAGTGTACGTGACTCAGGTAATACATCTGTCAGAGTCAGGAAACCCTGCGATAGGGGAATTGGGTGGACAGGCTGAATGCAGTGCAGGTAACAAAAAAGTCTGCGCAGTATGGGTGACTGCAGGGAAACCACTAACTTGTGCTAGATCCACAGTCACATTCTTGGACTTTATCTTTTCCCAAAAATAATTTTAAAGCATTTTTTTTTTCCAAAGGCGCTTGCCAAGCTTCCAGCTTGGCTGAATATTATCTTATATAGTACTGCATCACACAGATTAATATTTCACATGACGATCTCTGATATAAGCACATCTAACAGTAGCTTGTGTTCATCATTTCTCCCCCATCTGATATTTGGGCAGGGAAAAGAAAGGTTAGTACTTTAGAATAATACCTGTCCTTTTGCTGAATAATCTGCCAAGACATTGAGCAGCTTATAAAAGACTTCAAACCATGGGAGGTAACTGAAAAAAAAAAAAAGAGAGAAAGAAAAAGCATATATTTAACTTGCTAAATCTCAATTAATAAATCCAAGATTGTTGGCCTTTACTACACAGATGCATCCTATCAACAGCCTTTGCTGGACTTGACACTCGGTAAGTATCTGTAGGAAAGTCACATCGGCCCTTGCGCTTGAAGGAGCAGAAGCTGGAGCATCCCTTTGAGAACGGAGCTGCAGCATTTACCCTTCCCCAGTGTTCCCAGCCACCTCTGGGCACCAAACACCAAATGTGGCACCAGCTGGAACAGAGTGGGGTCTCAGGCAGGGCAGTGCTGGGAGATGACCCCCCTTCTCGCCCCAGACATAGCAAACACGATCCAATGGGAGCTTTTAACCTGTGAGATAAATATACACTAATGTATCTATGCTAATGCAAGTGGAACATTTTTAATTGCAATTATTTCCCAAAGTGTATGTTAAATAACTCGTCTCCCATATAACTGGGGTCCTAGTGAACACAGACAGGTTCGGGTTTGAATCCTGATACAACTGGATTTTTTAAATTGCATCACCAATAACATTTTTTTAACCGTTGTCAAATCTTGTTCCACGTCCTGTATCACAGTATTCAGTCCAGCCTTTAGTTAGGTCAAATAGAAACTTTACCTTAAGTAAACTTGCACTCAACTTACAAAAGTAATAAAGAAACAAATCTAAAAGACAAACATGCAGGGAAAAAAAAAAATCACATCTTTTTCTTTTAAATTACATTTCCATTCCATAAAATAAGACAGAGAGCTAAAAGGTTACATTTCACTCCAGTACACTTTGCATGATTTTGTACCCATTTTCATGACACGGTTCTTTATTTCAATTTCTTTTTAAAAACAGGCAAGGAAGTTCCCCTCAGCTACAGCCTATAGGAAAGCAAGTTCGCGTGACGCACAAATGGATTCTTCTTTTAATCACAGATGCTCTCTGAAGCAAATGGATTCTATTTTGATAAGTTAGACAGGATTTAAAGTTTTTATAAAATATGACTACATCCTGACAACTATAAAGAATTGACTGCCCTTGGTTCCTAACTGTACAGCTTTAGTAATAAATGAAGTGAGAAGCTATATATGGGACAGATAAAGCGACTGGCACTCCATCATTAACATTTGTTTGAAGCCTGCAAATGCTACTGTAAAATGTAAGTAGCTTATCAAAATATACTGATAAGCAACTTAACTTTTCATGTTATATGACAGTATTATCATTTAAATTAATATGCTCTAAGCATCTTTACAAACTATGTATTAGAATAGAGGCGAAAGGCAGACAATTACCACTCTAAACAGCATTTAAGTTTGGCATTATGTTGTAAACAATCAAGAAGGATTACTTAGAAGATAAGTTTCTTTCTTTCTGTTTAGTTAAATAAACTTCAGCAGAGTTAAAAGCCATTACAAGAGTAACAAGAAATCCTCTCAAAACCTATCTGCTAAGTAGAGATTAAGAACCTGGTAAACAAATCCTTACAAGGAATCTATCAAAAGAGTCTGAAAAGACAGAAAGCCGAGGCGGCAGAAAGCTCCCCGACAGGATGAACCCAAACGCTGGTTCAGGAAGGGAGATTTAAAGTTCTGCCTAATTGCTCAGGGACCTCGCTGGAAAACTACATTTACAGAATTAAAATAAGAATATTTTAAAATATGATTTACACTAAACAACTAATATCCCTCAACAATAACATATGTGTCAGTACAAAAGCGAGGTCCCCCAACCCTGCCCTTCCCTCCAGCCCCCGCCAGGGAGGACGGAGCAGCCCCCTTTGCATCAGGGGGTGCAGGGACCCGACAGAGACCCGCTGAGCCCTGAAACCAAGGTCAGGCTCTGTTCTTTCTTCAAACACTGACTTATCTGGCCTGTCGGGGCTTGTTTGGTCACAGCTGAAGCTCACCTCACTGCGGATTCACTTTTCTTTATTATGGCAATATCCCAAACGTGACAAATCTGTAGGTTCTGCCCATGAGAATCCTCCAGCCAAACCCCATTTTAATGCTTTTGAGTAGCATCCAGAAAATTCACTCAATGTGGAACATCAGCAACCCCTCCATCCCAGCAAAGGGAAGGACAGCCCTGTTCTGCTACACTCGCTCACTCCTCAACTGCCCCTTTTCTCCTCACTGGTTGATGGTGAAACCTCACTGGTTTGATGATGAACTTCACAATCGTCCTCTGTTTATCACTAACTCTTCCTTATTTTAAGCCATGTTTTCCAAAGAAGGGTTTAGAATCTCAACATAACTGCTTTTTTTGTCTTATTTTACGAATAACTTTCCATTTGAGGAGAGAAGCTTCACAGTTCTGAAGGTGAGGAAATTAGTCAATACTTGAAGCAGACCTCAACCCAACACGATACACGGGGAACTGTGTATCTCCAGCTAAACAGAGGTGCAAGATGAGATAAAACAAACAAACCTCCACAAAACTGTGTAAATTATGCAGACAACCTCATTTCAATTTTCACCTCCCTCCTTTGTCACTGCGGAATTCAGGATCTCTCTCATCCTGAAAGCTTTGGATATATTAGAAAACTAATTTATCCTGCCATCTTCAATACTTTTACATCATCGCTTATTCCATGTGTTTACTACTCGAGAATGAACCAGTTCTGGTTTTATTAGACCAAATTGTGACCAGTTAAAATTGGGAGAAAAAAAAAATTAAAAAAAGAAAATTTTAAAAAATCAAGAAATATAGTTATCTGAATTTGTTTCTAGATCTCTGCCAAAAGGAAGAGAGACAAGATGTGGATTTTTTTCTTACAAAAAGCAAATCCTCGAGACAGCCTTTAAACACTCCCTCCAAAGAAACGGAGGTAGAATTTATAACCGAAAACTTTCTGTACCACATGCAACTTAAGCAGCACAACTGGTAGCACTACTGAAGATTTATGGCTTATGACTTGCTCATATTTAATTTGTAACCAAACACTTCCCCTTCCTCTTAGCTACCTTAGAACTTTTGATTAACTCTTGTTTTCACAGGTCATAGGTTAAACAAAGGAAGGGAAGCGCTCGGGAGTGAGATTGCCCAGAGCCCCAGAGCAGGGGGCGCAGGCACCGCACACACACAGCCCCCGCCAGCAACATCAAAACCGCCAGGGACGGGAGATTCTTCAAGGGAGTTGAAGTTCAAAGACTCCAATAAGCATAAATCAGGTTGCGGTCGAAGAGTAAACAAAAATAAAAGGGCGATCTGAAACTTTATTATTATTTTTATTAATTTTACACCCATTTTCAGCTTCCTCAGGCGTACACATTTGCCGCCAGTGATGAGAATTAAATCAAAGCCTGATTGAGTTAGGATTGTTCCATCTGAGCGGCGTGTTTGGAGCTCTGCTGCTCCCCCCAGCACGGCGCTGGGGACAGCCACGGCCACAGGAAAACTGCTCATTGTGCTGCAAAAGGTCTGCACAAACTCTCCTGCACAAGTTGCACAAGTACCTTATTCAGTAACTCATATGTCATCACCTTTTTAGTGCGCTCCTTGAAAGTACAAACCATCATTAGTTACATGTGTCACAGCAATTAGGGTCAGGCAAACCCTTAAGACAACAGTGCTGCATCGCAGCTTGTAAATACAAACCTTTCCAAAACGCAGTGTGTAGAGACCAGCAGTGCAAAAACAACGGAGAAGGCAGGCTCGGACAACAGGAAGGATGGAAAAACCAGCAAATTGGGATGATAAACCCCAGCCACCCCTGGGGGGCGGGACTGTCATCAGAAGGGGGTCACCATTGCTGGAGCAGCACCCGGGGTCCAGGGCGGCCAGGGGGGATGGAGGGCAGCTCTGCTGGCACAGCCCAAACTCTCCTGCCCGAGTCCCATGGGACACACAATGCCACCACCCAGTATCAGCTGCTGCACACAGGAAAATGCCGCACTGCCATCAATTCAGCTCGGAATTTTTCAACATATTAATCCACTCGTGCGCTTTAACATGTGAAAGGAAAAAAACCCTGCTGTCACAGCAGCATCTTCTGACCTCCAGACAGGACTGCAACCAGAACTGGAGAATATTCAGCCAGCTCTTCTGATATAAAGCAACTGCATTTATATTCACATACCTGTACACACTGCACACACACACCAGGCGTGTACACACATGTACGTGCACCAGGCTGAAGGATGCAGTAAGAGATGACCCAACAGAACTTCCTTCAGTGATACCAAGTTGCCAACAGCAATGAAATCAGGCAGGAAAAAGGTTTTCCAGGGTCCTCCTACTCTCATTAAACACTTAATACAAAAGCTTTTAAAAACAAAACAACTATTAGCGTAGTTTATGTTCAATTTTTTTTTAAAAAAAAATACTTAAAACAGTATTCCCCCTCCAGCTGACTCACACGAGGGAACATTAACTGAAACTAACACTTCAGATTTAGTCAGGTCAAATAGTACCTATGGATAAAAAGCAGAAAGGCCACAATAACACACAAAAAAATGATGCCTCATTTTTATCTATTACTGTTCCAAGCCCTCTTCTAGCCCTGCTCAACATAGGCAATTTAGGAAATAAAATTTCAGTATCTACAGCCACAAACATAAGTTTGTCTCTGGCAAAAACTATACAAGGCACTGAAGATGTCACCGCACCGCTCTTGTAGCCAGTCTATGCAAATACCCAAGTTTGGATTTTAAATGAAGGTAAACTTCTCCCTTTAACACCCCTTAGCTTACTGGAAGATTTAAGGCTCGTACTTCCTAACTTTTGTATGGTGCTTTGGCTTCTGTCCTACGTAAAATGATGACAGTAACGGGACTTCGAGCTGCACAAACACAAGAGCTGTTTTATCTCCATCAGAATATAACAATTAGTCTCCAGCAAACACAAAAGCCAAGAAAGTATATACAAAACCATGACAACAGCTCTATCCTGGTGACTGCCTAGATGTAAAGACATGTAACTAATGCAGTCAAACAGAATTCTCCAACACTAAATAAGAAAATGCAACAACTCTAAGAATAGCAAAGGGGGAATCTTTAAGCAGCATATCTACACTGGCATCCAGTTGATTTCTTTATCGAGTCAAAGATGCCTTCCTCAGGAAAAAACAGCTGTTTCTTATCCAGTTCTGAAGCATTACTAATGAATAGAGGCTTTGAAAATAAATATACTTTCTTTGAAATGTGAAAATTTCACCCTTATCATTTCTTCTGATATTTTTGAGGGCTCATTAGAATGAAGGAGAGTCACTCCTAAATCACTGCTGCTGTCTCACAAGTACCAGGTACATCCAAGGCCAAGTGTAAAGCGAGGCTGGGAAACAGGCAAGGACAGTACGGACCTGGGTACTTAACTTACTGTTAGAAAGGTAAATCTCCAATGAAGTCAACTTCAAAAGGGAGAGATTTCCCAGTGTAACAGACAACTGTGAAGGAGGAAGCAACAGGAAGATATTCAAAGTGTAGAAGAACATCGGGAAAGCTGACCTCATCAAAATAAACTCCCATGGGACACTAACAAGACTGAAAGTGTATTAAGAACTCCAGCAGCAAAAGTGCTACATGTTCCAGTGTAGCAGCAGCAAACCCCAGTGGCAAGGGGTACCTTTTAAAATGATTTATGAGTATTTGCTAATTACCATAGCAACTGCTTATAAAACGGATTTTTGACATTGATGGCTCCAGCATTCAATTTCACTGGTGTGCTGACACCATGAAAAAGCAAAGCAAACATTTCTGGAGAGGGACCTGTAGTACCTTTGGTTTCCTCTGAACCCTACGAAGATAACGACCACCCGAGCTCACACCACTCCTGCAGAGAACAGCTTCCAGTCCCTACACAGGCAGAACTGCGGTTTTGTACATGTATCATTTGCCATTTGAAATTAATGAGACTGAGCAGTCTAATAGCAACATTTTCAGTGCAGCCTCTCCTAATAGAGTAAGTTGTAAGCACATATAACTTTTACTCCTTCCATTCACACCGATCAGAAGTGGAATTTTTAACATGTATTTATTTATAACACGTACTATATATTTTGATAACAGCATAACCAACTGCCACCTCCCTTGCACAACAGAAGAGTCATTTCCATTTTACAGATGGGCAGACTCCTCTTTAGTGACAGCCTTACAAAAATCTGTCTGTATTAGCCAGGACTGGAGTCCAGGAGTTCCTGAATCTTGACCTTTTGATCGCTACAATAGTCTGCAGTGGCCTAGAATACTTAATTCTGTCATTAACGAGCTTGGCTCTTATATAAACCACAGTATGCACCATCAGTAACTTCACTGGAAATACTCCTGATTGACAAAAGTGTAAGGCAGAGGAAATTCAGGCCAAGTATTTCTTCTGCCAGCATGACTCGTGCATGTATCAATAAAACACAGGGTGTTTCAGTTCAGGGACTCTGAATAATCAATTCAAAGCACAGATGACCCAGTGCTTAGTTGTGGCAGCAAAATCACTGCAGAGCTCAGCCGGTTTGTGTGTGTCCGAGCGTTGGTCGAATGAGTGAAACACCTTTTCCTGCATGGACACACTCCTGTGGTGGGAATGACTTGTATCAACACACCTCACCCTCTGCATCCGCTCCAAGGCCTCACTGTTCCAAACCTGAGATCCTTCGGAGAGTAACGGGCAAGATCTGTACAGATCACATGTGAAGATTCAGCATACTGAAAAAAATATGGGGTTTACTATTACTGGTATTCCTACTATTATTAATAACTTCAACATATTCACCCAGTGAATGTTCCTGGTGAAGCAGAACGTACATCTCCTGACTCAAGGTACTTGTCAATCCTGGCTGATACCCTTGTATCCAGAACTCAGAGGCATCTCTGTAGATAATCCCTCCACCACCATGTTTGAAAGAAAATGGGTATGGAAAATATATGAAAAATTTCCAGTCTCTTGGAGACTAGTTATCTTAAGACTTCTTCCATTTAAAGATACAACTCTACCATTTATACTTGAAAACAATGCTGCTTCTTTCCATCCTCCTGCACCTGGGAACTGATGACACTCCTCCCAAACAGCATCATTCCTAATGTTAGCAATCATATCCTATGTTAAGTTAATCACACCAACTGCAGATTCTGATGGTAAACTAAGCGGGGTTTGCCACTCGCCATCCTCTGCAGTGGTCTTCTGGACACACAACTGTTAATAGCAAAACCACAGCCATCAAAACACTTTTCCTTCCGTTCATGAAAAATGTGAATTTCCCTTTTTAATTATTTTTAAATTCCACCTTAATTTTTAACAACTACGACTAAGTTATATGACTTAACTACATATTTTTTAAAATAATCCTTTCCTCCCCTCAAGAGAGAGCTCAGTCGTGACATGCCTGTTGGTTTCTTTGCAGTTATACACTATTACTTTTTGTGGGGTTTTTTTCACCTTCTTTTCTTTCCCCCACCCAATGTTTCCAGTATTTTTACAAAATGCATTTGAAAGAACTAAGGTGTCTCTGGGCTCATATAGGAATTTCCGTAGGGTAAATTCACAGTTCAGCCATTCACGTGTTCCAGTGTCTTCCCCTACACCTTATGGAACTCAGTACATCATTATTCTCTCTTCTAGACTCAGTCTATTGACACATTCTCACACTTGTAAGCTTAAACACATACACACATACCCACAAATCTCCATAGCAACATCTGTGCATGTTGATGAGATGCAGGCTCACCTTCTACAGGATCAGCCAACAGCCTTTTGTGAACATCAGCTTTTTTCTTTTATTTTATTTCAAAGTTTTGTCTCTGCATTAGACCTCAATCCCCTGTAAGCGCCTCTGCCATCGCAGAAACCCATCCCAACCCTTTCCTTCTCCTGCTCTCACAGGATCTTTCCTTTTTGCATTTTCCCCAGTTTTGTGATAAACTTCCCTTTGATTATGACCTGAGTGCTCTTTCCATGAGATTCAGTTAAAAGTTCTGTAGCTTAAGCACATGACTCGCGTAGGTATTTTAGAAGCATTTAACCCCACAGACCTGGCTCACACAGAACTTGAGCATCTCGTCTTACGGAGCACCTTAATGCTATAAAAATGTCAATAGAAAGTGCTTACTTTGTTGACTTGCCTCTGTGTATTAATAATAAAAGTCAATTAAAACGTTCCCCTTTCCTGTTTTGCTACCCAGCGTGACCAAGTAGAAGCAGTTACCGCAAGTCCCGCTCGCACAAAGACTCCAAGTTCACTAAATGCCACTATTGAACCCCAGCGCTCCCCGACCAGCCCCAGCCCTCGGAGCAGCAGCGGCTCTCACAAAAGACAGCTCAAAGGAGCTGAATGCATCCCCTTAACAACACCAAGCCAGAAAATTGTAAGAAAGAGATTTATGAT
Source organism: Tringa solitaria (assembly GCA_026413425.1). Classification (NCBI taxonomy): domain Eukaryota; kingdom Metazoa; phylum Chordata; class Aves; order Charadriiformes; family Scolopacidae; genus Tringa; species Tringa solitaria. Next base: position 4,443,737 of record JAOXJM010000007.1, read on the forward strand.
GTAACAATTTTACATTTTAGTCAAGCTAAGAAGTGCAAGGGCAGCTTGAGATAACCATTCCAAGGGCCTTTTGTTAGTGTGCTAACATCTAATTGGGACAGCGCAAATGGAGCTGAAGTCTGAGTGTGACAAAGCTGTCACCCTTTCTTGGATTCTTTGTGGTCACTCTAAAACCTTTGGGGGGGGGGGGGGAGGCCAGTGCAGCTGCACTCTGGAATTTATGTAAATAGAAGGAATTCAGAAGAACTTTAGCATTACAGTACGCGACATCATGAAGCATCTATCAACCCAGCACCCAGCAATCTCCCCCACTTCTCACGGGAGCCCTCTATGAGGGAAGAAAACAACAAAATTTTACAGTCTGAAAAAAAAAAAACAAAACAAAACCACCAGCTTTTCCACGAAAACCATGCCTTGGACTTTCACTGAAAAACACTTTATACAAAAAGAATCTGTGTTTTCAGAATCTGGAGCGTTACACTTCAGACTGGAAAATAGGAATATCACCCCTTCTGGCTTATAGGTGGTACATACACCTCCTGCCTGCTGTCCAAAGAAATTGCCTAACACCCTGCCTGCTGTCCAAAGAAATTGCACGCTCACAGACACAGAAATGCAGGCATAATTTAGAATCTACAAAGTTTTAAATATCTTCAATAGTCAAGCTTTTTTCTTGTGAATTATCTATCACCGCAAAATTTAAGAAAGGTTATTGAATTTTATGATGGAATATTTTGTGTTTAATTTATTTCAGAAATGTCTTTAAAGTCTGTTCTGTTGTTGGGGACTTTTAAAAAAATCAAAGACTTTTAACTTCTAACAGACAAGTTCTTCGTACCATTGGGCAAACATGTCAAGTGATTTCTCCAGTCAGTCCACACAGAGCAAAACAGAAAGGAATTAATTTCAGAGACAGAACCCAGGGTCTGCTGAAACAAAATACAAAACTGTAAGCAGATTTTGGGGCGTCCATACATCTCTAACGCCTGGGGCACAGGCTGGCAACAGAGGAACAGAACGGTGCCATTTGATCAGCTTTACAAGAGCAAAAACCCAGCTACACAGGGCTTTTACGGAGTAGAAAGTTGCAGTTCTTATTGTACCCGGCCAACATAAGCCCCTCTGAGCAGGTAGGGGCACACCTCCCCTCTCACAGTCAGCATGCCAAGGTAATTGACTCCGGGAGAGCCAGTGTGGTATCTTAAAATAAATAAATTAAAATTACATGGGTTTCAGTAGATGTAAAATTAAATGGGAAGCTCCATAAACTCCCAAACACAATCACAAGGTCTCTTGTCCCTTTTCAGAAGAGAAGGTTGTAAATCTTAGGGGTTTTTCAGTTTAGGATGAAGAAAGAAACTTCTCAAGCATGTTCAGGAGCAAAGGACTGAAGTAGGGACATGAAATAAAGGAATAAAAAAGTTTGTTTGCATTTACAAGGCAAACACTGACATTTGTGTCTTTATACTCTTATTAAAACCACAGGCAAAGAATATCCCACAAAGCATGCTTGGTGAGAAGATGGGTATACTGACGAGCTTGACAGTTTATAGTAAGATTTATAAAGTGCAACAAAATAGCCCTGGAGTTAAAAAGACAACAATTATGTTCCACTTAAGGACAACAGGAATACATGGAACAACTTTTTTACTTGGCCTGGGTTAAGAAAAATGCTCTAATTAACAAACAAAAAGAGGGCAGAACAGCTTTAAACTGAGAAAAGCTACAGATGATACTGGCGCTAAATTTCCTGGACATTAAAAAAGCTGGTTATGAGGGAGTTTGCACAGGCTGGCGCACGGGGCTTGATTTTAAAAAAGCTGGATGCGTTAGACAGCACGAGAGCTTAAAGATCACCACCGGTGACAACACAGAGACAAGATTCCAAAGGCTTAGCTTGTCAAGGAATCTCTCTTCTCAAACCACGTTTAAAAGCACAGATGAAAGTGCTGGGAGAGAGAATTCTAGATGTGGCAGACAATCAGAGATCCCACTAGGTTTGAGACATCTGGCATCAGTTGAAATCCATCACATTTCATTTGGGGATCAAAGACTACTGTTAAGTCTATCACAGGTTGAAATAGTAGATCCTGAACAGCCTTTTCATCCCAATGCAAATTAACCCTTTTTCCTTGACCAGAGAAACAGCTCCTTTTCATTACAGACTCCAATCATATGTGCTTGTTGAGCTGTGTCCTCTAGTACTAAGTTTGAGCTGAAATTTCAGGAGAATTATGAACTTTTTATTACAAATCAAAGGTGCTCCCTATCAGCAAAAGGCATAATGTGTTAGAGAGGCTGCCGCAGTGAGCTCCGAGAGCCACGGGACTTGGACATAGTTTATGTTACAACCTGTATTGCCATAAATCCCTGAAGAGGACTATTTAACACAGCTCTGTTTTCAAGAGCCACACTGAAAGGCTGGTAAAGACTTTTGCTCAGCCACTAGAGAAATTCATCACGTACCTAAAAGTCGACGCATAGCATCAGGTATGTTTTCTATAATCTCTGCCTCTCCCGGGGTCTTTTATTCTTGAACAAGAGAGGTTTTTTCTACCCATATATTTTGGATTAGTCATTAACTATCAACCTATGTTAAAGGCTAAGGGGAAAAAAGAAGCTCAAGTCCCAAAAATTCTGAGTTAAGAAACTCCAAGTGTAATTAAAAAATACAGCTCAAAGACACCCCCATCGTGACTGTAACAGGCTCAGAGGGCAAGTGACTCCCAACTGGCCAACACCTTCCACCTCCTGAGCAATCAACCTCATGTAAGGCCAAAGCCCATCTCAAAAAAAGAACAACTCACCAGAACATGGAGTTAATAGAGTAGAATAATCAGACCTGTCCCGTCAGTATTTAATAAAGGTAAGTATCAATTAACTAAATCACAGGAGGAAGGCCAAAGTTTTCACTGGCTAATCACACTGTCACGCAAGAGAGAGAATTGCCTTCCAGGCCACAGAAAGGAATTTATACTTAATAAAACATGCCACAGGCTAAATATCTCATAGATCGGCACCATAATAAGCTGAGTTGGAAAAAACTTGGAGAATCATATCAACAAATACAACCAAAGTTTTAGTAAGAGGCAAACACTTTAGGATCAAGATGGCAAACACCCCATTTCTGGATACACAGGGGAGATGCAGACTGAGAAAAACTGTTAAGCCCAGACTGTTTTGTCTTCTTTTTTTTAATCAGACAGCATTATATCATTCCAACACCAAAAAGCAAAGTTGGATAATGCAGCTTCATACCTGCGTGTGTTCATAAGACAATGTCCTAGGACACTATACTAATTCTTTGCATTTTGGTAAATTAAATACAGAGAAAATTGGGGTAGGGAACGAGAATCACTTAGATGCAAAAATAAGCATTTGAAAGGATAGCTCTTGACTCTTCACCTGCAGAAACACGATGAACCTGATCAACAGACTTCCTGAAAATCTGACACACAAATTAACAGAAAAGACTCTCTGGCCCTTTCCCCAGCTACAGGGCAGAATTTTTATTTATTAGACTTCTTGTCTAACAATCAGCTTCAACAAACAACTAAAATAGGAGATTGCCCATAATCACTTTATTCTCTGAATACACAAGCTGGTGCTCCAACAGTAATTAATTCTAAAACACACTGAGGTAAGTTACTGTTAGGTAAATAATACTTGTATTGATTAGTTTGGAGAAAGATCCAAGCACGTTGATAAACAGCCAGGGTTACAAATTAAGGGTTTTATTTCAGATCCACACACAATCCAGACAACACTGCCTCCACTACACCAGATAAAGCCTTTCTCCTGTTATTACGGTGTGCCTGAATCATGTTTTCTATTGAAACAATATGCAGAAGTCAACTCACACGGCTTTTCCCAGCAGTTCTACCTCTCCGAACAGCCCCTGCTTCTCCAATTACCCCCGCATAACCCGAGGGCTCCTGCCACGTCTTGGTTTTTGAAGGAGGAAGTTGCCATGTAATCTCGTTGGGGGAATGTTGTATACATCTGTCAGCAAGTACAGGATGGTCTCACTCCTGACAGCCGTGTTTTGTAAGCCTTCAGACAGCAACCCAGAAGTGATCCATTTGTGGGAGAGAAGATCTATCCATCTTGCACTTTAACTACTTCCTCCCAACTTTTTTGATGCTGGGGAACTGGGTTTTCCCCAAGGTGATGCGCTAATTCATTTTGTATTAGCACTAAAATGGAAGTTTCCAAGCCAGTCAGCCAGGGCCAAAGGTAATAAAAAGTGACATGATTTAATTACTTCTGTTACAGTTGTTCAGTAACTAAAGAAGGTGTGACATGAAGCCCTAATTAATTAAGTAAAATTGGTTTCTGGTCAGTAGGCAAGACCAGTGAACTAGCTGGACTAGAATGCAGTATTCTTACCTTCATCCAATTCCACCAGTAGCACTACATTAGTATTACTAACACTTGACACTTTTTGTTGTGATCCTTCTCATTGACATTTTACAAAAGTGTTTTGACTTGTGGTCAAGATTAAAGCTCTGGCAAAATCTTGACACACCTTCTGTTCTTTGAATTCGTGACAAGTCAGTTAAATGAGCATTGCCCTGGATGGGTAATATAGAGTATAGAGGGGAAAAGGAAAAAGAAGAGGGTTTTTTGTTTTAAGGGATTCTGAGTCTCTGAGAAGGACAGTGCTGAGAAAGACCAAAGAGTTGGAAGCTATAACTTTGTGCATTCTGAAAGCAAATACTGTTCTTGTTCCACGTATCAAAGCAGCAACAAAAACAAAGCAGCCAGACAATAGCACAGAATTGATATTTCACTACACCAATATCATAAGTTTTGCTCCAAGAGGAAATATTCAGAATGACTGCTATAAAAGTCACCTGGAGTTTGTTTGGTTAAACCCATTGACAGTTGCAGCCCAGGACAGTTACATGACAGCTACTGCTCCATCTGAAATCTAATCTCTGGTTTTACACAAGAGGATTATTTCATTTTTATTTATTTTAGCAAGAATTACCTTAAGGTATAAGGGGGGTGGGGCGAAGATGACCAAAATCATGCATGGAATATTATAAACAACAGCTAAAATCCCAACTGGGCTACCTTTCTTCTACCCACGTATTAATGAAGCATCTTTTCCCTGTCCCATCCTTATGTCTAGCTCTTTCCTAAAACCATTATGAGGATTCATTTCTCCCTTCAGCAAATATTCCTCATACTATTCATTTTGCCCTTTACATTTACTATTCAAAGAAATTATTATTAACAATAACAATGATGTTCCCAGCAGGATTGCTCTGCAATGTTATAGCACGATCCAAAGTCAGCACACTTGTGCCTCCAACTGCACTTCCACGGACACAACACCCATGAACTCCGATCCCCAATTTTACTGCTGCCGTGATTAAAAGCAGGAGGCAGCAGAGCGAGATGAAACAAGAACAAAGGACTGTCAGCAAAGAAGCAACTCTCGGGTAAGAGCCCTGCATTAGTTCATACGGTCAGCAGCTTCAGGAAATGCACAGAGTAACCCAAACCCGTGGTAGCTCAGTCCAGAAGAGTAGAAGCTTCTTTCCCTTGTCCCCACACATCTCATGGCTTTCAGAGTCAGCACAGGAAAATTTCTACTAAAAGGAGAAACAAAACCCCCCACAACACAGCACCCCTTCTCCACCCAAGGGAATTGGAGTTCTAGGTTCTAAATGTCTGAGGCTTGGAAGAGTTGCAATATTACCTCACTAGATTAAATAAACTGTCAAGTGTTTAAATATACAGCACGGATTCCTTGTGCTTTGGACCCCATAGCTGAGACAAACTAGTAACATCTTTAATTTAGAACAACTGCCTACATTTGAAGCAGGTTTCATAACTGTTAATGAAGTAAAACACACACCTTCAGAGGAGGATTCACCCGACCTCTTGGGCTTGTAGTTAGTGTGAATGTGAATCACGCTCTGAGCTCACTCCTAATTCAATCGATTTCTAATTTTCCTGTAAATACTACGACCAACAAGATCTGTAAAAGTCTGTGCATGGCTTACTGCACCTTGGGAAAAACCATGAATCGTTCCCATCCCCAAGCATTCCCAGGTGAAGGTGTAAACGCTGCACATTAAAAAGCTGGCAATGCCAGGACTGCTATAACTTGGGGAGCTGTACAAATAGCTCATTTTCTTTAAGGATACAAATTTTAAAGAGACAGAGGACTACAAGTGTTTAGGATAACTCCAATCAGAGCAAAAATTCTGCTTTGACCAGAATTGGAAGAGTTGACCAATAGCCCAGATGTGGAAATGGCCCATTCTGGAAAGCATTAATGTGCTCCTGTAGATGTGAGAGCCTGGGACACACCACACCTTTGGAACACCATGAGAACCCAAGTTGCCCAAACCTGTTGCTACACATGCCTGAAAACACTCCTGTATTCACATTCCTGTCCCCGTCCTCCTCATCTCTGCTCCACAACCCCTCCTCCTCGCAGGGCTCCCGACACCACACCACGATTTAGCCCGGGCAGGACGCGCCAGAGAAACCTGTGCTGAGAGCCCTTCGCTCCCAGCTCAGCCCAACAGAAAGCAAGATGGAGCAAGAAGGGAAAGAGATTAAGTTTAACTGAAATACGCATTTCTCTATTACATCATTTCACACTTGAGAACTACAATGCTTTTTCTTACCCCCCCGTTGCAATAGTGCTTTGGAACCACCTTCCCTCGCGATACAGCGGCCGCGCTCCGTGGGCGCAGGTTCTAGAGTGAGATTTGGAAGCATTTTACTATTACGCTCCTCATAATTCAAACTCTGTTTTGTGTCTGTCTTTATAGGTCATTGTTGGCCAGATGGAAAATATTAAGGAAAAAGGATTGCAACTAAATCAATCGGCTGTAGTCTGCTGCCAAAAGGCCCCAGGCTAACTACAAGCAGATTTGCAAGCAGGCTCTGCTCCGTTACAATCCGCGATCTGGCACATCCTCTGCCCTGACTAACAGCAGGAGGGCACGGGGCCAGCTGAGAGCGGCTACTGTGCCAAACAGACTGTGCAGGTCTTGCTGCTTGAATGCTCCCACAGAAAAGGAGAATCGATGGGACTCTTTTGTAAACAACTCCCGGTACTTTCTGGCTGCTACTAACTTCAGAACGGGTATAACTTCATCCCGCTACAAAATTAACCCAAGTACACAGCTCAGATTGTTACCAAAATCTACATGTAGAGAAATAAATACCAGTGTTAAAGGGTAACGCTTAAACTTTCAGCTAAGAATAATAATGTGTATATATATATATATAGTGGAAAACAAAAACCAAAACATCATTTCTCCAATGCCAAGCAGCATCTAGGAACAACTGAAAAATGGCTGAACAGTAGCCAAATAAAGTTTTCATATTAATATTCTTATTTACAAGTAAGAAAGGACTTGGATTGAGCTATTGAAAATTTGACTTTTCATGTTTATTTCTAATATATATACTTCCCAGGAGATACCTCCCCCCCTCCCCCCAGCTCACACGTGGAGATACCAATCATCAGGTCCAATTTCTCTAGGAAGTTCAGTGGGAAAAAAGGTATTTTCCTAATATTAACCAACTAACGCCTTTTGCATTCAACATTTTCTTCCAGACGCCCATGTCAGCAGTACCTGCCCCAAGCGGATCAGCTCAGGTATGGCTTAACTGATCGTCCTTGAGCACGTTATCAACAACGGGGTGAGGGGGGCAGACTGGCTGGAGCTATCACTTCCCAGTACTTCATAACAGCAGGATTTAGCTTATTTTTGCACCAAGAGCAAACCTCAAACTTGATACACGGACATAAAGAAATTCTTTTTCTAGTAGGTGGTAACAGAAATACTGATAGAAGCAGAGAGGAACTTCTGTTCCCAACACCATCACCAAGCGATCCCATACAGTAAGGCGTCTGCAGCAGAGACCGCCCCAGCCCCGAGGCACCGGTGACAGGGAACGGGGCTGGAGCTGTACGTGACGGGGCAGCACAAGAGCCAAGAAGGAAAACACCACGTCTCTCAATTCATTTAAAAGCAATGGAACCAGTGTCCTTCCATTACCTAGAAAGGTGTTCCTCTTTCAGACCATTTGTCATTACAGAAAGATCCACACTTCAGAACTTTTAACGTTTTCTGTCTTTTCTAAATCTTTTCCCTATTGCATTCAGTATTCAAATGTTAATTCATTTATACTGACAACATCAGATAATTTGCAACTATGACCAGACGACCCAGCACAAATCAGCAATATTTTGGAAATGTACACAAAAGTGAAGCAAAAAGGGTAAAAAAGTGTGGAAAAAGAAAAAAATACCTTTTTATGATGGATTTTTTTGCTCCTATGAAGAATTGCATAAATAGAACTTAATACAGTAGGCATACTTAGTATATTTAAGCCTAAAAATATGAAACCTTACTCTAGCCCTGTCCGTTTCTGCTGAGCAATATGAGGCTTGCCATTTCAGCGTCTGAGATTAGGAGGTGTGTGAATTAGGTCCTACCACATTTAAGTTTCAACAAAAATATTTAAACCAATGCGACCATGGTTCAAAACTTCGAGCTCAGCTGGCAAAGCCTTTAACAGACCTACTGACACCACCACGAAAACTCCAAAGCTTCTCATTCAGTCTCCTTTAATGTATTCCCTACTGACTTGTTATTTATCAACTACATCAAGTTGAAAATAAGAATTCATTATTTATGAGTTCAGTGGAATCAACTCCTTTCAGTGTCAGCCTTAAAACTCAAAGCATCAAAATGCATTTCTATTGCTACAACTATGATGCTGTGTACAATTTCAAAGAAAAAAAAAAGGAACTACCTTACACACTTTTCACATATTAATAAAACAGAAAACGTCTCTTGGTTTGTGACACTGCTCTTTAGATAGATATTTATATATGAAAAATGTTAAAACTTTTTATATTTTTGCAAAGACACAGATGAACACTCATTCTTATGAAATACATACAACATATTGACCACGAACGAGCACGAACATTATTGGCCATGTCAATAATAGGACCAAGAAAAACTAGGAATAAACTTCAATAGAAGCTTCCCAATGATGGGACAGAAAAAAATGCACTGTCACATGCTTTTAATATTTTAAGACTATTTTAATAAGTGTATTTCATTAAGTCTTGCAGAGACCATAGTTTCAGAAAGCTAGTATAACTTGAGAAACACTTCAAATTTTATTTAAGGATATTTGAGCAAGATGAGATATGAAGAGAACCTTACAGGCTTTCTGAACTAAGTTTCTAGCATCTACATGAAGTTTAATGGCAGAGATGAAAATAGAAGACAACGAATGAGCAGATGCGATACAAAATTTTATTCCTCTTTTCCTGGAACAGTATTTTTAAATAGCTCATCTCTATCTTGTAAAACTTGTAAGGACAATAAAGAAAAACCACAGGAAGTTTGGAAAAACTCTATTGGAAACAGTGTATCAGAAAGAAGAAACACAAAGCAGATAGATAAATTTAATTGATGTCAAGCTCTCTTTTCACTAGGTTCATCACTTTTCTATATATATTCTGACAAGCAACGGAAAATAAAAGCGAGTGTCTGTTTAAGCAAATCAGCAGGGGTAAAAACCCTAAACTTTTAAGATGTAAACTGTTTTATAAACATGTCAAGTTAAAGCAAAATGCCTGCAACAACAGGAGCCCCCTTCCAACCCTGCACACTGCATTCAGGGCCTTCTCACATTTTCTAAGGCACTTTAGATCAATTTCCTGTCATACGCAGCAGAGGAAGTCGAACTGTTTTGCTACAGCTAAACCTTGCAAGAAACTCCAATTTCTGTGAAAGAAGGTCGGGCTCTGGCTCAGAGCCTCGATGCCCTCTCGGCTTTTCTCTGCAAAGGAACCAAGAAACAAGAAACGTTTGCATCTTCGGCTCTCCCTTACACCCAGTGCACGTGTCGGTAAAAAAATAATAAAATAAAATAAAAAAATCTATGAAGGCAGCAGACAGAGGCTCAATAACAACATTTTTATTAGGTACAATTTTGTTGCACTTTTGAATCAGAGAGATCCAATTTCTCATGATTTATACATGTATTTTTTTGTGGCCTTTGCCAATGTCTAACAGAACCGGTTTGCTATTTTCTTTCATCTCCAAAGCACTTTAAGAAGTAGAGGGATTCCAGGGTCGATACACCACAAGGACCAGACAGACTTCCAATAGTCTTCCATATCATTTCCAGCCATTACCAAACATCTGTCTGGAAGGCTTGAAGTATCATATAGATACAGATGGAAGCAAGACATTGATTTTGCTTATTAACATTTTATTCAACATACAACTATAGTAAATCCTCCTAAAATAAAGTCTGGAGTTTTTTTATTTATTTATTTAATTAGACAGTAATATTTTTCTATATCCAGACAGAAGCCTAACAGCAAAAAATGGAAGGGAAGAGATATAGACTTCCTATTAATTTACTTTTTATCTATGCAAAGCATGAAGAAGTTGTAAATCAGGTAAGATTTTTTAGTTAACAAGAAGAATTCTAAAGCTCAGCCTTCCCATATATCAGACTACTACTAAATACATTAAATTATTTGTTGTTACCGTGATAGTCTGTATACTCCACAGAAGAAAGCTCCCATTAGCACTAGTTCAAAGTGTGCATTAAAAATCTGTGGTTTTTTAATGATCCAAACTTTCATCCAGATCAAGTGAGAATAGGACATTTCTTCCTTATTCATCTGCAAATGCTCCTTCACAAAGAGCAGCTACGGAACACTTTAGAAAGACAACAACAAAAAAATATCAATCATTCTAATGAAAGTTTTCAATAATTTCCATAGGGTTATTAAAGAATTTCTATAGGCTTGAGCTTTTATTGAGCTGAATTACTCCAACTTGACTCTCTACCATGACCAAACCGCTCTCTGGTACACGCAGGAAGGAGCAAAGTCAGCTCTGGCCAAGGGGGTGGAATCCAGGGACACAAATTAGTTCAGTGGGAAGTCCAGCTCTCTGAGGCTACAGAAACCAGCACAAGAGTTCAAAGAAAATGATGAAGACTAAGGAAAGGGCGAGAATCTCATGCCTTCAGTGGAAGAGGAGGCTCCAGGGGGGAGGCAGCTCCCAGTTTGCTCCCCCACCCTCCCTCCCAACACCGCCCAGGGCTGCACTGCCCACGGGAGAAAGAGCGTCTTTCACCTCTGCATCTACTACGTCCTTCTTTAAACGAAAACCCCATGGGAGATATTCCAGAAGACCTACCAGCCTTACACAGCGGGCACTTTCACAAAATCAAACCTCTGAAAAATACCTAATTCGAGATTGTGATATTTGGGTGTTTTAACAGTGCAGGTTGTTCAAAGGACATTGAATCAGTGGGACTTGACCCCACAGCAGCTACTAAAAATATTAAACAACTCCCTAATCGACCTCCCTACCCCCTCAAATATCT